>CANTUQ010000150.1:19247500-19618357 GCA_947683425.1 Excoecaria cochinchinensis | reverse complement strand
TTGGCTCCATTCCTTTTTTGTTCTTCCTTGAAGAGAGCACAATTCTTCTTCCAATGCCCTATTTTGTTGCAGTGGAAGCAAGTGCTCTCGCTCTCCTTGGCTTTTTGCGCCTTGGGCTTGGATTGGGCCTGAGGTGCACTCCCTTTTGACTTGAACCGAGCCAGGTCATTCTTGGGTTTTGCCTTTCCCTTTCCCTTTCCCTTAGCTAGTCCCTTCTTAATGCCCCCTTGAACCATCAGTATGGGATTTGTCTTTCGAATGTTCTCTTCAGCATTCTTAAGCATCCCATGAAGCTCGGTGACTGACTTGTCCATTGCATGCATGTTATAATTCATTATAAATGGATCATAATCATCAGCCAATGATCCTAAGATCAAGTCAGTGGCCAATTCTTTTGGCACTTGTACCTCAAGCTTTCCTAGAGTATCAAGATACCCTTTTCATCTTGAGTACATGTGTACTAACAGGAGTACCCGCAGCCATCTTACAGGAAATAAGGCCTTCGTTGTCACAAATCTCTCGTGACGAGCTTGCTCTTGGAATATCTCCTTTAGGTGCACCATGATCGCATAAGCCTTTTGGTCCATAAATTGCTTTTGCAAGTCAGGTACCATAGTGGCCAGCATCAAACATGGTCACATCATTGGAGTTGCTCTTCTTGGTCTCAAAAGTTTCCTTTTGAACCGCAGAGGCGTTCCTGCCAGGTTCATCAGGCAAGGGTGCATCCAAAACATACGACTTTTTCTCTTGCTTAAGGACTATTCTCAAGTTTCGAGACCAGTCTATGAAATTGGTGCCATTCAATTTGTCCTTTTCAAGGACTGATCGCAATGAGAAATTATTGTTTGAAGATGCCATTTGTCAATCTACAATAAAAATTTTAGCAAGATTAAATGAGGTCTTATTTTATAATCCCACAAACCGAATTAATATCCCTTTAAATAATTCGCGTTAGTGATTTAAAGTGGGCCAAGAGATCCACTTTTCACAACAACTTATTAGTCAAGCTGAGCTTGTACACCTAACAAGTTAAGTTACTTAGGTAGGAGAAACTCCAATCATGTCTCGTACATGACTCTTGGATCAAATGGGTTAACATCTTAAGATGTTATAGCACAAACCCATTTGTTAGTTGCCTAGGTCCGAGCATCCCTTTCCATGTTAAGTCCAACCTACATTCACAACCCATGCCTCACAAAGATAATCGAGCGTATCTAGGACTCCCAGTCTACGTTATCGATGATCGATGCCTTGACATGTTTCGAATTAGGAAGGCAACTTTGTGACTTACTATTATTATTAGGGATTCAATTTATTACGGCTTACATGGCATACGCTTTGTCATCCATTCAAGCATATATATATATATATAAATAATTGCATCAAGTAAAGCATGACAAACATGGGCCCAAAAACCTACAACTAAGATTCTATACTATTACATAAGAATCTTCGAGTTGGGCTTCTTTGCTCCGGTGGGCTTCACCTTTGATTTACAAAGTCTTCAAGTAAATTCTATTCTAAGAAATTAATGAAACTTTTACAATAAAACATAATGGCTCGCAGGCCATAATTAATTAAAAACAGGGCCCATGAATGCACCATGCATATCCATTCATCACACCAAACTAGCAAATAAATATACATAATATTCATGGATCAAACAAAGTCCAATTTTAATTAATTTAGCCAAGTCTCTTAATGGAAATTGTGTACTTGAACCTTTAAGAGATGACCCCATGATGGGCCTGGGCCGAGGCCCAATGGACTAAATCCTCTTATTGAATAAGTTCTCTTAAAAGCCCAAAACACAAACTAGTTAGATTTGTGCTATAAATCAACTCTAGTATAATTTCCAATTTTGCCATTATCAATTTTATGTCATATTGCCCATAAACATTAAAAATGCATATAATATGTACCGACATGAATTAAAACATGAAGAACATATATATGATACACGGCATACATATAAAAACAAACAAACAACAAAACCAGTTGTTAAATGCTTATGTGATGTCTCAAAAATGCACAAAAACTTAAATCAATTTTATGAGTCATTAAATAATTCAAAAATGGTCATAAAAATAGATTTAATATTTTGTACCAATCTGAACTAAATGTGTTTTTACCATTTTAATCAAATCAAAACAAACAATGTTGATTAAACATGTAACAAACACAAACTAGTCATTGTTTTAAGTGATATTAAAATTAATCAATTAAATCGTCATGGACCAGAAAAAAAAACAAATTTTAAAAATGTCCAGAACAGATAATTAATCTTTAAAAACCACTTACAAACATGCCAAAAACGTTTTTACATTTAATATTCAAAACTAGTTGTTAAACTAACAATTAACATGCCAAAAAGCACCTAGTTTTAATATTAACATATACCATCAGGTATAATCATTTAAATCTGACCAATAACAGCTCCTAGAATATCTTAGGACAGAATATTATCATGTCAAATTAAAAATAATACCTATCTAATCAATAAAAATCGTTTTTACACCAAAACAATGCAAAAAAATCAAAACAGAAAATTTCAGCATTGCATGTTTTCAAAGTAACGATTTTTAATTAATTATTTCATGCATCTAAAGCTCTAAAATAAGCATGTTTAGGCTCTGATACCACTGATGGAATATGGCATGAAATGAATATGATAATTACGCAGCGGAAAAATATAATAAAAATCATACATGCCAAGCAATTCCATGACAAGAATCGAAACATGCACTTTTAGGGTTTTTAAACTTACAACTTTAAATGCAAATTCCAAATTGAATTTGATGATGACCAGCAACTAAGATGAGTTTGTCCACCTTTGATCTTCACCACCAATGCCAAGGAACAGCCTTTACGCCAATCCTTTCTATGTTCACACACACAATTGCAAGCTAGGCTTAAAACCGAGATTGCTAGCTCTCAATAAATTAGTATTGTGTAAAGGGTAAGGATTGAAGCTACAAGCTTTTGTCTTGCACTTCTATTTGATGCTTTTAATGCCTAATCACACAAGAAAGCAAGAAATAATTCTTCTCCTTGTCAATTTCGGCCAAGAGCAAAAACCATCACGTTTTCTCTCCTTTTCTTCCCATAAAAACTGAAACTCCCCTCCTTCTCATCTCTTTCAATCCTTATCTCCTTTTGAATTTTAAAACCTTAAGATATATCTCAATCAAAACAATCACTTAATCTGTTTTAAAAGCCATTAGGATTTAATACTCAATTAACTTAATCAATATAATTAATTAATTGAAATTAAACCATGTGGGCCGAATATATCCTCTCTCATGGACCAAGGTCCAATAGCACTTTTAATACCCTTTACATACATTAATTTGACTTTAATTAAAAGCCCAAATTAATGCCCAATACATTATTTAAATATTTTAAGCCCAATACTTTGTGTGCGATCCTATAGGTCTATTTAATGTTGGCAATGAATTAATGAATTAATTCAAAGGCTATATATATTCTCTAGCAAGATATTATAGCATTCCAAATTAAATAAACATGCAAATGGCATTTGGTGACCTACTGCAATTTTGCATAGTCCCTTACCCATAAATATCATAATTAATATAAGGCATGGAACTAGTCATCCTTATATGTAAGTTAATTCCTTTCTTGATTTTCCAGTGACACTGAACTCTCAGATAAATAATGGTTACTCATTATTTCATCTCGGTATGGCCATACACTTCCCAGTTCACTGATCAAGTGGCCGACGATATTTTCTCTCTTATAGAGAGGGGTAATCCCTTCACTTCTCTCATGCTCTCTGACATGAATCAATGTATACCCAAGCATACCCATACTAGTCACTCTGTTACAAGCACGTTAGGTGTATGTCAAAGTACACAGTAATTCATGAAGAGTTTCATAGAGATTTCAGGTCTAAGAACTTCGATACAAAACTTGCATATGAGAAACACTTATGACTCATACCATGTAGTGTTCTCATGAACGGATCGAATCCAGATACCATGTTCTCAACATGTATCTATGATCTCTGATTGACACTCTTGTCCTTATGTTCCGTAAGACCGAACCCAACTTATCAGAGAGAGCATACTAGTCTTAATTAATTTGTTATTCCCATAACAATGACTGACTAGGGATATTTAGAATGAAGTCTCATTTGTTTCAAGGTCTTACAACCATGTGCCTCACACATGATAACTTAAACTGAAACAACATTCTTGGATAGTTCTATCAATTGATATGCACAGGAATTCAATGGATAAAACAAATGCCTCATTTATTAGCTAAAAATGTTTTTATTACAATGTATTGGGGCTAGGGCTAACACTAACAACTCAGGGCCCGTTGTCTACACCTTCCAATAGAACATTGAAACGGTCATCTAACCTCATGAAGCCTAAGACCAGAGAAAGTTTGAAACTTCGCTCTTATTCATACCGTGGTAAAAGTTATAAGTGAATTTTGTAGTTGAGCTTCCATTTCTTTATTCATTCAACTCATGTAATCTATAAAATTATAGACATCAATCATTTAGGCTTAAATAATAAAGCAAAATAAAATACACTAATTTACAGCTAAACCAAGAGTAAAAAAAAATGAACCGGAAGGTCATGTCCATATTGCCCATTTTTGCTTTCCTTTTATGACCTTTGGCCAAAATAAGCTCACAAAGACCCATCATAAGAAAACACATTAACAATGTTGAACAAAAAAACAAATTGAATATAAACTGTTGAAGGATAAGCAAGCAAAAAAAATAAAGAAATATCAATTGTACAGATAGTATATAGCATGATAAAATAAAAGAAATTCTGAAGAAAAGAAGGAGCAAAGCATAAAAAAGGAGTCAAGGATGAGCAGGAAAGACCGAATGATGGACGTCTGAAAGGTGACCGATGGGAGGAAAGAGGTCTCCCCGATCGCTCGTCTCTCACTTGAGTGATGACCATTGGTGGGGGTTTATCCTTGTCGATCATCAACAAAATTCAAGAACGAGAGGGAAACTCCATAAATGCATATTCAAATCTTCAATTTCACATTCTTTATATATTTGTCATCTCAAAACACCCAAATAATGTCAAAATTCATCCATAACAAAGGTTTATCAACATTATAACACAAATTAACCAAATTCATATTTCATCAAAATATGCATATCACATCATATTTTTTGAAATTAAAGCATGATTAAGGACAATTATAATCCAGAATGTTTACCCTCAGAACTTGGATATCTAGAGAGTGATGAAACTGTAAGTTCTTACCTTGAATTTCATGTAATTGGATTAAGAAATTAGGGAGAAGATCACTTTGTCTCTTCTTTCTCTAAGATTTCTAATAAAAGGAAAATTTGAGTAAACCAAGGAAAGAGAATTAATTTCTCTTCCTCAATTGAACTCCTTGATGTTTAAAAAAATGGATTTGAAAGAAAAAGTGAACAAAGAAAAGAAAACTTGATTTCCTAAAAAAACCCCTCCTTCATTTCTCCCATACTTTCTCAATTTATAGGCTTCAAACCCTTGAGAATCTGGATTTTTTAGTAGAAAAATTAGTCTTTTGTGATAAAAAATCCCTCAAAATCCTTCAACAAGTACAGAAAATCTGATCCTTGGGAAATCGATACCAGATCATGATTGATAGGCATCACTCACCAGGAAAATCAATTTCCTGCTCTACCCATTGACACCCCGTCTTTCGGGGTGGGGGCATCCCTCCGAGTGACAGAAGGGCGTCGATCGTTTGGCAGGCCGTCCCTTCCAAGGCACGCTCAGATGGACATCTTTCACACGAGCAATGGTTGTCTCTTGCTTAAGGGAAGGGCATCATCTTCTAATTTGCTGACGGGTGCTAGAGGAAACGATAGGCATCCCTCACTATAGCGACGGGCATCGCTCGCGAGGGACGGTTGTCTGCACCCAAAATTCATAGTTTTGATAGAAAATCCCTATTTTTCCAATCAATAATAAAACAAAAGGATTTTTAACTATAAATGAATCTGACATTTGTGAAATTCAAGGTAGAAAGTCACAACTTCAACTCTTCACTTGTGAAACAGGCATAAGTATCCTCATCGGGCAGCTCTGATTTGGACTGCCTCGGGACCTCGTGTTTACACACATCTAGGGTTATGTAATGAATATTTGTATGGTTGCTACTTGAAAATATACTTGAATAGGATTTTGAGTAATAACAAATTAATAAAGATCTTAGGTATATTTAAGTTGTACTTACCGAATATAACTAAAAATGACTTGGCATGTCATATTAATTATTTATGAGCAATATAAATTTATTGTAACTAATTATTGACATGTTAAGCATATGTATGCTATTACTGGTGTTGTGATATTATTAAATGGTATGATATGAATATATGCACATTGATGATATGAACACTACTATGTATATCTATGTATATGACCAAAGCCTATTATGGCCAGGTAGTGGATAAATAGGCATGCCTATAGGGACTACCGTTTACTGCGGCCTACCATTGACACCAATGGTGTCTTTATTTTGAGGTTGATATATCTCCATATATATTGTATCTTCGGGTACCTACCGTACCGCACTATGACCATATACCTACGAGTATTTGTACCTACGTACCTACTATACTTCCCGTTATCCATTTTTGTAGGAAAAATAGGTTATTTTTAAAAGTGTATTGTGACATGAAATGCAACCGACCATGATTTACATGCTTTGATATGTTACGATTGGAATGAGAATATGATTATGAATTTAAACCTATGCATATGTTATGTTATAAAACACACGAATCATGTTGTGTGAACCTATTTCTTTCTATATATGTGCATATTGTGTGCTTGTCAATGATTGCTGTGAGTGGTTGTCCATATTTCTTGGTTCCTGTGACGCACGGCAGAACCCGTAAGGCCCTCATCGAGTCCGCTTTTAGGGCTCGAGGGATTGGTTTACGTCTTTTGATCTTGGGTAGCATGAAACATTTTGGAATCCCCACCCAATAGAACATTGGGAAAGTTCATCTAGCCTCATGAAACCTTTAGGTACCTTTGAGGTATTTTGGAGTCACCACCCAATTTACGGGAAATTGGGAAAGATCTAACCTCTATTGGTCTAAACTAGAGAGTAGTTCGGAACTTCACTCTTATTTATATCTTGGTTAATTATAAATGAATTTTTATATTATAAAATTCTATCTCTCATCTCACACGATTAATGCAATTTATTTAAGGCGCACTTCAAGTATCGAGAAAGCGGTAAAAGGAAAGCTGTAAATAAAGCGATAAATAAAGCAGTAAATAAAGCTGTAAACACACAAAACCATGCCATTTACAAAAGAGAAATTGGGACAAATACAATCCCCCAAATGAAAAGAAAAGCTGAATAAAATTAAAAATAAAAATCGGGACAGAATACATGTAACACCCCGAAAATCACCCTAGAAGAATTGAGTGTCATTAGTGTAATAGTGTGCTTGATAATTAGGGTTTACAGAATTGGACCTAAGTGAAAAAGTGGAATGAGGGACTTAATTGAAGAAAAATAAAGTATTGTAGTGGCTGAATTGCACTTTGCATGATTAACTAGTAAATGAAGATTAATTAGTGTAATGGCTGTTAATTAAGTTAATCAAAAGTTAGTGGGATCAGCTGTATGTTAGTGGATTTAGTTGGATGTTAGTGGACTCCATGTGTTAGTGTGTGAGCTAGCCACCTTGTGTAGGGAGAGTGAGAACTTGACACCTCACACTTACATGCAAGCATGAGGTGGATTAGTGAGTAAACCTGTCTTTTGTTCCTTGATTCAGTCATTTAGATCCTTTGATCCGGCCCTCTCTCTCAAAAGTTTACCTTCCTTTTGTCTATCTCTTTTAATTGTTCTTTGATCATGGAATCCAAAGGGTGGATAGTGATAGTTGAGAAGAAGGGTATTGACTAGAAAGGTATGAAGTGTGTAGTGCATCTCCTCCATCTTCTTCTAATTCTGATTTTGATGGTTAAAATATGGGTATAGGCTCATGAATTTGTATGTGTTATATATGCATTTGAGTTGAAGGGCCAAGTAGAGCTGGAAAGGGGAAAGAGAAAGTGATATAGAAGAGTAAAGGAAGGAGTGCTCCAAGAGGTTTGGGATATATATGTGTTATGTGTTAATTTTGCTCAAGTGTATGTGATGGCTGTTTAGCTTAAATGTGTTGTTGATATTGAATATGTGATTTCTAGAATTGAGCATGATTATGAACTTTGATAGAAGTGTATTTGAATGTGTATTGATATGAGATGAGTGTTGAACCATGGAATTAGCACAATATATGAATCAGCTCTAACTATTAATTGTGTTAATCTGTCTTTGAAGCCTATACTGACCCCCGTGAGTTGTTTATAGTGTAAGTTGAGTTTTACAATTCTAAAAGGGGTGCAACCAATTGGATTAGAACCATATGATCCGTGTCTTTAAATGTCCTAGAAATAGCTCTGTCGAGTTGAGGACTCTAAGGTCTTCAAAATTGACCATAACCGTAGATAAAATTCTGTAGGAGGGTTTCTGGAACCAGTTGTGTTATTTTGACCATAACTCCTTCATTATAAATTAAATTGACCTGAAAATTGTCCCATTTGAAAGATAAGACATAGATGAAGAAATGTTAAGAAGAGACCCTTGCCTAAAATTGAGTGTAAGACATCCGTTTGCACTGTACAAAATTGTGGTGTGAACCAGTGTTGAAGGTTAGCTTCTGTTTTGCTTAAATTAGTATGTCACGGTCACAACCAATCCATTGCCACCGTGACCACTCCCTGTTTTGTCTATTTAGGGTATTTTTCTTCCCGAAATGCGCCCTAACTTCACCACGAGTTCCCATGACTTGTCCAATACATAATTATCATTATAAAATGAGTATTTTAAGCATGATGAACTATGTATGCTAATGCATATAAATATGTATGAGTTATGAGTATTTTAAGCATGATGAACTATGTATGCTAATGCATATAAATATGTATGAGTTATGAGTCTTTTAAGCATGATGAGTCATGTATGTTAATGTGTAAAATTATATGAGAGCAATGTATAATAAATGAGAATGCGTATCACCATGAGTGCGAATGCGAATAATCATGAATGCGAATATGATAAATCATGAATGCGAATATGATAAATAATGAATGCGAATGCTATAGTTTTGAATGCGAATATGTATACTATGTGTATAATGAATATGATTATGATTTGTGTTATAAATGAATGCCAATGTCAAGAAGGGAAATCAGGTATGTGCTAATTGATCATGTGGTTGATGTATTTGGGTTAATTGCCAAAAGTGAGAATGAGATTTGAAGTCTTAATGAGAAGGAAGAAATGGACTGAAAAACATAACCATGTTATGGTGTTTTTGCATAGGTCACGGTGACAATGAAATCCATTGTGACCGTGAGGTATGCTTGAGTTCAATTCTGCCTAATGGATTTTGGTATGTCACGGTGACAATGAACTTCATTGTGACCGTGAGGTACCCAAGGGAGCATTCTGTTTTGGAAAGTGAGAATATGTCACGGTGACAATGGGATTCATTGTGACCGTGACATACCCTCAAGTTGCATTCTGCCGAGAGTTGGGAATATGTCACGGTGACAACGGAATTCATTGTGACCGTGACATGCCCCCAGCTTGCATTCTGTTTTGGACTTCAATATGTCACGGTGACAATGGAATTCATTGTGACCGTGACCCACCCTGTTTTGGCAATATGATCCTAATGTGTTTGGCCATTCAAATGGCAAGGCTTTGAGCTGAAATGAAAGACAACATGAGTAAGTATTGTATGTGTGTTAAGTGATCTATAAATGCATACAAACATGGTGATTTCTGAATATGATCAGTTATGTGAATATTAAATGTGAAGATTGAATTTGAAAGCATACTGAATATGCAAGTGAAATGTTTAGCTATGTGCTAATGTGAATGTGTAAAGCGAATGTGATGTTAACTATCAACATACGAGATATGTACGAGATGTGAAAAGTGATCAATGTGAACTGAAAAACATGTTTAACAACTTAAGCCTGCGAGTCAAGTAGTGGATAGTTAGGCATGCCTATAGGGTCAAGTGCTGCAGCCCCATGCGTTAAATGTGTCTGATTCCATGGGAATCACAATGCGAATATCCTTACTGGATTGTGTTATATGTGGAATGATGAAAGGTACCAGAAGGTACTAATGTGATATGAAGCACCAGAAGGTGCTAATGTGAAAAAGTAGTCTCGATGAGATTACTGGTATCTGAGAGATACCGATGCGATACCCGTTATCCGCGTCTTGAGTTGCAGGCGAAGCTTATAATAATAACAATAATAATGACATTGTGACCATGAGCTGAGCATTATGCTAGTGAGGATGTGAATGTGATATGTTATAATTGTCATGCGATACAGTTATATGGGTATGACTCATTAGGAAGAATATATGTGTATGAGCATCAATATTTGTATAAATCAAGCTATAAATTGCTGAAATAACATTAAGAGAATGCCAAAATATGATTAAGTGCATATCCATTGATTTAAGCAATGCAATATGCTTATTGACATAAGAGTATATGAATAATCTGTATGCAAGTTGTTATGTACCTTAACCTGCCATAAATGTCATGTACTATATGGTTTGTGACTATAATTGATGCGGATTTGTATTAAATGGGTGATGGTGTTGATAGCTGATATTGTATAATGTAAGCTAATACATTATGAGTATAATATGTGGTATCTTGAATGCTATGTTCAAATCACAAGTAAATAACAGTAAGCTTTACATTAATTAATGTGTATGTGGTACTATTGGAAATTGAATAAAGCTGTATATAAGTGTGTGATTCTAGTAATATTAAGACTTATAGAATCCAAATGAATAACTGAGTAAATACCATATTAAGCAAACAAATATTTGTGTGTGAATTTGGATGGTTACTTATGAGTAATTTCTGATGAGTGTGCCATTGATGTTGTCAAAATGTACTATATGTATAAGTGAATATTGCTTGGGTATGTGATTGATATTAATAAACAGCATGAGTGTTTATCCATCTTTTGTTGATCCCCACTAAGCGATTATCGCTTAGCATGGATGTTTTGTCCATGCAGGTATCTGAGGATAGTTTATGTGAAGATGGTTCTGCATCGCCAACAGCCAACACATAGGAATCGTTATAGTTATAGGTCATATTGTAATAAATGCAAGAGTTGTATTTGTAAAGCGAAACTATTGTAAAACATTATAATATTATGCATGGAATTTCAGACCTATATATATATCTTTTGTAAGAAATTTGTTTAACCTGAACTTTGTTTGTAAAACTGGTTGATGCGCATGTGGTTGTGTTGTAACATTCCATAGCCATTATAGTGAATCTCTACAGGTGGTTAGAGGGTGTTACAATACAATCCCTAAGTGAAAGAAAATAAAATTGCCCCAAAATTAATTAGAAGGGCCTACAAAATATAAACATAAATTTAAAACAAATAAACAAAGCCAAGCATGAAAAAATGGCATACATAAATCGAGATATTTATTTTGTTTAGCAATATTAGTTCCTTCATGCTCACTTAAAGAGGGATCGAAGAGTTATTTTATTGAATTGAAAACCGGGATGAGTGATCCCATTTTTGGAAAACTTAACTCTTCATTTTATTCGTGACATTTTTCATTCCTTGGCTAAAATGAGGGACATTGGTCGCAATTTTATTAATAAAAACCCAATTTAGCTATAAAAATATTTTGTAATTTTTTATCGTACACGCGTATAAAATAAAAAAAAATTACTTACAAACAAATACAATCACATAAATAGAGATAGGAAAAGTCTCACCCAAGTGATTTAAATTCCTACGCATCACAACCCCTCTGTTTGGTCACGAAAAATGCTCAAACACATAAAAACGATATTTTTAGCCCCAATAAAAAACAATAATAAAAATATTAGCAATAATTTCAAAATCAATTAAAAATAAAAATAAAGGAAATCTAGCATAAAATTAATACACCAATAGAATATAAAATAAGTTAAATTAAATACATTAATTTAATATAAGAACATCACACATAAAAAAAACGATAATTAAAAATCATGCAAAGTATGGTAATAATAATAATATAATAATAATAATAATAATAATAATAATAATAATAACTAAATTATGAAATAATACCATGCGAAATATAATGACAATAATGAAAATAATAATAACAATAATGATACCAACAATAACAACAACAACAAGAATAATAATAATAATAATAATAATAATAATAATAATAATAATAATAATAATAATAATAATACAATAACAACATTAATAACAATAATGATAATAATAAACTAATGGAATTAGATAAATAAACAAGAGAAAGGCAAATAACATGTAATGGAAGTCCAACAATAAATATGATTTTTCTCACACCCAAAATCATATGTTTTTATTCATTTTCATACCAAAAACAAAACAAAAATTGAAAACTCATGCAAAACAATAAATCTCAACTCAAAAACACATATTCATCAAAGTAAGAAAAAAAATAAATTAACTAACATAAATAAAATGAAATAAGATAAAAAAATGGATCCAAAAATCTTTACCCTCAGTGTTCGGTAATATGGAAGCAAGATGTCTCAATCTATTCTCCTTGTCAAGATTCAAGAAATAAACTCGAAAATATTCAAGAAAATCTTAAGTTTTGTCTCAAAAAAACTCAAGAACACCAAAAATTGAAAATGACTTTTTTGTATTTGTTGTTTAATTTGATGAGAAAACTCAATCTAAGAAAATTAATTTTTCCTTTCTCAAGTTTCCAAACTCAACAAATATTTTTTAGATTTAAGAAAAATTAAAATAAAAATCAAAGAAGAAAATTTTTAGATCTAATAAAATAAATGAAGAAAATCCAAGAAGAAAATTTTTTGATCTAAGAACTACAAGAAAGAAATTTTAAGAAGGAAATTTCTTTGATCTCTCAAGAAAATAACTTATATTTTTTAAGAACACAATTTTTCTCTCTCAAAAATTCTCTTAGAAAAAAAAAACAATCTCTCTTTCTTTCTCCAAAAATCCAAATCCCTTAGCAAAAAAAAAAAAAAAAATCAGCCCCCCCAAACAAATGAAGAATTCTCCCATTTTATTTTTTCCAACTCATTTTTTTCAACCCAAAAACCAAAAGTCTTCATTTCCCTTTATTTTTTCAAACAAAATCTTCCTAATTAAAAAAAAACCAAAAAAAATCAAACCAAATCCAAAAATTTAGAATTTAACATTCATTTTTTTTGACTTTTTACCCACAAAATTTGACTAAAATCCATCCATTTTTTGAAGGAAAAAATCCCCCATTTTGTTCCCAAACCTCCCTTTTTTATTATTTTTTATTTTTTTTATTATTATATTTTTACCAAAAAATAAAGTTTGAAGAAAATTTGCAAAAGTCAGAATTTTTGGCTCATTTTTGACTAAAATACCTGTAAAAATTATTTTTTATCTAAAAATATGTCAAAAAATGAATTTTTGGAGAAATCGGCGAGATTGGGCGAGAACGAGCAAGGACGGGAGAGCGGGGCGCGCGCATGCTCCGCGCACCCCTGAGCGCCGCCGAAATTTTTTTTTTAAATATTTTTTTTCCAGAAAAAATAAAAATAAAAATAAAAAATACAAACAAAGATAAAAAAAAATAAAGATACAAATAAAAAGTAAAAAATAAAAATAAAGATAAACATTTTAAACGCATTTTGAGACAGACAAAAGAATTTGAAAAGGAGATGATCAATTTATACTTTCTTGCCTATGAATTGATCTTTATTTTCATCATTGGGTAATCCTAATCTTGGACCGACTTCAGACCCAGTGTCTACAGTTTTCTACTAAGCTATATGCTTAGAATGAATGTTCTATCTATGTAGGTACCGAAAAAAAAGCTGACTCCAAAGATATCCCGCATATTTTGCTCATTTTTCTCGTTCTCTTCCCCGTCTCAGCCTCCTCTTCTTCTTCCCTTACTCCTCATCCTCCTCTAGTGGCTGTGATTCATGCGTGATTCGGTAAAGTTCTAAGTTTTGGGTAAGGGTTTTACTCTTCTTTTTCTTCTTCTTCTTCTTCCTTGGTCCCGTTCGGTTGTGTGTATGTGGCTGTGTTTGGGTTGTGAGTAATTGTTGTGCTTTGGGTTTGGATTTTGTTTAGAGTTGCCTACTAGAGAACCCAAGGGGAAGGAAAAAACAAGTGGTAGTGAAGCCCTTTGATTTTGTGAAGCTAAGGAAACAAAGGTTTGGGATTTATGTGAAATTGAATATTTTTTATTTTAGAATTTTGTTATGATTTCTAGAAATTTGTTGAATTAAACTTGTTTATATTGTATGAAGGATATGAGTTTTGATTATTTTTGAGTGGATTTGAGATGGGAATTGCTTATTGAGAGATAGATTGAATTTATGTGGTTTTTTGAGGAAATTTTTGGGTTTATGAATTTTGATATTCAAATTGCTTCTTTTGTCATTTTGATTCTTCATTCAAGTGTATAATTTAGGCAATATTTTTGGTAATGTGCTTTGGTTGTTGATTTATGCTTAAATTGAAGTAATTCGGATGTTGGTTTAATTTTAGAAGGTTTTGGGTTGCGGAGGTGATGTGCAGATAGGCAATGGGAGCTAGAAATTTGACTCTATCGTGAGCATGATAGAGTTCGATCATCTGAGCTTCTGCCGAAGAGGGTCTCTACCACGATCGTGACCTCAATTGCGAGCACGATAGAGAGCTCGGCAAGCCGAGCATCTGCCGTGCTGATCACTATCGCGAGCGCGCCTGTGCGTGCAAGTGCAATAGTGACCTCCCCGCCCTCTTTTGCGAGCGCGATAGAGGCCTTTCTGCCTTTCCTTCGTGAGCTCGATTGGCTGTTGAGAGCACGTCCTGGCATGCGATCAGCCTCTGTAGCGAGCACGACTGGTTGTCGTGAGCGCGACGCTCACTTGTGTCCAAATATTTATTATTTTATTCTCTTTGCATGGTTTCTTACTTGTGATATATTAATGTATCAATGTATGAGTATTACACGCTTCATTATGTGATTCTTAACTGAATTAATGCCTAGCCTGTAAGAGTCAAGTAAGTGGATAGATAGGCATGCCTATAGAGTTCTGTTAGCTGCAGCCCCAATGTGTTCTGGACCCTGATCAGGTCACCATTTGGGTCCTCGTGATCCTTATAAGTTGGGTCTTGTTTAAGATTCCCCAATGTGAAAATATTTTTGAATTAAAGTGAAAGAAGTTGCTTTTGCTTGTACCCATGGGCACTAATGTGTTCACTCATTATCCGCTACTTTGAGTTTGCAGGCATTCTTATGAAATTGATATGAATGTGTAATAATATGATTTGTCATTATGATTTAATATGAATGTTAAATCTTATAAGTATCTGAAGATTGTGATTTATGATGTACGCTTGTTGCTATATATTTATGCATGTGCCATATGTATGTAAATTGCCTTAACGTCCACTATGAGTGGTCGTTCATCTTTTGGTTTTCCCCACTAAGAGTTATCGCTTAGCATGTATTTTTATCCGTGCAAGTGTGGAAGCGGTGGAAGTTTTGGGATGTCTGATCCGCAGCATCCTAGGCCAACACAATAGGAGGGCTTTTGTTTGAGACTTAGTTGTTTTTGGAATTTTGTATTACTTGATGTATAGCTTTTGGTTTGTAACCAATTTTGTATTATGTAAAGCAATTTGATATTGTAAATAATTGGCAATGTAAATATTTTGGTATATTAATTTATGTCATTTGATAATTTCAGTTTGGGCTCTATTGTGTTTCTTTTTGAATGTTTGATAGTTTATCAATTTTTAGTTCTCAATTCTTTTATCATATATGTATGTTCTTCAGTTTCACGGATATTTCAGTTTATGCTATGCTTGGTTTTTCGGTGTGGTGACAACCCTTATCTATGTGGGCATTCACTCCTCCTTGCGAGCGAGCTCCCCTACTTATGGGTAAGGGGTGTTACAATTTTATTGGTATTAGAGCATAGGTTTAGACTTTTCTGGGTGATCGTAGAATAGAATTTTGTTTAGGATTGTGTTGGCCTAATCTGAATATCCTTCTGTGTTGTAGTTAGATAGAGTCTGCTCGTGGATCTCTCGAGGGGTCAGCTGAGAGTGCGAATCCCCAAGAGTGGTCCTGCTCAGCTAGCTAGGGTGCAGCCTGAGGCTCCATCCATACCTTTTGAGGTTATGCTTAAGATATCTCAGGATATGGCTAGAGTTTTAGAGAGGGTGACGGCACCGAGAGCCCCGATTGAGAGTATGAGAAAGTCTAGAGTTGAAGATTTTTATGGAACAAGTTTAGATGAATCTGATAAGGCAGAGATGTGGATTGAGAAAGTGAAGAGGGTGTTGGAAGAGATCCGTTGTCCTCAGGATAGGGAAGTTGAGTGTGTGGTTTCGCTCTTGCAAGGTTCCGCCTACGATTGGTGGAAATTGGTTCTGAGACAACCTCAGTTTCCTTACCCAGTCACATGGGAGTTCTTTGAGCAAGAATTCCACAATAAGTATGTGACTTGGGCTTATATGGAAGCTAGATGGGTACAATTTTTGTGTTTTAAGCAGAGGGCTTTGTCAGCGGCAGACTATAAGAAGGAGTTTAATTGGCTTAATAAGTATGCGCCTCCAGGTGTTCTTACAGAAGATTTCCATTGCCAAGACTTTGAGGAAGGCTTGAATGAGACTCTAAGAGCGATGTTGATTTCTTTGATGAGTTCTCCGATGGTTAGCTATTACCAGATTGTGCAAGCAGCTTTGGAGCAGAACGCTCGGAGAGTATTTTGAGGGAAAGAGCTCAGAGGAGGAATCCCCTTCGGGGAGGCTCATCTTCAGGTAAGAGGTCAAGGAACACCCAAGGGAATCCCCCAGATGAGTCTTCCAATAGTCCTACTATGAGGGGTAGGAGGGATAGATCTCCTTATGTGTCTGGTGGTAGTAGAGGTGGTTCAGCTGGTAGGGTGAGGTTGTACCGGAATGTTCACACTGTAATAAGCGCCATAAGGGCGAGTGTCGTTGGTTGAATGGAGGTTGCTTCTGATGTGGTAGCACGGACCATTTTTTAGCTAATTGCCCAAGGTTAAGTGAGAACAACCGGGATCAGCAAGAGGCCAGTAAAGCGAGATCTAATGCCCCACAGGCCAGCCAGGGTAGAGGTAGAGGTCGAGGTCGAAGTGGATGGCCTAAAGACTGAGTTTTATCTGAGTCCATGGATCATGCTCAAGTGGCACTGTGAGAGCTTATGCAATGAGAGCTCAGGTGGAGCAAGATACACCTGAAGTGATTGCTGGTAAGTTCCTACTCCTTAACACTAAATTGCATGCTCTAATATACCCTGGGTCCCCACACTTATATTTATGTTCTGATAAGTTGTGTGCTAAATTGCCTAATGTGGATCAGTTAAATTATGAGATTTGTGTGACCAGCCCCTTAGGGCATAGTGTCAACATGAGTAGAGTATATAGGAATTGTCCCCTAATGGTGCAAGGTGTAGAGTTTCCTGTGGATTTGATTAGTTTGCCTTTCCATGAGTTTGATCTAATTCTGGCTATGGACTGGTTGTGTAAGCACCGGGCTATAGTGGATTGTCATAGCAAAATAGTTGTGCTTAGAGATTGTAATCAATCTGCAGTGGTTGTGACAGGTTTAGGTTCTGGTTCTTTGGGTAATGTGATCTTGGCTATGCAAACTAGACGTTTTATGAGAAAAGGTTATGTAGCGTATTTGGCCTTGGTTTTTAATTTTAGGCGGAGTCAAGCAAAAATTCAGGATATTTCGATAGTGAGGGAGTTTATGGATGCGTTTTTGGAGGAGTTGCCGGGTTTGCCTCTAGAGAGGGAAGTGGAGCTATCCATAGAGATTTTGCCGGGTACTATCTCGATTTCTAAAGCTCCTTATCGAATGGCTCCTGTGGAATTGAAAGAATTAAAGATTCAACTACATGAGCTATTGGATAAAGGCTTTATCACACCCAGCATTTCTCCATGGGGTGCTTCGGTTTTGTTTGTTAAGAAGAAGGACAGCACCCTAAGGATGTGTATCGACTATCGGCAGATTAATAAAGTCACTATGAAGAACAAGTATCCGTTACCTCGGATTGAGGATTTATTCGATCAATTGAGGGGTGCCGGAGTGTTTTCTAAGATTGATTTGAGATTAGGTTATTATCAGTTATGGGTTACGGAAGTGGATGTTGCTAAGATTGCTTTTTGGATGCGATATGGCCACTATGAGTTCTTAGTGATGCCATTTGGGTTGACAAATGCACCAGCGGCTTTTATGGATTTGATGAATAGAGTGTTTAGGCCATATCTTGACCAATTTGTGGTAGTGTTTATTGACGATATTTTGGTTTATTCGAGGGATGAAAATCAATATGAGGAGCATTTGCGGGTTGTGCTTTAGGTTTTGAGAGATCATCAGCTATTTGTGAAGCTCAGTAAGTGTGATTTTTAGTTAAAAGAGGTGTCTTTCTTAGACATATTGTTTCTTCTGAGGGAATTCTGGTTGATCCGTCTAAAGTTGAGGGAATTGTGAATTGGAAACCATCGAGGAATGTGTCGAAAGTGAGGAGTTTTCTTGGTTTAGCTGGTGTAGACACCAGGTCCTGAGGCAGTCCAGATCAGAGTTACCCGATAAAGAGACTAACGTCTATTTTCAGACAATGGATGGAAATCGGGAGTTTTCATTCTTCGGTTTTACAAGGATTGAGGATTTTTCTTAGTAACAAGAGGTTTCGGATGGTCAAAACTTTAAAAATGGAAATTTGGGTCAACAGACGGGTTACCCATCGGTGGTGGGATGCCTCGCGACGAGCGCTGGGTGTCGCTCGGAAGTGGGACCCGTCTCTTGCGATTGAGCTGTGCCCGTCGCTCGTTTGAGCGACGCCCACTCCTCACGAGAGACAGGCGTCGCTCGCTTTCGAGTCCCGTGGGTGGACTGCCGGTCAAAAGACCTAGTGTACCCCTCCGACAGACGCCCGTCGATAGCCCACAGACGCCCGTTGGTCGGTGATCTGTCAGTTATTCTCACGGGAGTTTTTGGGATTTTGTTAAGATTTTCTAGATTTCTCAAATATTTTATAAATCTTATCAAAATCCTCTAAATCTTTTCAAATATTGTTAAATATTAGATTCGATTTTGCGAATATTCTGGAAATCGATTCGATTTTGATTTGATTTCAGAAATCTTTTTCAAATTTAAATATTAAATTTAAATTTATTTGAATTATCTTCTAAACTCTATAAATAGGGGATTAAACCTCATTATTCGGGGTTAGAAAATTTTGGGAAGAAAACTAAACCTTAACAGTTTTTCACAGAGATTTTATTTTCGCATTTTGTAAAAGAGTTTTCTCTCAAGATTTTTTCTTTCTCTCATTTTTATGTTCGAATTAAGCTAATTCGAGGTACCGAAATCCATTCGTTTCTTTCGATTTAGCTATTTTCGACATCCAATTGCTGTCAAAATTTCGAGAAACAAAAAATATAATTTTCTTTTCTTGATTTATTTTCAAAACACGATTTTTGTGACAAAAAATCTCCTAAAATCACGCAATCACGGATCAATTCTTGTAGAACTCAAGGAATCAAAATCGCTCAACGTTCACCTTTAAAGGTAAAATTCAAGGGTAAACATTCTGGATTTATCATTTGTGTAGTTTAATTATTTTATACTAATTTTATAAATAAAATTTTCATTCATTAAAATCCAAATCAATTTTTTGGACTTTTTCGTTTTAATTTCAGAATCCGGGGTGACCGATAGGTGGAAGAAACCACCGACGGATAAAATTTTCATTCATTAAAAATCAAAATCAATTTTTTGGACTTTTTTATTTTAATTTCAGAATCAGGGGTGACCGATGGGTGGAAAGTCCCGAACTTTCTCTGGTTTTGGGCTCAACGAGGTTAGAGGACCATTTCAATGTTCCATTGGGATGGGGTCTCTAAAATATCTCTTGTTGCCCACAAAAGGCCCAATTTGCATAATCCTAGACTCCACAAGGTTAGAGGACCATTCCAATGTTCTATTGGGATGGGGCCTCCAAAATATCTCTGGCTTGCCCAAAATGGATACACATGCGCTGTTTTAGGATCACTGAGGCTAGACGACCTTTCCCAATGTTCTATTGGGTGGCGACTCTAAGAAACCTCCTTGTTACAAAAAATAGACACACTTGTAATTTCTTACAAGTTTTTATGAACCTCTCTCGAAAGCCCTAAAAGCGGGTCTTCGGCTGCCCCGGGGTTCAGTGCGCATCACTGTGGTGACTCTGCTGGGGATTTATACTTGAGACTTCGACTTGAAAATACCTTGGTTAAAAATTACAATTGAATTGTAATTTAAAAATTCCATCCTCTTTCAAAACTGCATTACATCTCATTAGAGCCTTAGATCTATGCTAGTTTGGTCCCTCTATCAACCCCGGTGAATTCTTGAAGCACGATCCTGCGTTCACTCAATGTAGGAAAGTGTTAAGGATAATCACCAGCACAAGGCTTGTACCTTTTGGTGTATCAAATGGAGATCCAACCGATCATTACGCTCATGATGAGCTAGACCCATTGGCAGGGACCATGCTTGGGTATACCTAAAATATCATTACCTTGGCCAAAGCTCATGTAATGGAAATAGTTACTTCCCCTAAGTGGTATGAACCATAATACTATGCTTGCTGTATGGATTATTTTGTATTGGACAAATCCAGATAATCTGATTGGTCACCTAATCAAAGGCTTACATGCCCCGATAGGCCCATGTCGATTTATTTGAACTGCCTAAATATGTAATGATCATAGCCCATGCATCTGTGCATTAGTTAGGAGAGGTTATGCTGCCAATTTTCCACCGCGCACCATACGTGTCCATCGGGTTCCCTGTTAACCAATGGGCCAATTCCACCTGGGAAAGAGACTATTACCTCGTGTGCGGGAGTAACAAGGTTAGAAGAACCTATGTGCTTGCATGTGATTTGTGGATGTTGCATAGCACGATCATGCATTTTATGGCATTCATGCATCATCTTGACCCGATATGTTCTGCAGCCATTATAGATCTGCCTAGGTGGTCAAGAGGTTCTCAGGGGCGGTTAGTCAGGAACCCTTTTTTTGAGCTACCAGAAAGGGTGGAGTATCCAGACACTCCTTCAGTAACCAGCTATGCTACTTTGTCTCAGTTATCGCTGCACGAAGAAATGGCAAACTCACCAAGAGGGACAGATGCCACCAGGGCCTTGATAGCTGAGGAAGTAGGCGAAAGGTTTGAAGAGTTTGAGAATAAGATGACAGCTATGATGGCCAACATGGCTCAACCACCTGCTCCACAGAACCCACCACCTCCTCCTATGAGAAATAATGAACAGGATGAGGTCAGAGAAGACTCGCAAGAAGAGATGCGCCCACCACCAGTAGACTTAAGAGCTACCACATCAGCGAAAGTTTCAGCCACCAACACTGCCCCAAGGCATTTTTCCAAATTAAGAAGGTCTCTGTCATGGGTACTTCGAAGGCTAATGAAGGAAGGAAAGTTACAGCCTTTGCCAACTTGATCAGCTAGGACTCAGGGTATGCTAGGGCACAAGGACAATGAGTACTGTGCATATCATCAGCACACTGGACACACAACTGATAGCTGCAAGGCGCTGAGAGATGCGATTCAGGACTTAATTGATTCAAAACAGATTGCAGACCCAGAGAAGAGAGGGAATAAAAAAAATCAGGGTATAATAATGTGCCCCCGCTAGTATTTATGATCGGGTCTAGTATGCCCGAACAGTTTGTATTGAGAGACTTATACGGCATCGATGCCAACACTGGTATCACGAGCCTCCATGAGGTAAGTGAAGAAGGGCTTACTGTGGCAGTGATTGACTGTTGGTCCATTGATGTCAGTGGAAATAAAAATGATAACAATTCTGAGGATGAAGTGTTTCCCGACCCTTAGGGTTCGGAGGAGGAGGAGGAAGAAGAGAGGAAGGAGAAGAAGAAGAAGATAGGAGCTATGACCCGGAGTGGAAGGGTAGCTCCAGAAGTAGAAAGGCTATAAGATTCGACAGTTGACCAAAAAGAAAACGAGCAGAAAAATGATTCGATAATGAAGCAACTGAAAAAGACGCCAGCTCAGATTTCGATATGGGATCGTTTGAGACAGTCTCCATCCCACAGGCAGAAATTGGTCGAGGCTTTATGTGAGACAATAGTGGCCACAGCTATCTCACCCACAGAACTGCTGGACATGGTGAAAGGAGGAGCTGGGGAAAATGTGGTTTTTACAAGCACTGACCTGCCGGCAGAAGGCTGCAACCATAATCGCCCCTTGTACATACGGGCACAAATCAATCAGAAGCGCACAGCTTGTGTCATGATGGACGACGATTCATCTATTAATGTGTGCCCGCTAGTGGTGATGGCAGCTTTCGGGGTGAATGAGGATATGCTGGCTAAGTGTGATCTAACGATCACGGCTTATGACAATTCACAAAGGCAAGCTTTCGAGACGTTCAAGTTGGTAGTTAAGATCGAACCAGTAGAAACGAAAGTGGAGTTTGTAGTTCTGCCTATCCCCGCCAACTTTTTAGCCCTTTTGGGAAGACCATGGTTCCATAAGCTGGGAGGAGTCCCCTCTACTCTACATTAGATGGCCAAGATTCCTCATGAGGGGAAAGTTGTGACCATAAGGGCTACAAGGGAGAGCCAGGTCTTTATCTTGGAGATTGTCAGGTAACCTTTTAGTAGATTCCACATTGCTGTGATAGATGGGGAGGAGCAGGTGGAAGGAAGCCCCCAGGTGCTAAATATGATGAAGAGGATGTCATTCCTCCCTGGCGCAAGTCTAGGCAAGAACTCTTAGGGATCACTTACGGCCATTTCTACTAGAGGTTAGAAGGATAGGAGGGGCCTCGGATATAAGGGTGCCTTGAAGAAGGGTAAGAAGCCAGTGGGTGAAGTGCCCCATATCAAGATCAGGAAGAGCTTTATACCAGCCACTGCAGTGTGTGCCTACACGGGAGAAGCTGAGCCTTAGTGGGTCGATGAAAGGATTGTACCAGGGTTTGAGGTCTTTAATGATGTTTTCGATTGGGACATCGGATTAATCAAGCCAGCAGAGGGCTTTTGGGATGAAGAAATCATGACCAGCAAAACAGTTTGGGACCGAGAAGCGCTCGAGGAAGTTATTGCTGAGAGGTTGGTGACTACCCAGCTGAAGGGGAAGGCAATGGTAGAAGAGGCCATACAGGGGGTCGCTGCAGAGCCTCCAAAAAGCCAGATTGATGTAGAGCCGTCAGCTTCAACAGTTGAGCTGGCGAAAGAGGAAGAAGAGAATAGTTTAGATTTTCTTTTTACTTTAGAAATTTTTAATAATGTTAATTACGTTTTTAGTTCTATCAATAAAGTGAACAATTTTACTTGTGCGATGTTTCTGATAATTTCATTATGCATAATCATGATCATAATCCATCTATATTTGATATTGATTCAGCTGATGCTACTACATTTAATCTTGGAACCTCGAAAAACCCGAAAGAAATCTTGATAGCATCTAACATAACTCCTGAAGAGCGAGAAGAATTTGAGAGAATTTTAAGAAAGCACGAAAAAGTCTTTGCCTGGACCTACGAAGATATGCCAGGAGTGGACTGAGAAGTCATGGAACACGCCATCCCAACGTACCCAGACTGTCAAGTAGAGGTTGAGGAGGCTCAGGCCAGAATGGGTAGATAAGGTGAAAGAGGAGATCCATAAGTAGATCGAAGCCAAGTTCCTAATTGAGGTACAGTACCCAACCTAGTTGGCCAACATTGTCCAGGTAGCCAAGAAAAACGGCAAGGTAAGGGTATGTGTAGACTATCGAGACTTGAATAAGGCTTGTCCAAAGGATGACTTTCCATTGCCCCACATAGACATACCAGTGGACAGCGCAACTGCTTGTATGATGTATAGATTCGTGGACGGTTACGCAGGCTATAATCAGATACTTAATAAGATAGCCGACCGGATTAAAATAGCTTTCATCACAGAGTGGGGGACATTCTCTTACAGGGTAATGCCTTTCGGTTTAAAGAACGCGGGTGTGACTTATCAAAGAATGCCAATAAGGATTCTAGATGACTTGATCCATAAGGAGGTAGAAGTTTATGTGGATGATATGATGATCAAGTCAGCCACCAGAGAAGGTCACTTCGAGGCTCTAAAAAAGTTCTTTCAGAGAATTGGTAAGTATCTTTAGTGTCACCTCAGGGAAGTGTATCTTTAGTGTCACCTCAGGGAAGCTGTTAGGACACGTAGTCAGCCAAAAAGGAATTGAAATTGACCCAGATAAGGTCAAGGCCATCAGAGAGATGCCAGTGCCTCAGAAGGAAAAAGAGATCAGAAGCTTTCTAGGTAAATTGCAGTATGTCAGCAGGTTTATCGCCAAGCTTACTTCGATTTGCAAGCTGATCTTCAAGCTACTCAGAAAAGACCAACCTGTAGTGTGGAACGAAGATTGTCAAAGAGCTTTTGACACTATCAGAGAATATATGCTGAGTCCACCGGTTCTGAGACCGCCACAGCCAGTCAAGCTGCTTATTCTATACTTGGCCATTGAAGATAGTTCTATAGGTGCCATGGTTGCTCAAGAGGATGAGTTTGGGGTAGAATTTGCGGTCTATTACCTCAGTAAGAAGTTCTTGGTGTATGAGGTCAAGTATGCAGAAGTAGAGAAGATTTGCCTCGTAGTAATTTAGGCCTCTAAGAAGTTGAGACACTACTTTCACTCTTTCAGGGTACAAGCAGTGGCAAAACAAAATCCTCTAAGATACTTGCAGGAGGTTCCATCCTTACATGGAAAAATGGGGAGGTGGTTGTTGCTATTATAGGAGTTTGACATTGAGTACATTACTTGGAAGACTATTAAGGGGCGTGCAATGGCAGAATTTCTAGCTGAACACCCGATTCAAGGAGACTCATACGAATTCAACTTCCCAGATGAGGACGTGGCAGCTATCACGGTTCAAGGTTGACAGTTATATTTTGATGGGGGGTAGGAGTAGGAATTATTCTAACAACCCCAGATGATGAGAAACTCCTATTGGCTAAGGAGTTAAGATATAAGGCCACTAACAATGAAGCCAAGTATGAAGCATGCACCTTTGGGTTGGAAGCATTGATAGCTTAATGGGCAAAGAACGTGGAGGTATTCGGAGATTTATCTCTAGTCATTAATCAGATTCGGGATGAATGGGCCATTAAAGAAGAGCGGTTGATGCCATACGTCAAACACTTGAAGGATTTGAGCAATCAGTTCGAAGTATGTACATTCCACTTTGTTCTGAGGAAAGAAAATCAATTAGCCGATGTGCTTGCTACTCTAGTGTCGATATGGGATAACCTAGAGGGGGTGGTTATGAAGCCGGTTTTGACTTCTAGTTTTAAGAGGCCTAGCTTCGAGTCCAAGCAAGTGATGGAAATAGAAGTAGCAGACGAAAAGGCGTGGTACCATGACATCATAAATTATTTAGAAAATGCGACATTTTCAGAAGAGGCCACTGAGAAGGATCAAAGGCTGATATGCAAGCTTTCCACTCAATTCATCTATATAGATGGGGTATTGTACAAACAACAAGCTGACAGCATTCAGTTGAGGTGTCTAGATGAGAAAGAAGCTAAAAAGGTGATTGAGGAAACCCATGCTGGGGTGTGCAGAGCCCATATGAATGGCTTAATGCTGGCCAAAAAGATCATGAGATAGGGGTTCTACTGGCTCACCATGGATACGGATTGCTCGAAATACATAAAATAATGTCAATTATGTCAGCAGTATGCAGATTTGAGGCATTTGCAAGTTTTGGAGTTACACAGTCTAACGTCGCCTTGGCCATTCGCAGCTTGGGGGATAGATATTATTGGAGAAATATGCCCCACGGCCTCCAACGGGCATAGATTTATCATTGTCGCCATCGACTACTTTACAAAATGGGTAGAGGTGGAATCTTTCAAAAAGGTCAATGCTCGGGATATGGCCAAATTCATCGAAAAGAACTTGATATGCAGATACGGTCTTCTGCATCATGTGATATCCGACAATAGAGTCCAATTCATGGCTGAAACGAAGAAATCACTCCAGAGATACGGCATTGAGCATCATAAGTCTTTCCCGTATCATTTGCAAGCCAATGGGGCAGTAGAAGCCGCCAACAAAAATGTCAAGAGAATCCTAGTCAAGATGGTTCAGAATTATAAGGATTGGGCAGATAAGTTACCTTTTGCACTCTGGGGTTATAGAACGACTGTTAGAACTTCTACGGGAGCCATGTTGTATTCTTTGGTATATGGGACAGAGGCAGTACTGCCGGTTGAGATTGAACTCAAGTCATTCAGGGTAGTTATGGAAGCTCAGATCCCGGAAGCTGAATGGGCATGGCAGCGGTTGCAACATCTGAACATACTGGACGAGAGCAGATTGAGAGCTTACTACCATAATCAGATCTATCAGAAAAGACTTGCCAGGTCATTCGAAAAGAAAGTCAAAAAACACTCGTTGAAGGAAGGGGACTTAGTATTCAAGCAGATGAGACCGGGCGCGCCTGATATCAGAGGGAAATTCAGACCGACATGGGAAGGGCCTTTCATCCTCAAGAAGTTGTTATCAAAAGGAGCGGTGATTCTGTCAGATAGCGATGGCAACAAGTTCAAGTAGCTGATCAACATTGATAGACTCAAGAGGTTTTATGGATAAATACAATAAAAATCAAAAGAAGAGAATAAAAGCCCCATGGGTCGAAAACCATAAAAAGGCATCCTTCCTAAAATTGGGTGCCTCGTCAGGGTGAAAACCGAAAAAAAGCATCATGGTAAAAAATTTGAGGCTTGAGAGAAAATGTCCAATCAAGAAAACCCGAGAGGGCTGATTGGTAACAGGAGTTGATGCTATTAAGATTTGCCTCCTTAAATGAATGTAGTTTTGCATTTTTGAATTAATGTTAAATGACTATCATATATATTGAAATCATACTGAGATGTACACAATTTTGTGAAATGAAATAAAACTGAATTCATTCATTTACATTATTTTCTAGTTCCGTTCTAAAAAGAAACATATTGCTCAAAATGCATACAAATCTGAACTAAACCCTACTACTACTCCCGCCAGCCAAATGTCTAAGTCGTCGAGTCCTGTTGTCAACTGCAGGGCTAAGCACCCATCTCTTATATGTCCTAGTAGAAACTACAAAATGATTTCTAAAAGAGGGTATGATGGCCTTTACTGGTAGTTAGCCCAAAGATCATGGTACCGGGAGGCAAAAGCTACAGACAGAACTCCGCCTCGGAAAGATAGAGGGACTCTCACCATGTCTTGAGTTATCCCGAGCTGTCGAGCGCATCGTACCGTGATGTAAAAGGTAGCCTCACTAGCCCACATAAGGGAACACATCCTGAAGAGCCATCAACTATCGTAGCAGATAGGGGAAGCCAAGCATTCATGAAGCTGATGGCCTCATTTATTATCTCGCCAAATCAGGTAATACCCTCATCGGGAGTTGCGAATGAGTACAGTCGCTGATGAGGAAGGAAATGCCTCGGAGAATATTGGCTGATAACCTAGGGAGGTGGTTCTGATAGCAATTTCAGCTTTTCTTGTAGCCATATCTAAAAAGGAAAATAAATAATAATAATAATAATAATAATAATAATAATAATAATAATAATAATAATAATAATAATAATAATAATAATAATAATAATAATAATAATAATAGTAATAAAAGCTGTTGTAGTGAGTTGGGTTCACTTCAGGCAAAAGTAAGGCATAGGGTTGTGTAAAAATCCGAAAGGACGCACTTCCCGCTAAGTAAAGCTAGTGTGAAAATCTATAAGGGACGCACTACCTTTTAAAATAATAACTTACCTGGAGTAATAAGGGGCTCCCGGAGAAGGAGGCAGAGGACTCGGCACGAATAGAATCTTGACCTAGGATAGTCTCGGCAAGAATCAGAGGGAAAGGGGTCAGCCCACGATGAAAGTTATCCAAAATCCCAAACAGACGAGAGTCACCGGTTGGCTCCTCTGAAGTCACGGCCAAGTACTTCATCAGACAGAATAGGAAGATGACACTCGCACGGTATGGGGGAACGTCAGAAAATTCGTCCAACCCCTCAATCAGTGGCTCTAAGGCGAATGTAGGACCCAGAGGAACCAAGCGGCCAGCGTCAGAAGGGGCGATGCTTAAGGCTAATGCGACATCTCAAGTAATCAAACTACAGCAAGGAATGAAGGGCAAGGCGCTGGGTGGATACTAGGCCCCGGTGATGGCAGCAAATTCTTCAGGCATGGGACACAACTCCTGATAAGAAAACCTGAAAACATGAAAGCGCGGGTCCCAGAAATGGACCGCAACCAAAAGGAGGTTATAATCTATCCTAACCCTTTTCAAGAATTTTAGACCAGAAAGTGGAGTAAGGATGGTATTTTCCCAAGTTTGAGGATTATCTAAAATTCGGTGCATCTTGTTAATGGCAGGGGAAGACATTTTTCAAGTGCTATAATCGAAAATCTAAAGGAAATAAGGAAGAAAAAGGGAAAAAACTTGACAAAGAAGCTTGGATTTGGGCTTGGAGTGAAAATGGCACGAAATCCAAGAAAAAAGGGGCAATTTATAAGCAAGAGATGACCGACGGGGTGCCCATCTATCATCCTTCCGACGGCACACCCATCGGTCAAACGAATTGACCACCTAGCAGACTTATTTCCTGCATATTTTCATGCATGCCACATGCATAAAATAATTTTTGCATATTTCTATTGTCTTCGCAATTTGATAGGGACACCCTCCGGATGTGCAAGTCGAAAAATATTTAGGGAGTATTAAAAAAATAAAAAAATGCATTAAATAGGTTAGTAATTAATTAGAAATTAATTGAATAATTAATGAGGGGTGAAAAACAAAATTTTGAACGACAGACGAGAAGCCCGTCGCTCGGTGCTTTAGACGGGCAGCCCATCGGTCATCAAAATCTATAAATGCACTGGCAACCGACGGTCAGTTACTTCTTTTCTCCTTCTTTTCTTTCCCTCCTCGCTAACCGATGCCTCCTTTCGATTTTTTACTCGTATTGCACTCATTTCACCCGTTTTGCGCACCGTTTGCATCGAAATGATCCCCACACCTTCACACACATTTAGGAGTAATTATTTTTGTGTTTTGTCGAGTTTCATTTTCGTCGACTTACAGGTTAGTTTGTCAATTTTTCTACTCCTTTCTTTATTTCTTTTTGAATAATTCACATGAAAATGCGTGTGTAATATAATTTGGTAAAATGTAGTATTTGCTGCCCATCTCTACTTAATTTCTTTAGACTGTATAAAATATAGTTATAGAAATGCATGAGCACTAAAAATAGGAAAAAATCAATAAGAAAAATGAATTGTTGAGCTTGCGCAGTTAACTCTGTTTGACTTAGTTTTTAGGACTAGCATGAACTGAATAAGACAAAATAAATAAATTGAAATGTTGCTTAAGGCATAAGGCCTGTCCAATTGTTGCTTTTTATGTAGGAAGTTGGGCACATCCTTGCCAGGATGCGGCCCAAAATTTTTAATTTTTTTGGGTAGGCACATCCTTGCCGGGATGATGCCCAAAAAATTTTATTTTTCTGGGTAGGTACATCCTTACTGGGATGCTGGCCAATTTTTTTAAAATTTTTTTAGGTAGGCACATCCTTGCTTGGGTGTTGTCGAGATTTTAGTAGACATATTTCAGCCGAAATACATCCAAAAATTTACAAAATTTGTTTATATATCTTTCGGTAGGCCTGTCTGCGGCCATAATGCAAAGCTAATTTTTTCATTTTCTTTTCAGGATGCCTCCACGACGTCATATTCCACGCGACCAGCCTGAGCCTCAGGCTCCACTCTAGGTGAGTGATGAGGCCAGAGAGAGGTTTAGAGCGCTATCTCGAGTGCAGTTCCGAGCCAGCCGCTTCATCTCCAGACCCTTCCTAGAGGCCATGGGGATGCTAGAGGAGGTGGATGCATTAGTCTCGGCTGCGGGATGGATATAGTTGCTATTGCCTTCATTTCATACCCATCCCGAGGTTGTCCAGGAGTTTCTGGCCACTCTACATTACAGAGGGTTTCAGAGATAAGATACAGAGGAGGGGTGATTTAGTTTTGGGTCCGCGGTTATCAGTACAACATCACCCGCCAGAGATTTGCTGAGGCCATGGGATTACCATTTGGGCCCGATGTCATAGTACCTCAGAGGGATGTCTGGCGCCAGCATTAGGAGATTATAGCTCCGCGAGGAGTGCCGTATGACTAAGATACGTCAAAGAGTACGGTGCTCTCGTCGCAGGCTCTCCGGTACGTTCATAGAGTACTTTTCAACTCCTACCTGGGATGGGCTGGTAACCCAATTTGCTGAACGCAACCAAGATCTGGAGTTTTGGGCAATAGCTGTAGGACGTCGTCTCAACATTAGTCATGAGATCATGGCTAATATGGTTAGGGTATTTAGGGGGGCTGCCCTTATAGTATTTGTAGGAGGGGTGGCGACCCGATTATTGCTACAGTTGGGGGCTCGACTAGACAATTTTTTGCCTGCTTTGGACGAGTGTATTTATGTGGATGCCTCGTCAACCCTGACTATGGGGATGATAGTTCAGGTGCCAGGATGGGCTGAGGAGTATAAGCTGTGCGCTATTCATGAGACCAGACACGCCTTCGGCCTTCCTTCTCTCCAGCCAGTAGAGGAGGAGCCTCATATGGAGGAGCAGCCTCCCCAGTAGCTAGACTATCAGGAGGCCCAGCCTCCCCAGTAGCCAGACTATTAGTATGGCCAGCCTCCCCAGCAGCCAGAGTTCCAGGAGGGCCAGCCTCCACAGCAGCAGGCAGATGAGGATCAGCCACAGACCCCTTTTGATATGGGGATAGAGTTTAGTGTGGATGAGTTGATCGTGACTCCTCTAGCACAGAGGGTGTAGAGTCCCACTCCTCCTCCTCCATCATGGGTAATCCTTCTTTATCACTAATTATACAAATTACACTTCGGTCACTACATTACTTAAATTTTATGCAATTAAGTCCCTAATTTATTACTTTCAATTTAATCCAAAACTGTAAACCCTAATTTTACACTCAATTACAGTAATCACACTCAATACTATTAGGGTGGTTTTCGTGCTGTTTCAACTCTCCCCCACTTAAGGAATTTCATTCACGAAATTCTCTCCAATACATGCCATGACTCTAACCATACTAAACATTATGCAAGACACTAATTCAAGCAAATACAAACATTAATTTTAAACTCATACTAGGTAAAGCATCTTGGTACTTCATTCTCTCTGCTAAGGTCATACAATACACTCTACCCATAGGCACACCAAAATCAGGTCTCTCTACAGTTTCATAAATTACACCTAATCGCTGTCCGGCTTGACCTGTTCCACTTCTGGCCCCACCTCTTCTTTCACTCCCAAGGTTCGGTACACCTTCTCTTCTAGATTGCATAGTCAAATTCTCTTGTGGTTGTGAACACTTTGCTACCATATGATCATTACTATCACATTTGAAGCAAGCTCCGGTGAGCTTCCGACATACACCCTAATGGGGTCTTCCACAATGTTCACTTGTCACCGGGACACTTCATTTACTTAATGGAGCTGGAACTCCAACTTCAGAAGCAGGTGTTCACTTACTTGATTTCTCATGACCCACTGATCTTGGAGTTGCACTAGACATACCTTGATTGTCTCGGGTCTCATGAACTTTCTTACCCGAACTAAATCAAAACCCACTATCTTGCAACTTTCTCTTTTGATTCTTTCTTTGAACTATTTATGAGTTTTCCACTTTCAAGGCAGCTTGTACCAACTGATAGTAGCTTACCGATTGCATAGATGTCATTGCCGCTAATAATCCTTTAATCATTTCATCCAAACCTTCCTCAAATTGTTGACACCTGAACTCTTCCATCATTAGGGCATCCGGTACATACTTACTAAGGCGACTGAATTCTTTCTCATATTTCGCCACTGTCAAGCTTCCTTGCTTAAGGCTCACAAACTCTCTCCACTTCGGCGTCTCGATATACCTTAGTAACATATCTCTTTTTAAACTCTTGTATAAAGAATTCACAAGTTAGATTGGCAGGTCTTTGCGGATTTCTCAATATTAACTTCCACTAATCATATGCTGGGCCTTGCAATAAAGACACAGCACACTCCACTCGCTACTCTTGTGGATAGATTATCTCTTGCAATATTCTCTCCATCATCTCTATCCAAAACTCTGCTATGTCCAACTCAACTATAGAAGTTCATTTAAATTCCTCAGCTCCTCTTTTCCTAATTGTATCCGAAGGTGCCTTAGGGACAGTCAACCTATCTATCATCTACATTAGCCCTTGCACTAACACTGGGTTTTCTGGCACTAAGGAAGGATTCCTAACTGGTGGAGCTTCAAGTACAAATGGGTTACGGTTAGCACGAACTGGATTAACACTTCCGGTAGTCTTTGTAATGGCCTGCATGATAGCCTAGAAGTATTTAGTATTTTCTGTAGTGTCTGTTGTTAGTTTTGCAGCATGAGATTTTATTTCTGGAGTTTTAAATTTAGTAAAGTTTAAAGGTTAAACGTGCCTGAGTTATAGTAGTTCTGAGATGTGTGACCTACTGGGAAGGTAATACCTATAGTAAGTCAAAGAAAAGATATTAATGCATAGAAATGATCTGTAGAGTGAATGGAGTCGGGTGGTACAGTTTTGTGTGAAAATGAGGTAATATAGGCCCCCGAACGTCCGTTTGAAGTTCGGTTCTGTTGAACCGAAGTTTGATCGAGGTTTGACCGAATTTTTAGAAAATGGTAGTGGATAAAAAGTATCAGTGTGGGAAGTGTACAAGCTCAGAATGATTTTTAGAATTTTTTGACGGCATTAGATTTGAGTTTTACGTCATAAACCGACTGAATTGAATCGGATCGATTTAGGTGAACTGGGCCACAAATGGACTCCAATTGAGTTGAAATTTTGTGTGGAGGCTATTTTTGATATTTTAAACATGATGGAATTGATTGGGAGTGAAAAAGAGGTCAGGAACATTCATATTACCTAAAATAGTGCAAAATAACACGAAAACTGAAAATTGGACCAAACCTGTCCGACCACTCCAGTTGGACCCTGTTTGATTCAATCTCACTCATATAAATAGACCTAAAAGGCTAGAGAAATCCATAATTCTCCATCTAAACCGCCCTCCTCTCTCTTTTCCTTGGTCGAATTGAACTTCTCCTCTTCTCCTCCATTTTCTTCCATCTTTTCTCCATCTCACTCTTAAATTAAGCCTCCCCATCAAATTTCAGCTCCTCTAGATTCCATTTATTCCCTTAGAAGTCCATTTGGTGGTTGGAAAGTGGGAAAAACCTAGACTTGAAAGTTTAGGTGTGAAATTGAGGTATGTGTTTTAGGTGTTTTTAATTTCGTTTCAAAGTTCCTAAGGGTACTTTAGGATGTGACTAAGATGTTTATGAAGTTTATTTTTGAAAAGGAAGCTTGGTTTTGACTAGATCTACATTTTTGTGTATGAATCCTATTATGTGCACTAGGTGAAGGGACATTGAGCCAACCTAAAGGCAAGAAAAAGATTCCTTGAGAAGTGTTTTGCAAGGATTTGAGGTTAGTGATTGCAAATTCCATTTATTTCCATGGTTTATGTATGAATTTTAGGTTATGTTTAAGTGTGGGTATAAGATAATGATGTGTTTAATTGAATCTAATTTGATATTCATGTTTAGTAGACTTAAAATAGTGTATAAACATGATTAAATGAAATTAAATCAAAGTGGTATGAAAAACTTAATTGTGGCCGAATTGAATATTAAGGAATTAATTGAATTCTAAGATGATTTATGGCATGTAAATGATGCTTAAGATATGCTTAACATGTGTATAACATGGTGGAATGACAAAAAGGTTGAAAAAAATTCATGATGAAGACTTAGTGTTAAGGCCGAATGGTATACATGGGATTTTTATGTGTTTTAATGATGATTAATGCATGTTTAAGATGAAATTATGGTGTTTGGCATGTAAATTGATGAATTGTATGTGTTAGACCATGTGAAGGATGTCTTATGTATGTGGTATTCATGTAGTCGAATGGTAATCATGAGTAAAAATAAGATTTTGATGTGTTTTAATGGAAATAAATGGTATAGTGATGTTATACAATATGTAATTGGCCTAAATGAATGATAAAGCGGATTAAAAGAATTAATGGTGAAAAGTTGGAATGTGGGCCGAATGTATGTATGTATATGTGCATGTGTATCATGATGAATTCATGAGCTTACATGACATGTGATGGTTTAAGAATGTTAATCACATGTATAATGATGAAATGACTTGAAAAAGAATGAGATGAGATGATAATATGCCATGAAAAGCATGTATGGCACATTAATAATGTTGGAAATAAAATAATATTGCCCTATGTGATGAGCTGGTAGTCGAGTCTAGTCTTAGGATATGTTGGCTAGCCATAGGGACATAAGACCGCGGGAGTGAGTATGGCGTCTCACTATTTTTATACATCATTGATGGACCTATTATGTATTTTTAAAAGCATCTGTTTAGAAAGACTGGAGTAATCCTTCGGGGTTCCTTCAGGTTTAGAAAGACTAAAGTGATCAGTCAGAGGTCTCTCTAGGTTATTGTGAGCCCTTAGAGGTTCGCGTCCCATTTATCCTGTATATAGAGTCTGCCAGCATTATACCGGGGCAAAAAGGGCAATAATGAGCTTTAAATGGTTAAAATGTGATTAATTTGATGTTATGCGTGAAAAGGACATAATTGGAATTATGTAAAAAGTTTGAGGGCAAAATGGTAATTTTATAAAAAGTTGGTAAAAAGTGAGAAAGTTAGGTAAAAAGTGTAAGTATAAGGGTAAATTGGTAATTTTTACCAAATATGAGGTTAAAAACGTAAATTAGCGAAAAAAGTGATATAACAAGGACCTAATTGTAATTTGGTGAAATTATAAGGTTAAAAGTGGTATTTAAGCGTAAAAAGGTGATTAAAACAGTTAAAATATAATTAAAATAATATTTATGTGTAAAAAGGGACATAAATGGAATTATATGAAAAGTTGCGGGTAATATGGTAATTTTGTGCTTATGTGTGTAAATGATGATTAATAAGGGTAAAAATGTTATTAAATTGTTAAAAATGTAATTGGTAACTTTTGAGGGCTGAAAACGTAATTTGGCATGGAAATGACAATTGGAAGGTAAAATCGTAAATTTACATGTTAAATAATGTAAAATGGTTAAATGGAATATAATTGAGGGCATTTTGGTAATTATGAGTAAAGGAAAACGAGATAACGGCATAATTGTAATATTGGTGTGAAATAATTGAACTAATGGCAAAATGGTAATAATAGTGAAGTTGAATTTGAACTAATGGCATAAGTGTAAATTTGGTGAAATAAAATGAACTAAGGGCATTTTTGTCATTTTTGAAAAGTTTAAGGGTAAAATTGGAAAGTTGCCATAAGTTAAGAATAAAATGGTAATTAAGGTAATTGATGTGTAGTAATTGTATAAATGGCCCTAATTAATTGATTTATTGATAATTATATGGATTATGACGTGCATAATTAATAAATTAAATAAATTAATGGTTTATTAGTAATATTTATTTATAAGTATAATTTGAATATTGTTTATGCATTTGAACCTTAGCCTAGTAGAAATTTTTTGAATTGCAATCACTACTGGCCATTTTTAATGCTCAGAACGTAGTTTTGTTTGACTGCGTGTAGGTTCGCCTTAGAACTTGGAGCAAGATACCTCACATATTTTGGGAGCGAGCAAGAGTTTACATTTTAAGTACTAAGTATATAAGAAGTGTGCCATGTATATGTCTTATATTTAGTTTTAGGTACTGGTATTTGTATTGGACTGTATAACTGGTAAAAGTATAGTATGTGTGTGATGAATGTTATTTATGACTTAATGTATGTGTATGTTGTTGGCATGCCAAATATTGTGATAGAAAATTTAGTAAATGAAAATTGGTAATGGTAAATGTATGTTTGCATGTAAAAGGAAAATTGACCAAATGATTAGTAACTTAGGACAGTTACAGGTCAATCGAAAAATTGATATTAAGATAAAGATATGGTTAGTTAATTATAAGTTAATTGAATTCGTTTAATCGGTTTAGCTAACCATAGTATTATGATCCGTAGAGAAAAAAAAAATACTGGTTTGAATAAATTGGCTATTTAATAACCTGATTAGTTTAATTAGGTTAACAGAATTGGAAAGAATAGTTAATTAATGGTACGTAAGGCTTAAGGGTGTTACAATTTATATTGGTATCAGAACTCCGGTTTAGGCGATTCTAAGATCGGAGTGGTTCAATAGGATTGATATAAGTACATGTATATGCCAATTAATTTTTGGACAGTATAGTATGTGAGGCTAATGTATGCTTACTCCTAGTGTTAGAGAGTGTTAGAATGGCTTCTGATGATGGTAGGAATGAAAGTGATAGAGAGTGCAGCTTCTGTCAGTTTAGGTCCCTCGGATTTGCCACGGCAGCAGGATACTCCTTCGGCTGCACCTCTCCCTCTGCAGCAGTCTGAGTTCATGAATATGATGGCGAATTTCTTTCAGTTTATGGTTTGATTGATCCTGATTCCACGCATTCTTATATTAGTAATGATATTGCCCGGGATAAGAGATGGCATGATTGTCAGAGAGACCAGGATATTCTAGTGAGTAACCCTTAGGGGCATAGTGTGGTAGTGGACAAAGTTTATAGAGATTTCCAGTTGATGCTCAGGGTTTTGTGTTTTCTACTGACCTAATTGACCTACCCTTCCGAGAGTTTGATGTGATTCTGCATATGGATTGGTTATCCACTCACCATGCCACTATTGATTGTAAAAGAAAGAGAGTGACCTTAAGACCGCAGATGATTAGGAGGTGGTCATTGTGGGTGAGAGATCAGATTTCCTCTTAGATGTGATTTCAGCCACTGCAGCTAAAAGGCTTCATTAGACCGAGTGTTTCATCTTGGGGAGCTGCAGTCCTCTTTGTGAATAAGAATAATGGATCACTTCAGTTGTGTATCGACTACTGACAGTTGAATAAAGTCACCATAAAGAACAAGTATCCACTACCTTGGATTGATGACTTGTTCGATTAGTTGAAGGGCACTGGAGTATTTTCAAGGATTGATTTAAGATCTGGCTACCACCACATGAAGATTAAAGAGTCAAATGTGCCCAAGATAGCTTTTCGCACTCGATATGGTCATTATGAGTTCATGGTCATGCCATTTGGGTTGTCAAATGCCCCTGCAGCTCCTTTGACCAGACTGTTACAGAAGAATGTTAAGTTTGCATGGTCAGATAAATGTCAAGAAGGCTTTGAGAAGCTTAAGTGTATGCTGACTGAAGCTCCAGTGTTAGTGTAACCTGATTCTGGTAGGGATTTTGTGATCTACAGTGATGCCTCCAGAAATGGTTTGAGCTGTGTATTGATGCAGGAAGGCAAGGTGATTGCTTATGCTTCCCGACAGCTTAAGACTCATGAGAAGAGTTATCCTACTCATGATCTTGAGTTAGCAGCGATTGTATTTGCATTGAAGATCTGGAGACATTAATTGTATGGTGAGAGATGTTATATCTACACTGATCACAAGAGTCTTAAGTACTTGCTTACTCAGAAAGAGCTTGATTTGAGACAGAGACGTTGGCTTGAGCTGATCAAGGATTATGAGTGTCTTATTGATTATCATCCCGGTAAGTAGCCGATGCCCTCAGTAGGAAATTCATGGCTTCACTTCTGGCTATTAATATTAGTCTGAACTTATCAGACGATGGAGCTTTGATTGCAAAAATGCAAGTTAAACCAGATTTCCTTCAGCAAGTGAAAGATGCTCAGAAACAAGATGATCGATTGTCTGCCATCGCATCTCAGGTGAAAGATGGAAATGTCAGTGATTTCTCATTGGGACCAGACAGTGAATTATATTATAAAAATAGATTGTGTGTGCTTGATCAAGCTGATTTGAGGAAGAATATTCTGTCAGAAGCTCATCACAACAGTTTTGCCATGCATCCTGGTAGCAATAAGATGTATCAGGATCTGAAGAAGCAGTTCTGGTGGTCAGGTATAAAACATGATGTGCCTGAGTTTGTGGGTAAGTGTTTAATTTATCAGCAAGTTAAGGCAGAGCATCAAGTTCCTTCAAGTTTGCTTCAGCCTATTGTTATACCTGAATGGAAATGGAATCGAGTTACCATGGATTTTGTGTCTGGGTTTTCGCGTACCAGAAAGAAGCATGATGCAGTGTGGGTTATTGTGGACTGACTCACTAAATCAGCTCATTTCTTACCAATCAGAATGGATTATCCGTTATCTAAGCTGGCTAAGTTATACATTAGTGAGATTGTCAGATTGCGTGGATTCCTCCATTATTTCAGATTGAGATCCAAGGTTTATTTCTCAGTTTTAGAAGAGATTTCAAGAAGCTTTGGGGACTAGACTACATTTCAACACAGCTTTCCATCCTCAGACTGATTGTCAATCTGAGCGTGTGATTCAAATTTTTGAGGATATGCTGAGATGTTGTGTGCTCAAGTTTGGTAACAGTTGAAAAAGGTATTTGCCTTTAGCAGAGTTTGCCTACAATAACAGTTATCAAACCAGCATTAAGATGGCTCCATATGAAGTTTTGTATGGTAGAAAGTGCAGAACTCCTCTGTTGGACAGAGCTCAGTGAAAGTAAGATTGTGGGTTCAGAATTGATTCGTGAAACTGAAGAAAAGGTCAGAGTGATCAAGGATAGATTGAAAGAAGTCATGGATCGACAGAAGTCCTATGCAGATTTAAAAAGAAAAGACATAGAGTTTAAGTGGGAGATAAAGCGTTTCTAAAAGTATCTCCATGGATGAAGATTCTCATATTTGGAAAGAAAGGCAAACTAAGTCCGAGATTTATTGGACCCTACGAGATTATTCAGCGGGTCAGACCAGTAGCCTACAGATTGAAGCTTCCACAAGAGCTAGAAAAGATTCACGATGTCTTCTATGTCTCTATACTTAGAAGATATCGTTCAGACCCTAGTCATGTCATCAAGCATGAAGAGGTTAGAGTTCAGCCAGACATGACTTATGAAGAGTACCCAGTTAAGATCTTGGCTCGAGAAGTGAAGCAGCTCAAGAGTAAACGGATCCCGTTAGTGAAGGTCCTCTGGAATCACCACAATGTCGAGGAAGCGACGTGGGAACCTGAGGAGACAATGAGACAACAGCATCCCTAGCTTTTCAATTCAGGTAAATTTCGAGAAGGAAATTTTTATTGGAAGGGGAGAATTGTAATGGCCTGCATGATAGCCTAGAAGTATTCAGTATTTTCTGTAGTGTCTGTTGTTAGTTTCGCAGCATGAGATTTTGTTTCTGGAGTTTTATATTTAGTAAAGTTTAAAGGTTAAACGTGCCTGAGTTATAGTAGTTCTGGGATGGGTGACCTACTGGGAGGTAATAGCTACAGTAAGCCAAAAAAAAGATAGTAATGCATAGAAATGATCTGTAAAGTGAATGGAGTCGGGTGTTACAGTTTTGTGTGAAAACGAGGTCATATAGGCCCCCGAACGTCCGTCTGAAGTTCAGTTCGGTTGAACCGAAGTTTGACCGAGTTTTGATCGAATTTTTAGAAAATGCTAGAGTGGATAAAAAGTATCAGTGTGGGAAGTGTACAAGCTCAGAATGATTTTTAGAATTTTTTGACAGCTTTAGATTTGAGTTTTACGGTAGAAACCGACTGAATCGAACAAGACCGATTTAGATGAACCGGGCCCCAAATGGACTCCGATTGAGCTAAAATTTTGTTTGGAGGCTATTTTTAATATTCTAAACAATATGGAATTAATTGGGAGTGGATAAGAGGTCAGCAACATTCAGATTACCTAAAATAGTGCAAAATGACTCGAAAACAGAAAATCGGACAAAATCGGTCCGATCACTCTGGTTAGACCCGATTCGATTCAACCTTACTCATAAAAATAGACCCAAAAGGCTGGAGAAATCCAGAATTCTCCATCTAAACTGCCCTCCTCTCTCTTCTCCTTGGCCGAATTGAACTTCTCCTCTTCTCCTCCATTTTTCTTCCATCTGTTCTCCATCTCACCCCTAAATCAAGCCTCCCCATAAAATTTCAGCTCCTCTAGATTCAATTGGTGCCCTTAGAAGTGCATTTGGTGGTTGGAATGTGGGAAAAACCTAGACTTGAAAGTTTAGGTGTGAAATTGAGAAATGTGTTTTAGGTGTTTTTAATTTGGTTTCAAGGTTCCTAAGGGTACTTTAGGATGTGAATAAGATGTTTATGAAGTTTATTTGTGAAAAGGAAGCTTGGTTTTGACTAGATCTACATTTTTGTGTATGAATCCTATTATGTCCACTAGGCGAAGGGACATCTAGCCAACCTAAAGGCAAGGAAAAGACTCCTTGAGAAGTGTTTTACAAGGATTTGAGGTTAGTGATTGCAAATTCCATTCATTTCCATGGTTTGTCTATGAATTTTAGGTTATGTTTAAGTGTGGTATAAGATAATGATGTGTTTAATTTAATCTAATTTGATATTCATATTTAGTAGGCTTGAAATAGTGTATAAACATGATTCATGAGCTTACATGGCATGTGATGGTTTAAGAATGTTAATCACATGTATAATGATGAAATGACTTGAAAAAGAATGAGATGAGATGATAATATGAGATGAAAAGTATGTATGGCATATTAATAATGTGGGAAATAAAATAATATTGCCCTATGTCATGATCTGGTAGTCGAGTTGAGTCTCAGGATATGTTAGCTAGCCATAGGGACATAAGACCGCGGGAGTGAACATGACGTCTCACTAATTTTATAGGTAATTGATGGACCTATTATGTATTTTTAAAAGTATCTGTTTAGAAAGACTGGAGTAATCCTTCGGGGTTCCTTAAGGTTTAGAAAGACTGGAGTGATCAGTCAGAGGTCTCTCCAGGTTATTGTGAGCCCTTAGGGGTTCGTGTCCCGTTTATCTTGTACATAGAGTCTGCCAGCATTATACCGGGGCAAAAAGGGTAATAATGAGCTTTAAATGGTTAAAATGTGATTAATTTGATGTTATGTGTGAAAAGGACATAATTGGAATTATGTAAAAAGTTTGAGGGCAAAACGGTAATTTTATAAAAAGTTGGTAAAAGGTGAGAAAGTTAGGTAAAAAGTGTAAGTATAAGGGTAAATTAGTAATTTTTACCAAATATGAGGTTAAAAAGGTAAATTAGTGAAAAAAGTGATATAACAAGGACCTAATTGTAATTTGGTGGAATTATAAGGTTAAAAGTTGTATTTAAGCGTAAAAAGGTGATTAAAACAGTTAAAATATAATTAAAATAATATTTATGTGTAAAAAGGGACATAAATGGAATTATATGAAAAGTTGCAGGTAATAGGTAATTTTGTGCTTATGTGTGTAAGTGATGATTAATAAGGGTAAAAATGTCATTAAATTGTTAAAAATGTAATTAGTAACTTTTGAGGGGTGAAAACGTAATTTGGCTTGGAAATGACAATTGGAGAGTAAAATCGTAACTTTACATGTTAAATAATGTAAAATGGTTAAATGGAATATAATTGAGGGCATTTTGATAATTACGAGTTAAGGAAAATGAGATAATGGCATAATTGTAATATTGGTGTGAAATAATTGAACTAATGGCAAAATGGTAATAATAGTGAAGTTGAATTTGAACTAGTGGCATATGGGTAAATTTGGTGAAATAAAATGAACTAAGGGCATTTTTGTCATTTTTGAAAAGTTTAAGGGTAAAATTGGAAAGTTGCCATAAGTTAAGAATAAAATGGTAATTAAGGTAATTGATGTGTAGTAATTGTATAGATGGCCTTAATTAATTGATTTATTGATAATTATATGGATTATGACGTGCATAATTAATAAATTAAGTAAATTAATTGTTTATTAGTAATATTTATTTATAAGTATAATTTGAATATTGTTTATGCATTTGAACCTTAGCCTTGTGGAAATTTTTGGAATTGCAATCACCACTGGGCATTTTTAATGCTCAGCATGTAATTTTGTTTGATTGCGTGTAGGTTCGCCTTAGGACTTGGAGCAAGACACCTCACATATTTTGGGAGCGAGCAAGAGTTTACATTTTGAGTACTAAGTATGTAAGAAGTGTGGCATGTATATGTCTTATATTTAGTTTTAGGTACTGGTATTTGTATTGGACTGTATAACTGGTAAAAGTATAGTATGTGTGTGATTAATGTTATTTATGAGTAAAAGTATAGCATGCCAAATATTGTGATAGAAAATTTAGTAAATGAAATTGGTAATGGTATATGTATGTTTGCATGTAAAAGGAAAATTGACCAAATGAATAGTAACTTAGGACAGTTACAGGTCAATCGGAAAATTGATATTAAGATAAAGATATGGTTAGCTAATTATAAGTTAATTGAATTCGTTTAATCGGTTATCTAACCGTAGTATTATGGTCCTTAGAGAAAAAAAATACTGGTTTGAATAAATTGGCTATTTAATAACCTGATTAGTTTAATTAGGTTAACAGAATTGGAAAGAACGGTTAATTAATGGTACATAAGGCTTAAGGGTGTTACAGTCTCACATATCTCTTCACTAGGATCGGACTCTATTACGACTCTACAAAACAAAACAAACAACATCTACATTATGGCCACACTCTATATAGACTCATATCAATTCTATTAACTATAAATCCTATAGTCCAGAAACGCCTAAACCTATGCTCTGATGCCAGAACTTGTAATGCCCTAAAGCCCCTTGGGAGGATATAGGGACGCTACACAACGCTAAACAATACTTAATCTCTCAAGATCACTACTTCTCATAATCAAATACATTAATCAATACTATATCATTCACTAACACTAGTTCATTATAGCTTACCATTTAGGTTACAAAATTTCATATTCCATTACATGCTTCAATACATACTTTACTTACACAGAAACTTATAGCAATATCTTTACATTACAAAATTTAACCTAACTAGAAGAACTCAAAGACGTCTCCTAGTGGCCTGTAGATGCTTCACGCAAAGCTTGAGCTTCACACTTCAAATCTACACGAGAGACAAGCACCCGTGCTAAGCGATAATGCTTAGTAGGGATGTAAACAAAGCAAGACTAATACAAGCATTCACAAATTGACATATAACGATATGACATACTTTAATTAAACAATATACCATGTAATAGCAATTCAGACAGTAACTCAATAACATGCCAACATCCGATAATCCATACTTTACTATATCAATATTCAATACATGATGCCAGTGGAAAGTTTCGATGTCATCAGTATCACAGCTAACGTCATCATGTAACAAAGCATTGATATCACTCAATATGGCATAGCTAACACTACCATTAATCACTATAAGCACAATCTTGTTATATGCACAGTACTATTATCATCACTACATACATTTATCGTTTCCATATAAATAGCCTGAATCGTACGAATGTGGATACGAGTACACTATTTATTTGAGTATTTTAGCACTAGATCACTGGATACTCATCGGTAGCAAATAATAGACACCCATCGGTGTCACACTGGCAGCCGCAAATCACTAGCCCTTTATAAGCATGCTTATCTATCCACGACTCGATCATAGGCTTGAAGATTAATTCACTTAACATATATTTAATCACATAGTATTATTCATTCGCATAGTAAAGTACTCACATAGTTCCTTAGAACAACATCATGATATGAATCATCACATTGAGTAAGCTCGCATAATATAATTCATAATAATTAAAGTAAAAGATTCGCATTTTAAAACTCCAACAATATCGCGCTCGGGACAGAGTAGGGATGCCTCTTCTATCTCGCTCGCGTACGCGACAAAACGGCACAATCACTACTGTCATGCTCGTGTTCAGTATCGCGCTCGTGACAGTGCTCAATCCAAAAATTGTCATCATACGGAGCATTCTATCGCGCCCGCGACACTTGTAACGCTCACGACAGAATACAAATTCTGCCTCAAATCTCAATTCACATACCACTTTCAGCACTTGTTCACACTACTCATTTTACATGCACTCTAAGCAGTTCACACCATCAACACATACTTGCAACTAGTCACATACTTAAGTCTCAACATCATATATAATTAATACATATACAATCATAGTTTTGCACTAACCTTACATCATGCATATTATCAAACACAACACATTTCAATGGTCAATAGAATTTCATCTACTTATCATGCCATACTTAACCCAGAATTTAGAAGAGCCCTTGAACCCTTCAAATCTCATGTTTTCCCCAAACAAATAACACATAAAAATATACATAATGTACAAGTATATCCCAAGCCTCTTAAAGCACTCCTTCACTTTCACAAGCTAGGTGACCTTCTCTTTTCCCTTTGATTTTCTACTAGCTTCTCCAACTTAACATAAACACATACACAGATATTCAAAACAAAATCAAAGCCAAGAACTAAAATTCAAACAAAAAGAAAAAAAAGACAATTGACTCACTTTTACCTTTATAGCGTAACACATGATCTTTTTAATCAATCCAATTCTAGACATAAGCAACCAATGAAATAGATGAAGAAGCAAGAGAGGTAGACAAAAAAGGATTGATAAACAAAGAAAAAGGAGTAGAAATGAGGGAGGCTAGATCAAAGAGAAAACAAAGACAGATTTTTGCCACTTACTCTCTCTCCACAACCATTTATATGCATGCAATGTACTAGGTGTCACTCTTCTAATCCACTCAAGGCTAGGTGGCAAGCCTTACTCAAGCCACATGTAATCCACTCTGGCTTAGTTAAGGTTAAATAATCACCACTTATCTTATTCTAATCCTTCTTTATCACTAATCATACAAATTACACTTTGGTCACCACATTACTTTAATTTTATGCAATTAAGTCCCTAATTTCTTACTTTCAATTTAATCCAAAACTGTAAACTCTAATTTTACACTCACTTAATTACACTAATCACACTCAATACGACTAGGGTCATTTTCGGGCTGTTACATGGGGCGGTTGCGGCATTAGTGACTGCTGATAAAGCAACTACGACATTGAGCAGTGGTGGCTTGTGACGGCCCATCGGGGGTGGGTGGGTGTGGGTCTGTGTAGATAAAATGGTACATTTGTTTTAAAAGGGTTTGGGTAAAAATTAAATAAAAGCCTTTAAAAAAAACATTATTTATCTTTAAAGTATAAAACCCATAAAAGAAAAATAACCCATTAAACAACACCATATTCCTGTAACCCATCTAAACACCTGCAAAAAGTAAACAAAAAAAATTAGAATCAGCTCAATGAGGAAGGATAAGCAGTAGGAAACTAATATAACATTAAAAATGCTAAAATTTAATTTAAATGAGGACTACTTAGCCTTGGGCAAGGCTACCAAAAGTGCCTTTGTTTAACGTCTTTGGCTAGATGTTTTCAAACTTTAAGCCTTTCAATTCAGTCTCAAACTCCGTTTTTGTGTCCTTCCATTCATCACGTACTACAAGTTGATATTAATTACCAAATTCTTCTCAAATTTGTTAGAATTTTTGAACATGAAATCCATACAAAAACAAAAATTCAAATTGTTAGAATTATCATCTAATTCAAAAGATTCGTTAGCTACAACTTGAGCAACATCCACTTTAAAAATACTAGACACATCAGTAGAAGTTTTCTTAGTATCATAAACTTGAAATTTAATGGTTTCTCCATCAAACTCTAAAGTGAGTGTACCCTCGTGCACATCAATGTTTGCTTTTGTTGTACTAATGAATGGTTTTCCTAACAAAATATCTGAAGAATTTGAGGATTTATCATCCTCCATATTAAGCACATAAAAATCAGCATGAAAAACTAATCCATCAATGTTTATCAAAATATTCTCCAATACTCCTTCAAGGTAAACGAAAGACTTATTAGCATGTTGAAGCATTACATTTGTCTCTTTTAATGGACCAACATACAAATAAGAACAAATAGACAATGGCATAATTTTATTAAAGCTCCTGAATCACACAAAGCTCTTTTAACTATAACATTGCCTATAGTACAGGGGATAGCAAACATACCTTGGTCTTTACATTTTAGAGGCAGTTGGCTTTGAATCATCTCAGATATATTTTCTCCCATACTCACCCTTTTATTACCAACTAGCTTTTTCTTTTTAGCACACAAATTTTTAAGAAATTTAGCATATTGAGGCATTCGCTTAATTTCATTAAGTAAAGAAATATTTACCTCAACCTTGCGAACAATCTCAAAAATATCATTCTCTTCCTTTTTCTTCTTGGATTTTACTAATCTTTCCAGAAAAGGGGGTTGAATGACAAAAGTGGGGAGCTATTCTAAAATTTCCACCTTGAGCGGTTCATCGTTCACAATTTTCATCTCTTTTTCAGCTTCTTTCTCATTTTTCTGGCCACTTTTCTCAAGGTGGTTGCACTCACATTTTGTAGATGATTAATAATTGATTCTAAATGCAATATCCTTTGAGCCTCTAAGTTGCTTAGTGAAATCGCCATTTAACCCAACTGTTTCTTTAAATTTTGAATGCTGGCCTTTGTCTCATGTCGATATTGTAAAGCATTAGTAGTAATTGAATTGACAATTTCTTCAAGGGACATACTTAAATTTGAATAATTTTATTGTGATAGAATAGGCTTTATAGGATAAAAATTCTGGCAAATTTGTGGCATTTTTCGATAACTGAAGTTTGATTGGCCCATCCACCATGGTTAATTAGTATTTGCATATGTATCATAACTCCATTGTGGTGGACCTAAAAATCCTTAATGTTCATAATAATTCTTTTGGTAATAAGCTCTAATATGTTGCTTATTTCCTGTAGCCAAAGTCTAAACCAAGAAGTCAAGAGAATACATATATCTAATTGTTTTCAAAAAATAAAACTAATAAAAACCAACCCCCGGCAACAGCACCAAAATTTGATAGGTGTCAAACACTACAAAAAAATATAGACTTTGCAACTAAAAATTAGAGACAATTATTTTCGTCTTTAAATAGAGATGGAAATAATTCCGTTTCTAAATTTTGGTCACAAATAATTGGATTTAGTGACGAAATATGAATTCAGTCGCTAAAAATGCCGGGATGGTTTCCCTTCATATTTAGAGACGGTAAGCATTTACCGTCTCTAAATAGAGACCGTAATGAATTACCGTCTCTAAAAATAGAGACAGAGAAAAGTAACCGTCTCTAAATAGAGATGGTATTAATTACCGTCTCTATTTAAAGACAGAAGGTTAATTCCATCTCTATTTAGAGACGAAAAAATATTTTCATCTCTATTTAGAGACAAAAATTTAGAGACGGTCGAATTTTCGTCTCTAAATAGAGACGAAAAAATATTTTCGTCTCTATTTAGAGACGAGAAAATGGAATAAAATTTCGTCTATAATTTGGTTGAAAATATTTTGTTTTAGCAATGGAAAAAACTTACTGTCACTATAAATGGCGGTGGTGATTTTCCTCGCTTTTTAGCGACGGTAGAATTATCCGTCTCTAAATAGAGACGGTAAGTTGAGACCATCTCTAATTAGAGACAGAAATAATTTTTCATCTCTAAATAGAGACGGAAATAAATTTTTGTCTCTATTTAGAGACGAAAATTTGTTTTCATCTTTAAAGACAGGGGTATAAATGCCCTTTCCTTCTCTCTCCTCCCTCTCTATTCTTTCCCCTCTCCCGCTTGGCATCTCCTCTTTTCTCCCTCTCCCCCACCACATGCTCCACCACTGTCCAGATTTGCTCCATCGGCATTATTTTCTCCTCCGCACATGTCTTCGGCGGTCGGTCTCCCCTGCAAGGCTGCCTGTGGTGGTTGATCTCCTCCTTTCGCCCTCTCGGTCTGCCTCTCTTCCTCTCGCGATCTCCATCAGATCTGGGCCGCTGTTGTGTCACTGCCGCTGGCTAGTGACCTCTTCCGGTTGGGATCTTCACCCACGATGAGTAGTTATTTTTTTTTCTTTATTAAATTTATTAATTTAATAATAGGTATATATTTTTATTTTTTTTCCTGGTATTTGTATGCTATCTTAATGGAGTGTGTTAAAGAGGAATTTGTATATATATCATAGGAATGATTCCTTCATATCACGGCTTTGGGGGTTATTCTGTATTAAAAACTAGCAAGCTTGTAATTTTCAGGTGCATAGATCAACACCCTTATGTTATGTATATAGTTTAAGTTATATATCTGTAATCAGTGATTAAACATTGTATTGTCTTATTTTTGGTTGCATGCTGGTCTGTTGGAATGTGCAGTAGGACTGGCAAAATGGAATTTATGAGATCAAATTTTGAAATTTATTTGGTTAGATATCGCAATAAGTAAATGAATTTACGGCCTACTTTTGAGAATGAACTAAGGATCTATTTCGGATAAGGGTAAATTAAAAAGGAAATTAGTGATGATAATAAAGTAAAATGAATTTACTTTGGTATATTTTTCAGTATTTGATTAAAATAAAAAAAAATCAAGATTATAAAACATTGTTTTTACTTATATGCCTTCATAATTTGGTTTTATTTATTTATGTATGACAGTATTATTGTCTTTTTATTTATTTTTCCATTTTTAAAAATTATTTGGAATATAGAGTAAATTAGTCTAATGAATTTCTCTCATTTTATTCTTCTTTACTTTTATAATTTTAACATCCAAACAAGAGAATTACTTTTTCCTCACTTACCTTCCTCCAAATAAGAATCTATTATGAGAATAGAGAATTTAGCATGTAAATAAGGCAGAATTTATTCAACAAATTTAATTTTTTTATAATTCGACAACTAGAGCTTTTTGTTTCTCCAGTGTCAGATATGTATTATTGAAGGACTTACCCTAGTAATCAGGCATCTCTCTCTCTCTCTCTCTCTTTCTCTCTCTGTTAGTATAATTTCCCGACTTACTGCTGTGTATACTTTGGATATATATGGGATTTTGAAGCCCCAGCCTACGGACTTTCTAAATAAAGATTTCCCAGCTTTTATTGATGTGGCCATTTATATATGGTGGATGTTATAATAGACACTATGAATCTATGACATATAAGTCCATTTATTTTGCTTCAGTGGTGATCTTTTTTTTTTTTCTGTTGAATCTTTTTAGCTACTTCAGTGGTGACTTTGAAAGTAATTAATATGTATATTTGCGTAAGCAGAACAATTAATTCATCTTTCGACAAAATCAAATTATGTACTTTGCTAAAGCTATTTTGTAGAATCAAATTATTTGCATGAAAGTTTATACTTTCAACGAAGCTGCCATGCTATGGTATTTGTATGTTATTACATTTATAATTTTTTTAGATATGTTGCATATTATATGTATATTTGGTTTAATTAGGTATGTTATTTATATTGTTAATGTTTTAATTTGATATTAAATTGGTGTTTATATTTACTTTTTTGTGTATAGATATTTTATTATAATTGTTATTATATTTGTAATTTTTTTTAATTTTATGTCATATTTGTTAAAATTATATATATTATTGTTTTAATTTTGTATTATATTTGTGTATATTAACAAAAACCAATTGGCCTATTCCTACAGATTACTGAGAAAAGAAATAAAAAAAGACGTTACTTTTTTGATATGATGAGCTGACTGTAGTAGCCAAATAGGCAAGAAAGATGTTGAGTAGGATGATTAAGTAAGCTATTTGTAATTAAGAATTAATTAAAGATTTGATTTTTAAGTGGTCAATGGCCTAACATATTAAGTGGATTTTATGTTTGTTTATAAATTTTATGAACAAGTTGGCAAATAAGAGACAAAGTGGGATGTTTGGTTATTGCTTGCTTTGGCGCCTAATGAGTCAAAGAGAAAGAAAATGGAGGAAAGTGTGTGAATGCATCTTTTCGAAGACTTTGTCTTCTTGTTTTAAGGTCTACTATGGTCTTTCTTATATTTCGAATGAGGCTTAATGCTTCTTCTTTTCTTTTTTGGTCCGACATTTAAACTCCAAAATATTTCTGTTCATAAAAAATGAAGGAATGCTATTTGAGTGGAAATTAATGTTTGATTCATTTATAGTTAACATATTATTAAATTTGAGGTATATTTGTTATTATATGTAGTATTGTTTTAATTTTGTATTATTGTTAATTTTCTTGGATGTGCGTGTATTATATATGTCAGTATATTTTTATTTTTTCTTAAATTATATTATATTTCTTATTGCATGTATATACCCCGCCATCGCCTATCTCCACTGCCGTTTAGCTCCCCCGCATGCGTATTCCCACTCCCATCCATCCGCTTCCTCTTTCCATCTGAATTAGACTGAATTTCTGCAGAATATTTCATTAGCCGAAGATTACCTGATGATACGCAAGTAGCGTCAGCTGATCGTCCACATTCACCCCCAGCTTAGTTAGTGTTTTAATTTATTTTACTACGTACATTTATTTGTAGTATTCCTAATATATATATATATTATTACATTATTAATTACATTTTTATTAAATCTACTTATTTTAATTAATACTTTTTTCATTATAGTAATTTTGGCAATTATAATTTTAATATTATTTATTATTATATATATTCAAAAAAAAACTTTAAAAATTAGAGACGGAAATTTATTTTCCGTCTCTAAATTTAGAGACGAAAAATTATTTTTCATCTCTAATTTTAGAGACAAAAATTTATTTTTCGTGTAACACCCCGATTCCCCCATTAGAAGGATACCGAGGCGCCATGACAAAACACAACGATAAACATATACATTCATACATGCGCCTAAGCGGAAGCATACGAAGAAACAAAAGAATAACTTAATACATTAAATATACATAACAAGAATATACATCATCTGAAAATTTCATAATTACATATGCCACAATACAAAAGATAATAATAATACATATACCAAAATACAGGTGCTGAAAACAAAAAAAAATAAAAACTTTAACTCCTAGTGGCCGACCCTGCAGATGCGCGACGCGAACCGAACAAACCTGCCACCTACACGGGACAAAAACCCGTGCTAAGCGATAACGCTTAGTGGGGAGGAACAAAGACACAAAAAACAAGTACACTAAATAGGAATACAATAAGTCATGCAAATACAAATACGTACATATACCGAAATACTTACCATGGCAACACAAGAGATATCACATGCACGACATACCAAAATCATATCAAAATAGAATCACTATTCCAAGCCACTTATTTAATTATAACACTACACTAAACATACACTCACATATCTCAAACATTAACCTGAATCTCACTAGCTGCGGATACGGAAGCACTACAGTATAGGGGATACTGCGAACAGTATCAAACACTGCACGACACTGGAGACCGAAGCCTCAAGAAAACACTTTTGGGCCCGAAGGCAGTAGGGGAGACCGAAGTCTCAAAACATTTTATCCCTATCAGAATGACCATCTCGGAAGTCGGCCGAAAGACCCAAAAGGGGCCATCATAGGCAGCCGCACTCATATATCCCTTTATAAGCATGCTTATCTATCCACTACCATGACACATCAGGCTCAACTCACTTACTCTAAACACATCACTTGACAAGACCAACCCATAAGTCAAAACACTAATCATAGCCATAATCACTAAGTCAAACCATATTAGAATTAAAATCAAAACACTATCACACCAATAAACACTAAGTCAAGGTATATAAGAAATAGGAATCAAAACACTATGATATCATAATCATTTTCACAATTCAAGAAAAATATCACTAACAGGGCATAAGCAAAAACATGAGCCATGCAATAGTGAAAAACCATGCAGAGTGGAATAAGAAATCATTTTCGGAATCAGAGCAGGGCAGGGAGAAGGTTCACTGTCGCGACCACAATAAGAAGTCTCGCTCGCGACAGAACCCGGGTTACACTATAGGAGAAAGGAGATTGCACAACTCGTGCTCATGTGCACGACTCGTGCACCTGTGCATGATTCCTGCACTTGTGCACGACTCATGCACAACCATACTCGCCTCTTCGAGTCATGCTGGCTTTCATGACTCGGAGCATTTAGTCCCTTCGTGACTTGCACAAAGCGATCGAGAGATGCTAAAGAAATCCGTCTATGTCGCGATCCCGATAAGCGTCGTACTCGCGATAAAGTCATATTTTTCCCAGAAACGCTTTTTTATCTGCTCTGTTTTCAAAACCAAACATGCCCACATCACTCAAACTTGCAATAACTCTTACCTCAGCACTTAATGCCTTCCAAAACATGCTCATAAACCACAATACACTCAATTTACACTAAATTAAACAATAAATACAATTGAGAATCAAAAACTACAAAACAAGAATATCAATATCAGAACTTACCCTAATTCATGCATTTTCACTACAGAACTCACATACATTTATCTTAATCACTGACATGCATTGCTAACAAAAATCACCCAACCAACTCATGCATAAACTCATAAAAAGCACTCAAAATTTCCAGAATTTAGACACAGTACACACACAAATTTGATCCAAAAGGAGAAGAAGGTAGACAAAACTCCCAAACCTGGAAAATGAGACTTCAAAATCAACCCTTCATGAACCCACTTTTTCTTTTCCCTTACTCTTCCTTTTCTCTTTCGGTTCTTGCACAAAACCGAGTCAAACCAACACTAAATCAAACCAGGCAAACCTAAACTCCACAACCAGAAAAACGGGAAAGAAGAAGGAGTCAACCAAACTTACCTTCAAAACCAGCTCCTAAATTCAGAAAATCTGAACTCAAACCTTGAAGAAGCACACAAGGGACAGGTTGAGAGCAGAAAATAAAGAAAGGAAGAGTAGAGAGAACGGGAAAGAGTGAAGAAAGAGGAGAAGGAGACAGCTTCCACGGGAAGCTGTCCCATTTTCTGCCCCTCCCTTCCCTCTCTCTTCCCTTTTTATTAATTGCTCACCTACCAAGCCACATGGCGAGATCCTATTGGTCAACACAAAAATATCTTTGACTTAATTCACTTGGGTCCTTGACAATATCACTTCACTAACTTAAACAAATTCTTCCTCTATCCAACTTTAATTATCTTTCAATTTGATCCCCAGTTAACTCTAATTCCACTTGCATAATTACAAAAATGTCCTTAATTATCCAATTAACATACAATTTCCACCTAGACTCGATTCGGGGTGTTACATTCTGTCTTTATTTTTAGATATGTGGCATATTGTATGTATATTTGTTTTAATTAGGTTTGTTATTTATGTTGTTAATGTTTTAATTTGATATTAAATTGGTGTATATATTTACTTTTTTATGTATAGATATTTTATTATAATTGTAATTATTTTTTTAATTTTGTGTCATATTTGTTAAAATTATATATATTATTGTTTTAATTTTGTATTATATTTGTGTATGTTAACAAAAACCAATTGGCCTATTCCTACAAATTACTGAGAAAAAAAATACAAAAGCCGTTACTTTCTTGATATGATGAGCTGATTGTAGTAGCCAAATAGGCAAGAAAGATGTTGAGTAGGATGATTAAGTAAGCTAATTGTAATTAAGAATTAATTAAAGATTTGATGTTTAAGTGGTCAACGGCCTAACATATCAAGTGGATTTTAAGTTTGTTTATAAATTTTATGGACAAGTTGGCAAATAAGAGACAAAGTGGGATGTTTGGTTATTGCTTGCTTTGGCGCCTAATGAGGCAAAGAGAAAGAAAATGGAAGAAACTTCTTATTTTAAGGTTTACTATGGTCTTTCTTAGATTTTGAATGAGGTTTAATGCTTCTTCTTTTCTTTTTTTGTCTGACATTTAAACTCCAAAATATTTCTGTTCATAAAAGATGAAGGAATGCTATTTGAGTGGAAATTAATGTTTGATTCATTTATAGTTAAAATATTATTAAATTTGAGGTATATTTGTTATTATATGTAGTATTTTTTTTTAATTTTGTATTATTGTTATTTTTCTTGGATGTGTGTGTATGATATATGTCAGTATATTTTTATTTTCTCTTAAATTATATTATATATCTTATTGCATGTATATACCCCGCCATCGCTTATCTCCACCGCCGTTTAGCTCCCCTGCATGCATGTTCCCACTCCCATCCATCCGCTTCCTCTTTCCGTCTGGATTAGACTGAATTTCTACCGAATATTTCATTCGCTGAAGATTACCTGATGATACACAAGTACCATCAGCTGATCGTCCACATTCACCCCCATCTTAGTTAGTGTTTTAATTTGTTTTACTATGTATGTTTATTTGTAGTATTCCTAATATATATATATATATTAATACATTATTAATTACATTTTTATTAAATCTACTTATTTTAATTAATACTTGTTTCATTATAGTGATTTTGGCAATTATAATTTTAATATTATTTACTATTATATATATTAAAAAAAACCTTTAAAAATTAGAGTCGAAAATTTATTTTCCGTCTCTAAATTTAGAGATGGAAAATTATTTTTTGTCTCTAATTTTAGAGACAAAAATTTATTTTCCTTCTCTATTTTTAGATATGTGGCATAGTGTATGTATATTTGTTTTAATTAGGTATGTTATTTATGTTGTTAATGTTTTAATTTGATATTAAATTGATGTATATATTTACTTTTTGTGTATAGATATTTTATTATAATTGTTATTATATTTCTAATTTTTTTTTTAATTTTGTGTCATATTTGTCAAAATTATATATATTATTGTTTTAATTTTGTATTATATTTGTGTATGTTAATAAAAACCAATTGGCCTATTCCTACAGATTACTGAGGAAAAAAAATAATAAAAAAGACGTTACTTTCTTGATATGATGAGCTGATTGTAGTAGCCAAATAGGCAAGAAAGATGTTGAGTAGGATGATTAAGTAAGCTATTTGTAATTAAGAATTAATTAAAGATTTGATTTTTAAGTGTTCAATGGCTTAACATATCAAGTGGATTTTATGTTTGTTTATAAATTTTATGGACAAGTTGGCAAATAAGAGACAAAGTGGGATATTTGGTTATTGCTTGCTTTGGCACCAAATGAGGCAAAGAGAAAGAAAATGGGGGAAAGTGTGTGAATACATCTTTTCGAAGACTTTGTCTTCTTGTTTTAAGGTCTACTATGGTATTTCTTAGATTTAGAATGAGGCTTAATGCTTCTTTTTTTCTTTTTTGGTCCGACATTTAAACTCAAAAATATTTATGTTTATAAAAAATGAAGGAATGCTATTTGAGTGGAAATTAATGTTTGATTCATTTATAGTTAAAATATTATTAAATTTTAGGTATATTTGTTATTATATGTAGCATTATTTTAATTTTGTATTATTGTTAATTTTCTTGGATGTGCGTGTATGATATATGTTAGTATATTTTTATTTTTTCTTAAATTATATTATATTTCTTATTGCATGTACCCCGCCGTCGCCGGTCTCCACCGCCGTTTAGCTCCCCTGCACGCGTGTTCCCACTAACATCTATCCACTTCCTCTTTCCGTCTGGATTAGACTGTATTTCTGCAGAAAATTTCATTAGCCGAAGATTACCTGATGATATGCAACTACCGTCGGCTGATCATCCACATTCACTCCCAGCTTACTTAGTGTTTTAATTTGTTTTACTACGTACATTTATATGTAGTATTACTAATTTATATATATATTAATACATTATTAATTACATTTTTATTAAATGTACTTATTTTAATTAATACTTGTTTCATTATAGTAATTTTGGCAATTATAATTTTAATATTATTTACTATTATATATATTCAAAAGAAATCTTTAAAAAATAGAGACAGACATTTTTTTTTTCTAATTTGAAAGACAAAAATTTATTTTTCGTCTCTATTTTTAGAGACGAAAAGTAATTGTCCGTCTCTAAAATTATTTTTTCGTCTCTAATTTTAGACAAGAGAAACAAATTTTCGTTTCTATTTTTAGAGACGGAATATAAATTTCCATCTCTAAAATTAGAGACCAAAATATTCTATCTCTAAAATTAGCAATTGACCAAATAGAGACGGTATCTTTCCGTCTCTATTTGTGTTTAGAGATGGAATTCCATCTCTATTTTTCGTCTCTAAAATGCGATTTTCATGTAGTGGAAGCCAACAAAAATAAAATTCCTACTCTTAACTAAGATTTTGTAAATAGCGATGAGCAGGGTCGAATCTACAGGTATTGGTCGAGTTTTAATTCTTTAAATAACAAGAAATAAACAATAAAAATAAAATAGGGCGTTTTGTAAAAAAAAGATCAAAAATATAGAATTAAAATAATAATAAATAAAATGCAGAAAATAAATAAAAATAAAATAAACTCCAGTTAGTGGTATTTGCGACATAGGATCCAACTTACTGATCATGGACGAAAAAAATCACTTTGAAATCATACAATGTAACACCCCCATACCCCCGGTAAGGAATATCGGGGCGCTATGCGGACACTTACGTATACATGTACATGCATTAGCGGAAGCGATAGCATAACACATTCGTTTAAGAGTAATTAAATACTACACTAGGGCCCACTTGCATTTCATATCAACTACATATACATCTGTTTCCATTTAGCTTTACATATACATTTACATGTACTTTTACTTTGTGATTTTTCTACTTATATTACATAATGATGTTACTCAAAATGTAAAAACTCTATCTCTAACTTATACAAAAAGGAGATCAAAATAAAACTCCTAGTGGCCTTGACCTGCAGATGCTCGCTCACTGTTCCGAACCTGTAAACCTACACGGAAATAAACATCTGTGCTAAGCGATAACGCTTAGTGGGGATGAAAACAATGCAAAGGACTTCTTTACGAAGTCACAAATAATTCACGCATTTCATGTAACAAAATCAACTAGCTCATGCATTTAGCTTTTATACATGTATGGGTTGCATGTTCAAATATCAAATACTATGAGTTCACATGCGTATAACATCTACTTATTTTACTTGTTCATATACACTACAACTTGTACATTTTATTTATTCAATATACATTATCATGTAACCAAATTCATGTCAATACACTCATGTAATCATGTACTTGTATACAGAACTATAATGTACTTAAACATTACTTTCATGTACTATAGCTTTATTCAAAGCAACACTATAATCATCTCAAGTTCACTGCACAACATTTAAGAAAACAAGCCTGAGTTCCTCTCATGGTGGATACGGGACGCTCTATAAAAAAACATTTTCGATAGACCGAAGTCACAAAACATTTTCATCTATCTCTATTAATGACCGTTCTCAGAGGTTGACCCGCTTCGCCCAAACGGGGCGGAACATAGGCAGCTGCACTCTCTAATCCCTTTATAAGCATGCTTATCTATCCACTATAACGGTAATCAGGCTCAATAACAACTCAATTATACGCTACTCTAATGCCAAAGAATAGATTATAACTCAAGTGCACTCATCAACTTCAGAGGCATTTAATTCATATACAGTCTTTATTAATCATGTTTAACAATTAAAAGCATGTAACATTCAAATTTCATTACATATACATATACATCATGCAAAGCAAGACAAAAAGAAACACTCTTCAAAACAAGTACAACAAGATGAAAAGGGATTCTCTGTCGCGATCGCGACAAGAGGTCGCGCTCGCGACAGAAGACAGATTGCATAAGGGTTCTATACTCTATACCAAATTCATTATGTAACAATTCATATCACATGGCATAACATGGTCAACGCTAACTCTTATGCCGTAGCATTGGTTACATAGATAATTAATCCTATAATCATTTGATAACCCTAAACATGTAGGGTATAAATCACGAAAACATTCCGGGATGATACGGGTTCATTCCGTGGAGTAAAACATCAACAAAATATACAATTTAGTCAAGGGGAAGGATAAGGGGTTGACCCATGGCAACTAGGAGCTCAAAAAGACGAAGAAAAAGCTTTATATGCATTGTTCTGTCGCGAGGTCGCGACCTGTGTCTCGATCGCGACAGAAGCTCGCCCTGGTGCCTTACGAGACTGCTTTTTATCCTAAACTTGTATCGCAAAAATCAACATCTAGACCACATTTTTAGGCAAAGTAGTCTTCATAAAAATTGTTCACTAGGATGTTATCTTTCAAATGGGACTATCAGGTCATTTGGACATCTACAACTTAATATATGACCTAAATAACCTCTACTATTCCAGTGAACCCGCCAGAACAGGGTCACCTACGTTTTAACTACTTTTTGGGGTACGTAGAGTCAGAATTAGCTCAAGCATCCTCTTAGACATTTTTAGCTACGGATCTTATGTTTCAGATGCAATTTGAAGCAACTCAATTGAAGTCTTGTAACTCTACTTATGTCAAATACAATACACAGAGGTCTATGAACAACTAAACAGAATTTAACCCATAACACACTTCACAACTATAAAACATGTACAACTCATTTAACACTCATATAACCACAACATATGCATATTCAAACATCATATATCACAACAAGCAATCAAAATGAGTAAAAGAAAAACCGCACACGATCCCTACCTCTTAGAACCTCGATCTCGCGCTTTTTACTCAAATCCGACTTTCTCTTTGCCTTTGTCACCTTCTTGTTCGCAGCTTGACAAAATCAAGCAAAACACTTGTGTTACTCTTTATTTTCACTTCAAATCCAAAATAGGAATATGAAAAACAAAAGATTAATACCATCTAAAACACATGACTTACCCTCTTGGAAAATCAAACTCAACTCTTCATTTTACTTTCTTCAAACTATCCCAAATAAATCACTCAAAACAATCTAAGGGAGAAGAACAAAGAGAGAGCAAAGTAAGGAAATGGTAGAGAATCCAAAGAAGAAAGAAAGAAAAGAAAAGCTAATGTCCCAAGCAAATCAACGTGGTAAGAAGAAGAAAAAGGCAGCCAACTTCATCCTCATCCCAAAATTACTGCTTCATTTAATGTTAACCACTTTACATTAATTACAACTTTACCTTTAGTCCACCATGTTTATCCCCTTTAGTCCACTTAGTTCATCTTGTTCCTTTTTAACCAAACTAACTATTTTCCATTCAATTCATATTAAATTCATCTCTTGCCACTTGTCTCTTTCCTACGACGCCAAGTGTCACTCTCCTACGATGCCATGTGTCATAAAACCCCATGATGCCACTTGTCAAACTCTTATGCCGCCACTTGTCACTCTTCTATGATGACACTTGTCACTCTTCTATGATACCATGTGTCCAATACACATCTCAAGGTCTCTTAACACCCACTTATGCACACATCTCGCGAGGGGGTTCTATCGCGCTCGCTACGCTTGTCGCGCTCGCGACAGAACGCTCACGCCCGCACCAAGCAGCTGAAGTTCGAAAACTGCTGGAGGGCTCTGTCGCGCCCGCGACACTTGTCGCGCTCGCGACAGAACTCTCGCACATAAAATTTACCTTTTCCGAACCAGAAACTCTGTAATTCTTCTAGGGCCGTTTTGGGGTGTGACATACAATGGACTGGTTATAGTCGTCAGCTTCTCGCTGCCAACCAATCTTTCCATATTGATAGGCTTATTAAGTAAAACTGGAAGTAACTCCTAATCAAAAAATAGTCATCTCTCAGCGACAAAATTTGATTTATTGACAGTTTTACGAATTAGAAAGACCCGACCTAAGTTAACCAATTTCTTATCGAGAATGATTTAAACAAAATCATGCATTTACTTAATACAACAACCCGTCTCAGTGTTGCTATTCTAATTAGCACTTGTATTGATTTTATCAAACAATTAGGGATTTGGTAATCTCAATTAGCTATATCCTATTTAGTTAAATGAATAATGGCCCCTTATTGCACAAATAATAAATAACAATTGAGATGTAGTTTCTCTAAGCCACAGTAAATAACATAAACACCATGTAAAATTAAAGATAAAAATAAGCAAGAACAATCTCATAGCAATTTAGTTGAATCCTGCCCTTGAATTAACCTTTAACTAGAAATAGTAGTTTTGCCAATCATGGCTAAGAAAAAAAATAAAAATAAAATAAAATAGAAAACTAGAAACTACAGTCCTTAAAAGGACGAAGAAGAGGAAGAGATAGATATACTATTCACGTTTTATCTCTTCTTTCTAAAAGAAAAAACCTAGTTAATTTAAGAAAGTAGTTGATTCCTATCCAAACTTGGAAAATAAAATAAAATATTAAATGTAATTTAATCTTCCTAAAAATACTACCTTCTATCTCCTAAAATATTGGCTAAAATTCCTCACAATATAGCTGGAAATATCCCTGGCAGCTAGGGTTTCCTGCATGCAAATCTGTTCAATTATCCCACTGTCCCATTTTTCTCTTAGCCTTGGGCAAGGCTAAGGCTTACCCTTGCCCCTTAACTTTGGGCAAGGCTAACTCTATATTAAGCTCTTTTACTTCCAAACTTGCTTGAATTTTCATGGCAGCTCCAATTCGTCACAATTCAAAGCTTCTTGCCAATTTGGCCCTGAAATGGTCAAAATCACAAAACAAGTAAAAATAACCAAATTGGCTAGAAATTGATGTAGCAAAATTGAAGAAAATCAAGTAAAAATATGTAAAATTAAGCACTTAATATGGGTAAATAGGCATGACTAGTTGCAGCTGCCAGTGTGATATTACAGTGTCTCCTGATATAGAGACTTATGTGTTTTCTACATTTCTAATTAGTGCTTCAGCTCTTTCTAATTAGATGCTATTAAGGCTTGTGCCTATCCTATTGATACCTAATTGGTATCTCTTATTTATATTCACCATGGGTATTTCTTGTACCTGTTATCCACACTCATAAGAAATAACAGGCAATCTTAATAAATGGTCTGATATTGTAGCAGCCTAAATACCGGTCTGGAAGTAATTAGTGATGTTTACAGTGTCTTAAGTGTGAATTAGAGGTCAGAGTGATGACTAGAGTGTTCATATTTATAGTAGTGTTCTGAATAAAGTTTGTTTTACATATAGCAAACCCGGGTCAAATGACCTCAGGGCAATTATATAGTGGAAATTGACAGCCGATGCTGAAAAAATTTTATTTGGTAAAATTGATCTGTGAACTATCAGGAGTTTAGTGGTATAATTTGGAGTGAAAATGAGGTCATATAGGGCTCCAAAGGTCAAACTGAAGTTGCTGGTTTGGTTCAATTGAACCAAGGTTTGACTGAGATTTGACCAAATTTTTAGAAACTGTTATTGAGTTTTAAAGGGTGTAGCATGGGAAGTGTAAAGGCATAAAATAATTTTTTGTAATTTTTGACAGCATTAGAATGGTGTTTTACGGCAGAACCGAACAGGTTTGAATCGAAACGATTTATGTGAACCGGGCCCCAAATGGACTCCGATTGAGCTAAAAATTTTCAAAAAGCCTATTTTCTATGTTTTAAGAATGATGGAATTAGTTAGGAGTGAAAATAAGTTGAGGAACACATAGATGCCTTGAAACAGTGGAAATTGACCGAAAAACTGAAATTTTAGTTCAAACCGATCGGACCACTTCAATTGGGACGGTTCGGTTCAATTACACTATATATAAGAGAGGGGGAGGCCAGATTTTTCTAGAGAAATCCAGCCCCCAGTGCCTCTCATCTTCTTCCTCAAAGCCGAACCACTTTCTTCATCTTCTCTTCTTTTTTTCTTCACTTCTTCTCCAATTTCTACCCAAATCTTAGCCTTCTAAATAAACTTCAGCACGTCTGTAACATAAAGATAGTAATTGGAGTCCATTTGAAGCATTAGAAGTGGGATTTTTCAAGTGTACAAGGTTTAGGATCAAATTTGAGGTAAGAGATTTAGGTGTTTTTAATTAGGTTTATTGGTCTTTAGAGGGATTTTCAAGGGTTTAGAGTTCATTTATGATGTTAGTTTGTAAAAAGGAATCATGGTTTTGATGTTATGAGTTTGTTTGAATTCGGCCACCATAGGTACACATGGAAAGGAAGGTGTTTTTCAAGCCAAAGGAAAGGAAAAGGAAGCTTAAGGGAGTGTAGAGCAAGAAATTGAGGTTTGTGGTTACACAATCCCTTTATTTCCATTGATTTAAGTTGAGTATTAGGTTATGTTTAAGTGTGTATATGTGATTAAGACATGATTAATTAAATCTAACTTAATAATCATGATTAGTGGGCTTAAATAAGTGTATAAATATGCTTTAGATAAATTAAAACATTTTGGTATGAAAACTCCAATTTTGGCAGAATGGAAATCTAAGGAAAACATAAAGAATGTTTGATGTTTATGGCATATAAATGATGTTTATAATGTGTAAAATTTTGTGTAAGGTATCATGGAATAAATAAAGAAATGAAAAACAATTATAATGAATTTATATAGGTTTGGCCGAATGAATTATTAAAGGAATTATTGAGAGATGTTGTGTAATAAGTCATGTAATTAGTATTTATGATGAATATAACATGTGAATGGCATGAAAAAGTGATTAAGTGAATTAAATGTAATAAGGATGAGAAATTGATACCTTGGTTGAATTTGGAATGTTAGAGTATTTGTGTGCATTTTGATATTTAATCACTTATAATAGCATAAATTGGTTAAACATTGATGTATGAGAGTGTATGCAAAAGTATACATGGGAATGATGACTTGGCTGAATTATGTATGTTGGCATACTATGAGATTTAAGCAAATTTTGATGATGTTTTGCCCTTAGTAGTGATCTGGTAGCAAAATCTAGCCCAGAATATAATTGGCTAGCCATAGGGATTCCACACCGCAGTACGAGTCATGGCGACTCATTATTGATAGGCTAATGACGATCTGTTACAGTGTATAGTGATAACAGTGAACAGTGTAATGCAGTACAGTGATAAATGGTCCTATCGGTATCATTTTCTATTGTAGTGGATCTGTGGGGTCCACTCTCGCATATCTAATCAGTAGATTTTCTACTGGGTATATACTAGGCGTATAATAGTAATTATGTAATAAAATTGATTAAAATAGTGATAAATAACAAAATCGCGAGGCTGCACGCGAGGCGCTACCTGAAGCCCGCACCTCGCGATGTGCGGCCTTCCGCAAGGCTGCACGCGAGGCATGGCCTCCTCAACGCGAGGCCACACCTCACGACTCAAGGCACGGCCTCCAGCACGAGGGCTGCACCTCACGCGTCTCCTACCTCGGGCAGACTCTGTTTTTTCACAGGTTTTTTACTGAATTTCAGTTCCAATTGAATTTAAATTCTTTTTCCAATTTTTAACATGATAAAACTATATTTTTAAAACGATAATAAGGACTTTGAATAGGATAAAAACTAAAGAAAAAACCTAATCTTTGGGATGATATAAAAAGTAAAATACGAACCCAAAAAAATGGGGAGATCATTGACGACGGCGAGAAAATTCCAAAATAATATTTTTGAGAGCTAAAGTTTCTTCTAAAAAAATTCTAATTGTTCTTGAGCCAAAGAAATTAATTCTTTGGGTTTGAGATCCAATTTTCATCATCTGTTTTATTCAAAAATAACCGTTTTTGAACTTCAATTTTTGGTGACAGAGAGATTTGCTTTAGCTTTCTTAATTTCTTTTTTTAAGCAATCGACAGGAAATCATCACTTTCTTCTTTTGCAGCCAGAATCAAAACTTTTGAGGGTAAATATACGGGTTAGAGCCAAATCTTTCTTCTTCCTTATTTTGCGTCGTTAATTTATTTCCTCCATTGTATATACTGTAAGTTGCTATTAATTTATGTGTTGTTGTTTGTTATAATTACTATAAAGGTAGATTAATTTAACTAATTTATTTAAATGATGCAAGCAATTAATTCAAATCTATAGGATATTCGTCATTAAAGCTACTTTCCATTTGATTCTGTTTTTAGTTATTAATAAATTTTATTAATTTCCAGTTTTTTCGTCAAACATTATTTTTCTAGTAATCATAAATATTTTCTTTCTCAATTAAAATTGTTTACTGTGTATACTTCATTTAATTGTTTATTTTTATTACATCATATTTCGTTCATTTGATCTAATTTACTGACGTTGTTCTTTATTCTTGTTTTTGTTGTTTGCTAAATTCGTTTATTTCACTTTGAGTAACGTTTCTAGCAAGCTAAAAAATCAAGGGATTAGAAGCCTTCAAGTTGGGTTTGAATTTTTAATTATTGTAATTCTTTTATTTTATTATTTTGTATATTTTATGCAAAAATGGTGTTTAAACGCTCTTATTTTAAGGAAACTCACGTTTTTTCCTACAATAATAAAATTGGGGTTTTCATTAATAAAATTGGACCAATGTTATGATTTTAGCCAATAAACTTTTACTTTCAAAAGAGAGTTAATTTTCACAAAACGGGATCCAATTATCCCCACTATTTTTATCGCCCAAAAATAAGTCTCAGATTATTAAGATAACACAAAGGAACCAATGTTCCCAAAATCCAATGAATGTCCCGATTTGTGTGTGATGTATTTTACTTCATTCTTCTTTTATGTATTATTTATTTTTGGGCCCTTGTAATTAATTTTTGGGACAATTTTATTCCTTTATTTATTTATGCTTTTATTATCTTGGAGGATTGTTCTGTCCCATATTTTTCACTTGTAATTTATTTACTGCTTTCCAATGATGCTTGAAATGCGCTTTAACTTATTGCATGATCGTGTGAGAAGCGAGATAAAATAATTAACTCTAAATACTTAATCATATAACATTAACCAAGGTATAAATAAGAGTGAGGTCCTGAACTCTCTCTAGTTTTGGCCTCATAAGGTTAGAATTCATTTTCCAATGTTTTATTGGGTGGCGACTCCATGATGCCTGCCTTATGATATCCAATAGGCACCCTCGTAGGTTGATTGCCAACAATGGAATAGGGATGAATCCCTATCCATTGCGAAGCGACCAGCTTTCATGATTTTTAATAAACCTCCATCTAGTCTCCAGTCTTAAAAGCGGACATCCGAGAGCGACCTCGATGCCGAATTGGGGTTCTCGCGCGTCACACTTACTATATTTTTATCTATTAAGTATATAATTAATGTTTTACCCCTAACTTTCTATTTCTTTCATTTTAGTTTATCTTCATTTATTTTCTTATTTATCATTATTTTAATCAATTTAATTAAATATTTACCATAATGCCCCTAATCTTTTACATAATTACCATTTAGTCCTTAGGGTATCTTTTTCAAGTCAAATTTCATTTTAGTCATTATCTTATCTTATCCTCATCTTATCTCATATTTATCTTATCTCTATCTTATTTTAACACTTATCTTATCTTATCACTTTATCTTATCTTATCACTTAATTACATACATAATCATTTAATTATTCATCCTCTTTTCACTGCATTTCTCAATCTTATTTTAATCCATTTTTCTTACTTTGCCCCTAGTACCATCCAGTAGGATTCACTAGACTGGATATGCGGGACAGGATTCTATAACCCTAACCTACCGAAGTGGCTGCTTGAGGGCCAAATTACACTTCGGTGGTGTCGGAGTGGCACTAGCGTGCCAAATTACACTCCGATGTCACTACACTTGGAGTGGCCACTAAGGGGCCAAATTACACTCCGACGTTACTACACTTGGAGTGGCCACTAGGGGGCCAAATTACACTCCAACGTCACTACACTCGGAGTGGCCACTAGGGGGCCAAATTACACTCCGACGTCACTACAGTTAAACTTTACACTACACTGACATTTGTAAGTAGATCGTTATTGGTCTACAATTGCAAGTCGCCATGACTTGGTACTACGGCATACACTGACATCCTTATGCCTAGCCATCTATATCCTGAACTAGATTTACTACCAGATCATTAAGGGCAACACATAATCATTATTTAATACACTTTTCACTTATGATACAATATGGAACAAATCCATAATATTAGTCAATACGTACACTTCCACTTTCAATTCATTTTTTTTCCATCAGCTCCATTCCAATTCACTCAATATTCAATATAAACTTCATTCATACCATAAGTTCACTTAAATGTACACATATTCTATAATTTTCATGGTAAATATAATACAATGTCACACTTTAATATATACAATATACTCCAATAATTTTCAAATGAACTCTCATACACTTATTTCTCAATTTTTATTCATTTTATACGATTAAAATCATTATACCATCATAGTATACCATGATACATGCATAAATACAATTTGTGTAACACCCTCTAACCACATGTAGAGCTTTACTACGGTGACTATGGAGTGTCACAACAGAAACACATGCGCTTAAATCAGTATTCCATACAAAGTTAAGAATTAATAAATTTCTTCACATGCAGCGGAAATACTTTTCAAAACTCATATAAATATACATACTATTTTCTTATTCTCACATACAATATTTATTTGTTACATCACTTCTCCACAAGTCAAATTTGATAGTTACATTATACATACTACAAATTTCAAAAGACTCATACTACACAGCGGACCCTAGTGTGTTGGCCATTGGCGATGCAGGACTATCTTCCAAAAGCACTATCTTCAGAAACCTACATGGATAAAGCATCCATGCTAAGCGATAACACTTAGTGGGGAACAAAATACAACATATAATAACATAATCATACATAACAGCCATTATATCAAATCTTAAATAGGCCTTGCATTATCTCATACATATAATATATCATCTATCACATCTAAGTGATCATATATCATCACACACATATAATTTCAGATTAACCATCAACGACTACATAACAAGTAATTATCAATATCATCAAAGTCATTCATAGTTCCTTACCTTATATAATGAATTCACACATATATTCATTTGCTCATTATGGTATTTCTTCATTCATTCATTTCGATTCTATAAGTCTTATCTTTACTTGTATCACATATATAAATTCATATATATACAACAAAATAACCATTAGAACTTGCATATGCATAGACTTACATTGCTATATTTACAACATAACATTCATTCTATACTTTGTTTTCATCATTCTTAGAAATAGATGACGGTATTTTACCATGCACACAAGAGTACCTCTTTCACATATATATCTGAACTTTCATACACGTTGGGATCAACTTAATATAAACATAGCATATCACACAACTTGATTTACACATAGCCTTACTAATGAATCATGTTCATGTGGCTGTATCACAAGTAAGACTTTAACACATCGGATTCACATTTCCAATAATATAACATTCTTTTAAAATGCTCAATATTGTCATTAACCTTGCCTACAATTCAATAACGCGAATAACGGGTATCTCATTTGTACCCTTAGGTATAGTAATCACATTTGTATCCGTAGATACATCATTTTCGCATTAACACCCGAAGGTATCGATAAAAATTAAAATTTTTGCATTTGGGAATCCAATAAAGATTCAAATCGCATTGATGATTCCAGAGGAATCAGACGTATTTGGATGTAGCACTTAGACCATATAGGCATGCTTATATATCCACTACTTGACTCGCAGGCTTAATTATTAGTCTGGTTATTATACACATTATCATAAAATATTATCATCAACGCATTTCAAAAGATTCAACATTGCACTGTGGCTCACTTCACAATTCACCATCATGGTTAACATATTCACACACACACACACAGATATATATATATATATACAAATATATTTGTATTAAATTCATCCTTAGTACATCTCAATTATAGTGCTCATACTTATATTCACTTGCCATGCCATCATACTTATACGTTCTTGCAAAAATTCACTTACACATACTCATATCATGTAGAGAAAGCCCATATTCATTAGCCGTATTGTGCTATCACATTAGTTCATAAGATAAAATTGTCCAGCACATTGCTCATTAACAAATTCACAATCATTAATCACACTTTTTTATCACGTTAATCCATAGCATTAAACATATAATAATCCTTATTAGATGATGTTAGACATGTTTGCATTATTGATTATACATGTATATAACATTTATTCAAGTTATAAAACTCATTGTGCAAAATAAGGGTGCCTCACGGTGGCAACCATTTGGTTGTGACCGTGACATACCAACCCAGTCCGGCAGAATGAAATTAAAGGTATGTCACACTTCATCATTTGATTCATACAAACCATATATATATGTAATAATTACAAACATTAAGTCATCCTCTTACACATCTCATTCATTTCAATCATCCTCATATTTTCTTTATATACAATCCAACCTCATTACACACATACACATGGTACATAATCACATTAAGCAAACTCATTTCATTTTATAACCTTCATATATATATAACCTAATCTTAACTCATAATTATAATTATGTATACTTGTTCATATTACACCTGCTCATATAGATTAAGGTATTATAATCCTTAATAATGTCATTAAACTTGTCTGAATTCTAATTCATACAATTATACATCATTACTACATTAGTTTGTTCATGTGTATTTTCCAAGTGATAATTATTCCTATAGTCATTTCATAATCCTAAATATGCATTGGATAGATCCTAGAAAGTTTCGGTACAATACGGGTTCAATTCGGGAAGAAAAACACATAAATTAGTCAAAATAGAAGGGGTCACAGTGGCAATGACTTTCTTATGGCCATGAGGTCAAAAAATAGGCATTCTTCCTTCTCTTGGCATTGGTTAGGGTGGCAATGAATTGGTTGTCACCGTGACATACCAAAATTAAGCAAAACAGAAGCAAAACTCAGGACTGCTTCTCTACTCTACGTTGTTCAGGTTAAACCAATGCAAAAATCTCATTTTTAGACAAAACTTGCTTCTTAAACGTTGTTCTCTAGGATGTTAAGTTTCAAATGGGACAAATTTCAGGTTATTTGAATATATAAAACGTCAGATATGATCTAAACAACGTAAAATGTTCTGATGAACCCGCCAGAATAGGGACACTTATGTTGTGGGCACTTTTTGGGACACTTAGAGCCAGAATTAGCTCAACCATATTTCTAAGATAATTTTATCCGTAGATCTTAGGTTTCTGTTCCAATTTGAATCAACCGATTTGGAGCACTAAAACTCAATATATGGGCAAAATAATCACTAAAGGGCAAGAGAGACCTACACAGGAACTCACCTTACAAGCACATTTGTTTCCTACTTCATGCATATGACTTCTAAATTCAACTTTAATGATGTTTTTAAACAATATGCTCTCCTAATAATTTATTCATATATATATATATTAACTTGCAATTGGCACAATTCTCATCTCAATTTGTTCAAAACCCAGGGAGTTATGGCCCAAGGAACGTAACATGCTCCAAAAGGCCCTCCTACAGAATTAGTTACACATAAACTCACATTTGCATACTTTAAAGCCCTCAATTCAGTATGATCATTTCTAAGACCATTATAGAAACATATCATAGGAACCTAATCCCATCATCCCCATTCATTTTTTATAGTCATTCAACTCAAGTTATAACACTTCTAATTAAAGCATGTCAAATAGACCTCAACTCAATTTTGCACTTCCAGCTCATTAACTACAAACTAACCTATTTAGCATCATTTTATCTTCACACTCATAATAAACTTCCCTAACTTAATTATGCACACCACGGCATAAACACTTTCTTAGCAAAGTTCATTCATTAGGATAAACACAGCAATTCACAATTCATTTTAAATTAGGGTTCAATCTTAGGTCTACCAAACTCATGATATTCATTATCACTCAACATATTCATTTCTTCAATTCAACACACCACAAAACACAATTTACATACTTAATGTACACAAGCAATCAATTAACAGACACACACACAAACAATTAGTTCCCAAACCTCTTCTCCTATGCTCCAAATGCTCACTTGCCACAAGGTTCTCCAATTTTTCTTTACCCTTAGCTTTGCTGGATTCTACCACTACCACCATCATCCCAAATCCAGAAATGAAAACAAGAGTTCAATATCAATTCAATCTCAATTTCAGAAACAAGGAGTAGAAGATGATGAAGAACCATTAATTAAACCACTTACCTTGACTAATAGCAATTACAGCACAACATAAAATCACTTGACCAAATCAACAGAAATGCAATGGTTCAAACTAAAGAAGAGAAGAAGATCAAGGAAAGAGCAGAAATAGAAGAAGGTTGCTGGATCAAAGAGAGAAGAAGAATGGATCAAAATCTGTCTTTTCCATTATTTAAATTGCATGCAACTAGGTGTGTTGGCATAGCCAACCAACAACACTTGGAATCTACTACAACTATACTAATCCATGATTAGCTTAAGTAAGCCTCCACTATCACTAATTAATCCTCACTTAAACTTAATCATGCACATTAACACTTTAGCCACTTAAACTTATTTACCTTATTCAATTAGGTCCTCAATTATCTTACACTTAAGTCCTCAATTAAATACACTTAAAATTAACTTTACCCAATTACCACAATTTAACCAATATGCTACTAGGGTGTAATTTGGGCTGTTACAACTCCCCCCCCCCCCAATAAGAATTTCGTCCTCGAAATTCAAATCCAATCTACAATAGAGAATACTTAACTTCCCTCTATTGAGACACTTCCTGAAAGCTTTATCACTAATCGGAAATCCAAGCGCATATGCTTCATTTTCAGACACTTATACTTTTATTCTCTTATTGCACAATTACTCGACGCATCAATCTTACAGAGTACACTTGTTACTTCTTCAGTCATGTTATTCATTCTTTATTCTGAAATCCTATTCGCGTTCGCTTATATAACCTTCGCAAATAACCTCCTCCTTTTAACTTTAAATACTCAAACCTTTTACTTTCATTGGTGAACACTTAATTCTTTCTCAATAATCCTCTTTCTAACACCAAACATTACATGTACATCCTGTCAGCTTTCTCTTCAAATGAGTCACATACACTATGGTTTGCACACGTGATCAAGGGATGCGAATGAATATATGATGATGTATGTATGCAAAATGATGCAAAAATGTAGTTTATGCAATATTAATGCATTTTCCCATCCCCATGTTTTTTTTACATGCTCTTGTTTAGATGATTTCATTGAGATAGCTGACAGGCGTACAAAGTATCACCACTTTATCTTACACTCCACATCATTCTTAATTCCAAACTTATTCATACCCAGAATTAATTTAAATTAATGGGATGGCACTTAAATCAAATTATCAGATAACTCTTTACTTTGAATCACTTAGAAACAGTTCTCATACGCATTATACACATTTACACTATGCCCCGAAGGACCATTCACATACGCATCATAGTTTTATAATCAATACATACTTTATCACATGAATCTTTAGGACTACCACTTCCAGAAATCGCTTTCATCACTTCAGGAGAAGAATCCCTCAACATTCTAAAGAAAATGAAGACATCCGCATCAGGCCAACACAAGATATACGCATTTTTATTCTACACTAATCCAGAAATGGTTAAACTTATGCTCTGATACCACTAACTGTAACACCCCCTAACCACCTGTAGAGCTTTACTACGGTGACTATGGAGTGTCATAATAGAAACACATGCGCATAAATCAATATTCCATACAAAGTTCAGAATTAATAAATTTCTTCACATGTAGTGGAAATACTTTTCAAAACTCATATAAATATACATACTGTTTTCTTATTGTCACATACAATATTTAGTTGTTACATCACTTCTCTACAAGTCAAATCTGATAGTTACATTATGCATACAACAAATTTCAAAAGAATCATACTACACAGCGGACCCTAGTGTGTTGGCCATTGGCGATGTAGGACTATCTTCCAAAAGCTCTATCTTCATAAACCTACATGGATAAAGCATCCATGCTAAGCGATAATGCTTAGTGGGGAACAAAATACAACATATAATAACATAATCATACATAACAACCATTATATCAAATCTTGAACAGGTCTTGCATTATCACATACATATAATATATCATCTATCACATCTAAGTGATCATATATCGTCCCACATATATAATTTTAGATTAACCATCAATGACTACATAACAAGTAATTATCCATATCATCAAAGTCATTCATAGTTCCTTACCTTATATCAAGAATTCACACATATATTCATTTGCTCATTATGGTATTTCTTCATTCATTCATTTCGATTCTATAAGTCTTATCTTTACTTGTATCACATATATAAATTCTTATATAGACAACAAATTTACGGGTTCAATTCGAGAAGAAAAACACATAAAATAGTTAAAACAGAAGGGGTCGCGGTGGTAATGACTTTGTTATGGCCGTGAGGTCCAAAAATAAGCATTATGCCTTCTCTTGGCATTGGTCAGGGTGGCAATGAATTTGTTGTCATTGTGACATACCAAAAATAAGTAAAATAGAAGCAAAACTCAGGATTGCTTCTCTACTCTATTTTGTTCAAGTTAAACCAATGGCTAAATCTCATTTTTAGACAAAACTTGTTTCTTAACAATTGTTCCCTAGGATGTTAAGTTTCAAATGGGACAAATTTAAGGTTATTGGAATATATAAAATGTCATATATGATCTAAACAACCTATACTGTTCTGATGAACCCGCCAGAATAGGGACACCTATATTTTTGCCACTTTTTGGGACACTTAGAGCCAGAATTAGCTCAACCATATTTCTAAGACAATTTTGTCTGTGGATCTTAGGTTTCTGATCCAATTAGAATTAACCAATTTGTAGCACTACAACTCAATATATGGGCAAATAATCATTAAAGGTCAAGAGAGACCTACACAGGAACTCACCCAACAAGCACATTTTTTTCCTACTTCATGCATATGACTTCTAAATTCAACTTTAATGACGTTTTCAACCAATATGCTTTACTAATTATTTATTCATTTATATATTAACTTGCACTTGGCACAATTATCATCTTAATTTGTTCAAAACCCAGGGAGTTATGGCCCAAGGAACGTAACATACTCCAAAAGGCCCCCCTACAGAATTAGTTACACATAAACTCACATTTGCAGACTTTAAAGCCTCAATTCAGTATGATCATTTCAAAGACAATTATAGACACATATCATAGGAATCTATTCCCATCATGCCCATTTATTTCTTTACAGTCATTCAACTCAAGTTATAACACTTATAATTAAAGCATGTCAAACAGACCTCAACTCAATTTTGCACTTCCAGCTCATTAACTACAAACTAACCTATTTGGCATCATTTTATCATCACTCATAATACACTTCCCTAACTTAATTATACACACCATGGCACAAACACTTTCTTAGCAAAGTTCATTCATTAGTATAAACATAGCAATTCACAATTCATTCGAAATTAGGGTTCAATCTTAGGTCAACCAAACTCATGATATTCATTATCACTCAACATATTCATTTCTTTAATTCAACACATCACAAAACACAATTTACATACTTAATGTACACAAGCAATCAATTAACACACACACAAATAAATAGTTCCCAAACCTCTTCTCCAATGCTCCAAATGCTCACTTGCCATACGGTTCTCCAATTTTTCTTTACCCTTAGCTTTGCTAGATTCTAACACTACAACTATCATCCCAAATCCAAAAATAAAAACAAGAGTTCAGTATCAATTCAATTTCAATTTTAGAAACAAGGAGTAGAGTGTAATACCCCCTACCTATACGTAGGCGAACCCATCCGCATTGGAGTGGGAAGCCGTACGAGCAGGGGTGTCGCACCAACAGATCGATACAAAAACATACATTCATCCACAATAACATATATAAATATAGCAAAAATTGAAACTGTTGAGAAACAACAACTGATCTACATTAATATAACAAAATAATTACAATAATATTCTGATCAATTGCCCAAGCAAAGGAATTACACATCCAAAATAAACAATGCGATAGCTTACAAAATTACTGATACAATGAGAGTTCTATACAAAAAGAATCATTATAAATATTACAAAAATGGCCCTAACACTAATCCCTTCTGTGTTGGCTTGATTGGCGGTGCCTCTCCTAAAACACAGCACCTTTCGCACCTGCACGGATAAAACACCGTGCTAAGCGATAATGCTTAGTGGGGAACACACAAACAAAGGAGTGGATGGCCATTCACAATGGTCGCCAAAGCAAATCACATACGATATGACATATGCTGATAATCATGCATAATATAACACACTTAGGTTACATATGGATATACAACATATACTGGGTCACATTCATAACTTTCAGAAGCGCATGATCACGTTCAGATAACAGTTGATTCATATACCCATTATTATGCTCATTCGATTATCATATTGTTATAGCATGCTAAAGCAAAGCAAAACAAATACCTGCTAACTTACACTAGTGGATAATGAGTATACAGACAGTACCTTACGGGTACGAATCGAATACAGACAGTACCTTAGGGTACGAATCGAAAAACCATTTATTTTATCTCATTCAAAACAATTTTTCGGAGGAACCTTAAACAAGATCCAAAACTCATAAGGGTTCGCGAGGAACCAGACGGGGACTTGATCGAGGTCCAAACGGAACTGAGGCTACAGCTAAAAGACTCTATTCGGCATGCCTAACTATCCACTAGACTGACTCTTGCAGGTCATGTAATACAATTCAGGTTCCAAATCATAGCATATCATTTATCATGAAGGATTCATAATATTGCACATATAAATAAGCATTTTATATAGCATACAGAGGTAAAAATTCATGAAGAAACCATTTGAAATTCATTTTAGAAGAGAAAGCAAATTCGGAAAACAGGGCATGAAGAGGTCACTGTCACTCACAGAGACGAACTTGCCCCAGGTCGAGACTACGGCGATCTTCGTGATCTCGCAGGGGATCCTAATATAACTCACTATCGCGCTCGTGACAGTGAGCTGTTAGCCCGATCCTTCGCGCTCGTGATTGAGAGCTCGCTCGCTATAGAGGAGTGCCCAAATTAGATCGGTAGTCGAGCACTCTGTCGCGCTCGCGACAGAGGCTCCACTGCACGGCTTGACAGCCAGGCATGCCACTCGGCAGAGGGCTCGGACGCGTGCGAGAGCTGCTTTCATCGGGCTTTGTCGCAAGGTCACGATAATGCCGTGCTCGCGACAGAGTCGTGATTTCTAGCCCTTACACGAGAATTCTGCAGAAAATTCACCTTCTCAACACCCAAACCTACAAACGCAACTCAAACATCAACTTACCTCATATCCAGCAACCCAAACATCATTAACAACATAAAACACAACATTTATACCAAGAATTCCAATTAAATCATGCCAATAACAACATAAATTTACACAATTTAAAATATTAGCACTATTAATCATTCATCTCAATCAAGAACACAATTGAGTTCATTAAGCCACATTCAAGCCTTCTTAACATATCTAAATCAAAACCCATAACATTTGAACTATAATGAACATCAAGAAACCACAAATTTCCAAAAATTCATCCAAAGAGCAAAAATAAAAAAAATGCATAAATCACAAAAACTCCCAAACCTGAATCTCCTTAGCTCCTAATCACTTAGTGCCACTTCTTGTTTCCTTTTTCTTCCCTTTGGGATCACGAGGAGGCTTAACTAACCAAACAAACCCACAAATCACACAAACAAAAACCCTAGATTAATGCTAAACCCAAAAATTATAAGGAGAAGATGAACAAGATAAAGAAAATGAAGAACAAATGCAATAAACTTACCTCTAAAATGCTAAGAGATGATCAATTCCCACCAACTATGACTTGAATCCAAGCTAGGGCACAAAAAAATGGTAAGCAAAAGGAAAAGAAAGATAAAGAGAAGAGGGGAAAATGAAAAAGGAGATGAAGAATTCTGATCTCCCAATTCTTTCTCTTCTTCTACTTTTCTTTTCCTAACCTAGCCATGTATCCTCTCCCTAGTGGTGGAAATTAACCACTCACACCCAACAACAAGACACTACACACAAACAAATGTCTCATACTACTAGGGGGCAAATGGGGTGTGTAACACCCCGATACCCCCGTTGGAAGGATACCGGAATGCCACGCGGTCAAACACATAAACGAATCCAAAGTGCATACTTGTAAATAAACCAAATGAAATTTAGAGAAACTTTTAATCATACTATATTAAAACCTTTAACATATATATCAATATCGTTTTAAAAAAAGAGGCTCGTAAGCAATTACATATACAAAAATAATTGTTCCTTTACAAAGATTCATTTTGCTATTAACAAGCCATGTACAAAATAACAGCGGAAGACTCAAAAATAACTTCATCCAAAAAGACTTCTAGTGGCCGACCTGCAGATGTCTGACTCAAATCCAAACTCGCCACCTGCACGGGAAAAGAGCCCGTGCTAAGCGATAACGCTTAGTGGGGAGGAACAAAACAAACTAACAATATACATATACAATATTTACAACAATAATATATAATCTTACTGCAATATAAACGTGCAATAGAATTATGATTCAAAATTAAAGGCATCAAAGTTACATATAAAAAATATTCCATGTTCTTTACTTGGCATGCATAAATATACATTACAAGCAATTAACTACTCAATTCATATTTAGGATCAACGTAATTCTCACCATTCTAAGTACACAGATACTAGGTGCATATCATAAAGTTATGGTAGAATTCATGTGCATCATATACTTGTAATCGTGTCAATATGCATCTCAACATGTGCCACACAATTCAACATATAGCCTGATTAGTCTGAAAAACCATTTAGAAGTGGATGCGGTCAAATGGATACTGATAGAACACAGTATCCCAAGCATATAGAGACATGAGTCTCAAACATGTACTTTTCATATAGAGACCGAAGTCTCGCATTATATCCATATAGACCCATACAGGATCGAAACAAGGATCCAAACGGACCCACGTTTAACGTTTTATCATATAGCAGCTGCACACACACTCTGACCTAAGTAAGCGCTTACTTATCCACTACTATGACTTATTCAGGCTTAAAGACACCACTCAAAATAATTTATAAATCATGTAAACATGTATATTGATCAAATTCAGAAACATTTAAATATATCTAAATATCAATTACTGGAAGTAATAAGAACATATAACTCACATTGAAATAATCCATGTTCATGTAATTTATCAACAAGTAAATCATATACATCAATTATTAATCATGTATATAATCTCAATATTAACCAATTATTAAAAATATATACAGATATTTAAACCCAAACATATGTCATATAGTGAAAACCCCTAAAAACCAGAAGCTTAAAATTTTACTTTTTGGAAAAACAGGGTAGCAGGAGGAAGGCCAGTCACGAGTCACCTTGGCAATGGTATCTTGTGACACTGGCTTCACGCGAGCGCCATGCAAAACAGGGACAGTCACGAGCCGTGACCCTCCGTCACGCCTCATGACGCCTGAGAGGAGAGGGGAGGTCACGAGTTACCTGGACAGTGGTGACTCGTGACACGCAGGGAAGGGGAAAGGTCACGTGGCGTGACTCTCCGTCACGTCTCGTGACTTCCCAGGAAAGGAGGTCACGGCGTGATGCTCCATCACGTCACGTGACCTTCTTCAGGGAAGAGGTCACGGTGTGATGCTCCATCACGTCTCGTGATCTTCTTCATACACTCCTTCTTCTCATAATTTCCAGAAAAACGTGAAAAACCAGAAGATCATGAAAACAGAGTACTTCCTATATTCAAAACCCCAGCTTACCCAAAACCATTTTTCATGCAATGATTAATCAAACACATAACTTCAAGTATCCAAAGCACATTTACAGCAATCTTAGCATAAATCATATACATTTATCAGTTAAACAGAGGTAATACCAGAATCTCCATGTCCCAGGTTTTCACATTCAAACACATGCATATACATTCCATTTACATTCTTTTCTACTGAAATCATGCATACACATTGTATTTCTCATACATTTTGATAACCAAAAACACATAAATATCAATCATAGAAGAACGGCAATCAGGATCCAAATATGAGAAATGACAGACACTCCCAAACCTGATAATGAAGCTCAAAAATGACCACTGAAACTCTCAATCCACCACTTTATCTTTTCCTTTATCTTTCTTCTTCTCTTCAACAGATTCCATGAACCGACAAAACAAAACCAAAAATTCAGATAACCAAAAACCAAAACTTCATACCCCAAACCATCCGTAACAGAGGAAGACAAAAGGAGAAGTTCAGTCACAACAACTCATTTACTTACCTCTTGATCTTCAATACTCAAAACCGTAGCTCAAAAACAAATGGATGAACAACTAAAACAAAAGAAGAAAGAACAGAAATGAAGAGGAGAAGGAGTGGTTAATGTGAGAGAGAGTGCAAGAGAGACCAATATCTGATTTCTGAACCCCTTCTTCTCTCTCCCACATGCACACACTCTCCTAACCACTTGGCACACATGCACGGGTTCACTAATCCATTTATTACTCTTTTACCATTTGCTCCTTTAATTGTCCAATTAAAATCACTAATTCCAATTAGGCCACTTATGGGGTGTGAGAGGGTGTGATAACTCTCCCCTACCAACAAGAATTTTGTCCTCGAAATTCTCACCTGAACTGAACAAATGCGGATACTGAGCTCTCATGGTCGCCTATGGTACCCAAGCAGCTTCTTCGACTTTGTGGTGATTCCATAATACTTTGACCAAAGGAACTTGCTTACTGCTCAACTGTCTCACTTCACGAGCTAGAACAGCTTTCAGTTCCTCATCATAAGAAAAGTCTGGCTGCACTTGCACATCCTGAACCAACAATACATGTGAAGGATCCGATCTATACCGATGTAGCATCGAAACATGGAAAACATTGTGCAACTTTAACAACTCTATCGGTAAAGACAACCTATAGGCTATTGGACCAACCTTAGCTAACACTTCATACGGTCCAATAAACCGACAACTAAGCTTACCCTTCTTACCAAACCGTAGCACTTTTCTGAAAGGAGAAACCTTAAGAAAAACTTTGTACCCTACCTCAAACTGAACATCCTTTCTCTTCAAGTTAGCATAAGACTTCTGTCGATCCTTAGCCGCCTTTAAATTCCGTTGCACAACTCTGATCTTTTCCTCTGTATCTCTAACCAACTCAAGCACAATAACTGAACGCTCTGATAGCTCAGTCCAACAAACTGGAGTCCTACACTACCGACCATACAAAGCATCATACGGTGACATACCGATGCTCGACTGATAGTTATTGTTGTAGGCAAACTCCATCAACTGCACATATCTATCCCAACTACCCGAAAAATCCAATGTACAAGCCCGCAACATATCCTCCAGAATCTGAATAACCCGCTCTGACTGACCATCTGTCTGAGGATGGAACGCCGTACTGAAGTTCAACTTGGTACCCAAAGCCCTTTGCAATTCTTTCCAAAACATCAAAGTGAACCTTGGGTCCCAATCTGACACTATGGACAACAGCAGTCCATGCAGTCTGACTACCTCATCCACATAGATACTGGCTAACCTATCCATCAGATAATCCACTCTAACCGATAGGAAATGAGCTAACTTCATAAGCCGATCCACTACTACCCATACTGAGTCATGCTTCTTCTGAGTTAAAGGCAAACCAGATACACAGTCCATGGCAAAATCATCCCACTTCCACTCGGGGACGGATAAAGGTGTGAGCAATCCCGAAGGAACTTGATGCTCAACCTTTATTTGCTGATATGTCAAGCACTTAGACACAAAATCCACAATGTCCCTCTTCATACCATACCACCAATAGAACTGTTTCATATCCCGATACATCTTGTCACCACCGGGATGCATAGTGAAAATCGTAGTGTGTGCCTCACTCAAAAGCTATTTCCTTAACTCCTCATTTTCAGGCACACACAAGCGATTTCTATGCATCAACACCCTGTCCAAAACTGAGAACTCTGATTGCTTACCAGAACTAACCTCTTGCATAACCCGCTGCAACCTCTCATCATCCTTCTGAGCATCCACAATCCTCTGTCTCAAGGTAGGCTTCACTCTCAACTGAGCAACCAAAGCCCCATCCGAATCAAAACTCCACTTAAACTGCCTCAAGAATAGAGCGAAAACCGACTTCCGACTCAAAGCATCCACGACCACATTAGCCTTACCCGGGTGGTAATCTAATATACAATCATAATCTTTGAACAACTCTAGCCAACGACGCTGTCTCATGTTCAACTCCTTCTGCGTGAGGAGATATTTCAAGCTCTTATGGTCCGTAAAGATCTTACACTTCTCCCCATACAGATAATGCCGCCAAATCTTCAAAGCTAAGATCACAGTCGCCAACTCTAAATCGTGCGTCGGATAATTCCTCTCATGTGGCTTTAACTGACTGGAAGCATAAGCCACAACCTTTCCCTCTTTCATCAAAACACAACCAAGACCAATACCCGAAGCGTCACTATACATTACAAACTCTTTACCCGAGATGGGTTGAGTAAGTATAGGAGCTTCGACTAGAAACTTCTTTAACTGCTCAAAACAAGCCTGATATTTATCTGACCACTCAAACTTAACTCCTTTCCTCAACAACCTCATCATCGGAGCAGCAATAACTGAGAAACCCTTCACAAATCGACGATAGTAACCCGCCAAACCAAGAAAACTCCTCACTTCTGGAACATTCCTAGGCACTTTTCAATCAACAATCGCCTCAATCTTAGACGGATCAACTTAAATACCCTTAGCCGAAACAATATGATCCAAGAATGACACTTCTCAAAGCCAAAAGTCACACTTACTAAGCTTCGCAAATAACTGATACTCTCTCAACACTTGCCAAACCAACCAGAGATGCTTCTCATGCTCACTCTCATCTTTGGAATAAACCAGGATATTATCTATGAACACCACTACAAATCGATCAAGATATGGCCTAAACACTTGGTTCATCAAATCCATGAATGCCGCAGGTGCATTGGTCAAACCAAACGGCATCACTAAAAACTCATAGTGGCATACCTAGTCCGAAATGCAGTCTTAACCACATCCCCATCCTGAACTCGCAGCTGATAAAACCCAACCGGAGATCAATCTTCGAAAAGACACCTGCACCTCGGAGCTGATCAAAAAAATCCTTGACTCTAGGTAATGGATACTTGTTCTTAACCGTTACCTTGTTAATTTGCCTATAATCGATACACATTCTCATAGAACCATCCTTCTTCTTAACAAACAAAATCGGTGCGCCCTATGGAGATATGTTGGGTCGAATAAACCCCTTATCTAATAGCTGATAGGAGCTTAATTGAGCTATATTTAGTGTATGTTTTATATGAGTTTATGGAATTAATCATATAATTGTGTGTATATTTGATGTCATATGTGTTAGTTTATGTTTATTTGTATTGGTTGAGTGTTTTTGTGTTTACTGGTGTTTTGAGGTGAAAAATGGTGTTTTTAGGTGAGAAATGAAGAGAAGAAGCATATAAAGGGAGAGGATCACGAGAACAGAGCAGGGTCACGACTAGTGATGCTATATCACGAGTTGTGATTGGTGAGGGAGAAGGCAGAAGGAAGGAGGAAAAGAAGAAGAGGGGCTGAAGTAGGGTCACGAGTCGTGACGATGCCTCACGACTCGTGACAACACAGAGAGGCCAGGAAAGAAAGGGAAAGAGAAAGAAGAGAAGAGAAAGAGAGGAGAAGGCGAGACGTGAGCACCAGTCACGACTCACACGCGATGACACGCCACGTGATGGGAGGTCGCGACTCGTGAGTGGCCAGAGAGAAGAAGAGAAGCGAAAGAAGAAAAGAGAGGGGAAAAGGAGAGCGCATTCTATCGCGATCGTGGCAACGTCGCGATCGCGACAGAGAGTTCCGTTGGACAATTTTTGAGCCAAAAGTCACTTGAAAAGCCACCTTCTTTCACTAAAAGTTGTAACCATTTTCAAGGGACACAACTTTCAAATTAACATCTATAAATATTAGTTTAATTGTAAATTGAGGGATGATAGATGATATGGAATTTTAGTTAAGTGATTTTCTATATTTTGTAGACAGTTTTCTTTAGTTTTATTTTTTTATTTAGTTTTATGTTTTGAAAAAGAAGATCAAGGAGAATAAAATTTATTTCAAGAGATTGAGAAAAGGGTTGAAAGGCTTCTATCTTTTTCTCTTATTTTTAATTCTTCTCCAATATTTCTATGAATATCATTTCAATGAATTTGCATGTTATAATTCTTTCTATTTCTATCTACTTTCATGATCTTTCAATGTAGATTCTCTATTAGTATATTTTGCATGATCTTTACAAGTTAAAGTAATTCGAGAGTTTGCTTTATCTGACATCTAATAGAGTTTCATTATCAAGGTATATTTTGATAAATCGGTATATTGAGATAATTGCTATAGGTTGGTGATTATTCTTAAAATATGTCATTAGAAACCTCTAATTCATTAATGAAAGTTGTGAGTTAGAATTTTAATTGCATATTTTAGGCATCTTAATTTATGTCGAAAGAGTAAATTAGAACTTTAGTTCAACTTGGCTTGTATGAAAGATGAATAAATGTTAATCAAATGGATGAATCAAATTCATTATTTTTAGTTCTTCATTCATATATCCTTTATCTTCTTCTGATAAACATAAATTAGGTTTAATTAATTATTATAATAAAGTAGTTCAAATTTAACCATCAAATTTATTACCATTGTAAACAAGATTAAAATTGATTAGTAATAGTGTGTAAAAAAATGTTCCTCGTGGGATCGACATCTTAAGTACTATTGCGGTACACCGTATACTTGCGGTCAATAAGCATATATAAAAAAATGCTCAACAATTTTTTGGCGCCGTTGCCGGGGAACAGTTGTTTTTGCCATTATGAAAATTGATTTATGATTTATGATTACAATATTTTGTTTTATTTTAATTTGTGTGTTTGTTTTAATTTAACTTTGTGTTTTGTTTTTGGTTTACAGGATTTGAAAGTTCATGCCTAATACAAGGAGTTCTTTAGAAGAGCTTGAACCCTTAAATCCTGAAATTGAAAGGTTTTTGTCAAGTAACCGAAAGTCTAATAGAAAGAAGAACAAGAATGGGAGATCAATTATCATGGCTGAAGAAAATCCGCCAAGATTGATGGGCTTTACCACACCTACTTTGAGTGGTGCTCAATAAGGAGTGGTAAGGCCAATGGTAAATGCAAATCAATTTGAAATTAAGCCTTCACTCTTACAAATGATTCAAAATAGCATTCAATTCTATGGTTTGGCAAATGAGGATCCAAATGCTCATTTGGCCAACTTTCTTGAAATATGTGATACCTTTAAGATCAATGGGGTTTCGGCTGATGCAATCAAGCTTAGGATTTTTCCATTCACTTTGAAGGATAAAGCAAAGGCTTGGTTGAATTCATTGAGAAGGGGATCTATAACCACTTGGGACCAATTGGCCCAAGCATTCTTATCAAAATATTTTCCGTTGGCCAAAACTGCAAAAATCATAAAGGATATTACTACATTTGTTCAAAATGATAATGAATCATTATATGAGGCTTGGGAAAGATTCAAGGAATTGCAAAGGATGTGTCCACACCACAACCTTCCAAGGGAGCTTTTGATGCAGACTTTTTATAATGGTGTAAATCCAACTACAAGACGGACTATAGATGCTGCATCTGGTGGATCTTTCATGAGAAAAATAACTGAAGCAGCATTTGAGCTTTTGGAAGAAATGGCAATGAACAATTGCATGTGGCAAACTGGTAGAGTAAGAGAATCTAACTCTAGTGTTAGGGGTGTGCATTCAGTTGATTCTATGGTTGTCTTGCAAGCTCAAGTTGAGGCTTTAACTCATAGAGTTAATAGCCTAGGCATGGGAGGTAATGTATCAAATGCATGCAATGTGTGTGGTCAAAATGGGAATGTTACTGGCAATTGCACTTTAGGCATAGCTAATAAAGAGCAAGTTCATTTTCTTCAAAGCCAAGGTTGTGGAAATCCTTATTCTAACACCTATAATTCTGGTTGGAGAAACCATTCTAACCTTTTATGGGGGAATAATAATGTTAACAAACAAAATAGAGGTGTAGGATACCAAAAACCCCATAAGATAGGTTTGGAGCCTTTGAGGTTAAAATTGATAAGTTCATTGAAGAAATTAATTGTAAGATGCATTCTCAAGATGAAAGTCAAAAGAAACTTGAAGAAAAATTTGATCAAATTGCTAAAAATCATGCTGCTACTATTCATAATCTTGAGGTTCAATTAGGCCAACTTGCTAGTTCTTTATCTTCTAGAAATTTAGGATGTCTTCCAAGTAATATTGAGGAGAATCCTAGGGATCCTCTGAAGCCATATATGCCTAGTTCTTTTATTTAGGTTACTTAATTATATTTTCTTTCGAAATATATTTTATGTTGTGTTAGATTCGTATAGATAGATTTATGTATTAATTTTTGTATTCTAGATTTTCATGCTACTAACACATCTGTTTTTATTTTACAGCTAATGTGTAAGATTAGAGTTGTTTAATTAAAAAAAATAAATAAATAATAAAAATAATAAATAATAATAATAAAAGAAATTTTGCAGACGTTGTATTCTGTCGCGATTGCGGCAAGTATCGCGATCGCGACAGAAGGCGATGAAGCACATTTTAGCAGGTAGCTGTATATCTTTACGTGTCATGACTTCCAGGCTCGACTCGTGACAGGGTGGACATGCTGAGGAGAAGTCGCCTAGTGAGGAGCATCACGAGTCGTGACTCTTCCTCACGACTCGTGATGCATGATTGGTTCAGGTAAGTTTTTAGTTTATTTTATTTACTTCTTCAGTTTCGATTTATTTGCATCATATTTTCCTTTTTCTTCATATTACTATTGTACTTTTCATTAATTTAGGTTAGCTTAACTTTAATTTAAAGTTAATCCCCTTAAAGCACACAATCCAAAATTAAAAGAGGGAAATTTTAAATTCAAAACCCTAAAATATCGGGACTTTTCATATTCCTTCTTTCTTTTCTATTTCACTTAACTTTTCCCTCTCATTTGTAAAATCCTCTCATTTTAGGTCACGAGTCGCAACCCATATTCATCTCTGTCATTTCTTTCCAAGATATCATTCATGATTTACCTCTGTAATTTCCCTTTGTCTTTCACATCTGTGTATTCACAATTTTATTTCATCTCTATTCGTCATCTGTACCCTTCATCTTCTTTCATTTCCTTTCATTCCCAATTTCTCATTTACGTATTAACACTGCTGTTTTTCCCCATGTCGTTAGTTCTTTAGAAGATAGCTTTATGTATTTTGTTTATCATTTGTCCTTTTCGTTTCTTCCTTCCGCATTCACTGTCGATCATTTCTTTTGCACTGGAATTTGATTTTCTTTTCTTCTTTGTGAGCATGTTTGTTAATGGTTAGTACTTGGTTTTTTTTTATTTCCTTGTATTTTCATTGTTATTTGTTTATTTCAGTACTCTATCTCTTTGTTTCTTTCTGCATTTTCCTATTTTGGTTTTCCATCGGCATTTCTCCTTCGATATTTTTACACAAAGGACATACACTACTATCTGCTTTTACACAACACAAATATGGTAAGAACCAAAAACCCATCCATTTTAAGAATTGAACAAGCAAGGCAGGAGGCTGTAGAGGGTGACATTTCTGATTCCTTTGGTGCTGGATTTCCCATATTTTCTGTTGATGAAGGTAGTCGATTTCTTACTCTTTGTGACAGAAAATTTTCACAATGTAAGTATTTCCCATCAGATTTGTTAGAGCAAGTTGGCATGTTAAATACTGTGATTGAGATGTTGTCTAACTGTGGTTTCCTTAGATTTGCCAATATGCATGAAGATATTTATCCTGATTTAATACTTGAATTTTATACATCTTTGAAAAAGAATGAGGATAATGAATATTGGATTGATTTTCATTTGGATGGTAAAGCACACACTTTGACTTATTTTATGATGAATCGTATGTTTGGATTTTCATAAACTGGTTTGTTTGACCCACCTAAATCTTTTAAGCCTAATAGATTTTGGACCTTTTTAATTGATTTGCAAACACCGTATAAAGCTAGAGATGCTAAATCAATGTTTATCAAAGATTTAAAATATTGGGTTTTGCACAAGATTTTTGCATCTTTGATTTTCAACAGGTCTGAATTTAATAGTGTTTCTCTTAATGAACTCTTTTTGATGTGGTGTGTACATAAAAGAAAGGAAGTGTGTTGGTCTTATTGGGTTGTAAGTCAGTTGTTGAATTGTGTTGGTAGACATGAATCCCCTATAACTCATGGGCATATCATTACTGTTCTTGCAAGAAATTTAGATGTTGATTTTCGTTGTTATCATAGACATTGTCCTTGTATTTATTTTACTAAACATCTTTTTGTTCGTGGAGAAGTTGTTAGTAATGATTTTCAGGAAATGCCATGACATTTGAGGTCTTGTTGGAGGGACATTGCTGGACCTTCTGAACCACAAGTAGAGGCCCAAGAAGCAGAGGGTGGTGATGGGGAGGCTAGTGAAGATGAAGTTCTGCCCGATGTTCCAGCAGATGTGGCTCCTGCCCCTGATGTTGGCTCATCTAGCCATAACGTTCCAATGATGTTATCTCATATGCAAGATCATCTTTCTTCTATAGCGCGAAGGCAAAGGCGGTTGGAGTACAAGTTTGATAACTTTCTCACACAAGCTAGATTTGTGGTGCCCTCACCTCCACCTTCACCATGATAGGGGAGTATTTATGTTCTTTATTTTAGTTGTTTTCTTTCTTTTATTTGTTTATTATGTGTCATTCCTCCACATTGAGGACAATGTTGGTTCTAAGTGTGGGGGAGTGAGTGTGTTGTGTTGTTTGTGTTCACTTATCTTTTATAAGTTTTTGTATGTATTTTGTATGTTAATTGCATGATTATTTGTGTGTCTTAGTTTTTCAATTAGGTTATTAGTAAGCTTTATTATAAAGTATGGTTCTTTTGGTATATTATATAGGTTGTTAAGTCAATTATTTTTTATGCTCATTTTTATTAGTTTTTCAAAAATTTTTGGTATGTGTTTTTAGTTTTTCAAGTTATTTTCTTTTACTTCTTTCAACATTATGAATTATTTAGTCTTTTACCTACCATGTTTAAAGTTAGAATTTGATCATTCTGTTTAAAATTTTAAGTTTCTGGTTGTCTATGGAAACTATAGCCATAAAACTTACCTTTTATCTTTTCAATAATGGATGAGGACTCAAAAAGAAAAGAAAAAGAAAGATAAGTGGGATGGAGCATAAAATGCACCCACTTAAGTCGTAAAAAGAAAAAGATAGCAAGATGTACATCCAAAATTGCAAAAATATGGGATGGATCGTAAAACGAACCCGGGAACTGCTATTATTTTCAACTATATAGCTTCCCGGGAGGTCACCCATCCTAGGATTTCTATGCCTCGAGCACTTCAACCTTTTAACTCCTCTAATTCAAGATACTACAACTATTGTTTTCACACCAAAATCACACTACAGACTCCATAGAATTCACGGATTGATACTATACCAGTTTCAGGCCATTACAGTGAGAGTGAGACATGGGCCAGTGTTTGTCAAGCTGAGGCTCCAAAGCAGCAGGTGACTCCCCCAGTGGTTCCTCCTCCTCTACCACAACCTAATTTCCTGAATATAATGGCAAATTACATTTAGCATCATCTTCGAGCTAAACAGGCATAGCAACCCCTAGTGCCAGCACATCCTCTTGCTGTACCTCAGAGGAAGCCGATATTGGAATATCTAAAGAAGGTGGGAGCTGAGGATTTCTTCGCGCGTGATCCGATGACTCCCGAACAAGTGGAAGAATGGTTATTTCACATCAAGAGATTATTTGAGATTTTACACAGTACACCGGAGGAGAAGTTTGAAGGGACTGTTGCATTGCTTTAGGGTCCAGCCTACTTTTGGTGGGATTCAGTGAGAAACACACCCCAGCTGTCCAGTTGACCTGGGAGTATTTCCTTGATAAGTTCGAGAAAAAGTATATTGGAACTGAGTATAAAGTCTCGATGCAATATGCTTTTTAGAGGGTACGACAGGGAAACAAGATAGTGGCTAAATATGAAAGGGACTTTAAATGATTGAGTGCTTATCTAGATGATGTATTGAGGACTGAAGATTGATTGATGGAAAGATTTAAGCAGGGTCTACATAACCGCATTAAACAGATTGTGGGTGGCCAAAGACATCCAGATTTGAGATCTTTAGTGACAGCTACTATTAAGGTTGAGCCAGCACAGACAGATGAGGCTGAAAGATAAGCTCTTTTCCAGCAGAAAAGGAAATCGAGTTAATCTAGTGGTACAGGTGGATAGAGTAAGAGATCTAAAGGACCACCTCCATTATAGAGTCATGGATCAGTAGATCCAGCTCGCAGTCAAAGAAATCCAGTTGGTAGCAGTGTCCCCGTATCTTTAGTGGGTAGTGCACCCCGAGGCAGAGGTAGAGGCATTCTCCAGCAGTGCAACCATTGTGGTGGATCAGGAGAGTGCAGATATCTGTTTGGTGCTTGCTTTAAGTGTGGATTAAAGGAGCACTTAGTGAAAGATTGTCCTGAAACAGTGCCATTATCAGCTACTTCACCAGCACCTGGTGCAGGGTCTTCAGCACCCCGTGGGAAGGGTAGAGGGATAACCTCTAACATATTAGCTAGACCTCCTCCACCACTAGTTCAGGGACAGGGACATGCACTGGGCCGCACATATGCAGTGAGGGCCAAAGATCAGGAGGATGCACCTGATGTCATTATAGGTAAATTTTCTTTATTGTTTAATACAGTTTATGCACTTATTGATCCCGGGTCCACGCACTCCTATATTAGCACAGATATAGCACGGGGTAAAGGGTTAGATGACTCAGTATTAGATCTTGATATCCTAGTCAGCAATCCCTTGGGTTATAATGTGTTTGTAAAGAAAGTATATAAGGAATGTCCCATTAGTGTTCAAGGGAACGTTTTCCTTGCCAATCTGATTGAACTCCCCTTCAAAGAATTTGATGTGATATTGGGCATGGACTAGTTAGCCACTCATCAAGTGATGGTTGATTGTAAAAGAATGAGAGTGACTCTTAGAACTCAAAATGATCAAGAAATAACAGTAATAGGGCATAGGCATAATTTTCTTTTTGATGTGATATCTGCTACGGCTGTCAAGCAGTTAATCAAAAAAGGGGTGTGTTGCCTACTTGTGTTATGGAGGCAAAGAAGGAAAATCCTAAAGTGACTGATGTGCCAACAGTGTGTGAGTTTCAAGATGTTTTCCCTGAAGATCTTTCAGGCTTACCACCTAACAGGGAGATCGAGGTCTCTATTGATGTGGCCCCAGGTATTGCGCCTATTTCTATTGACCCATATAGAATGGCGCCAGCAAAATTGAAAGAATTGAAGATCTAGCTGCAAGAATTACTTGAAAAAGGCTTTATTAGGCTGAGCACATCACCATAGGGAGCACCAATGTTATTTGTGAAAAAGAAGGATGGATCACTCAGGCTGTGCATTGATTACAGACAGCTGAACAAAGTGACAATCAAGAACAAGTATCCTCTTCCACGTGTTGAAGATTTGTTTGATCAGTTAAAAGGTACGGGTGTATTTTCCAAGATTGACTTGAGATCGGGCTACCATCAGCTGAAAATAAAGGAAGTGATGCCATTTGGACTCACAAATGCACCAGTAGCTTTCATGGACCTTATGAATCGGATTTTCCATCCCTACTTGGATCAGTTTATGGTGGTCTTTATTGACGATATCTTAGTGTATTCAAAGACTCTAGAAGACCATGATCGACACTTGTGAATTATTTTACAGACTCTCAAGGATAAAAAGCTATATGCCAAATTCAACAAGTGTGATTTCTGGTTGAATGAAGTGTCATTTCTGGACCATGTAGTATCGACTGAAGGTATTAAAGTGGATCCTAAGAAGGTGGAAGCAGTATTGCAGTGGAGAACACCCAAGAATGTCACAGAAGTCAAAAGTTTCTTGGGCTTAGCAAGCTATTACAGAAGGTTTGTTAAAGGCTTCTCTATAATTACAGCACCGTTAACTTGTTTATTGTAGAAAAAGGTTAGATTCGAGTGGACTGACAAGTGCCAAGCTAGTTTTGAGAAGCTAAAAAAGATGTTGACAGAAGCTCCCGTGTTAACATAACTAGAGTCAAGCAAAGACTTTATAATCTGCAGTGATGCTTCCTTGAATGGTCTGGGATGTGTATTGATGCAGGATAAAAAGTGATTGCTTATGCCTCGAGACAACTTAAGAATCATGAAAAGAACTATCCTACTCATGATCTTGAGCTAGCAGTAATAGTGTTTGCATTAAAAATCTGGAGGCATTACTTATATGGGGAAAACTGCTACATTTTTACTGATCATAAAAGTCTGAAATACTTACTCACCCAGAAGGAGCTCAACCTGAGATAGTGAGGATGGCTTCAGTTAATAAAGTATTATGAATGTTTCATTGATTACCATCCTGGAAAGACCGACATTGTAGCTGATGCACTCAGTAGGAAGTTCATGGCTGCTTTGAGAGCTATTAATGTGAAGTTAGGAGTGGTTGATAGTGGAGCATTGATAGTAGAGTCACAGGTGAAGCCTAATTTTGTGCAACAAATAAAGGCTGCTCAGAGATAAGATGACAAATTGTCCTCTTTGATGGAACCAGTGAAAGATAGTGACAGTAGTGATTACTCCTTGGCTTCAGATGGTAGTTTGTATTATAAACAGCGGTTGTGTGTACCAAACCAACCTGAGTTAAAGAAGAGTATCTTGACAGAAGTTCATCACAACAGGTATGCCATGCACCCAGGGGGTAATAAAATGTATCAAGATTTGAAGATGCACTATTTGTGGCCAGGTATGAAGCGGGATGTTATTGAATTTATGAGTAAGTGTCTGATATGTTAGCAAGTTAAAGTAGAACATTAATCCCATCTGGATGACTCCAACCTATTTCAATACTCGAATGGAAATGGGATTTAGTGACTATGAATTTTGTGACAGGATTGCCACTCACTCGAAAGAAGCATGATGCAATTTAGGTGATTATCGACAGGTTTACCAAGTCAGCCCACTTTCTACCAGTAAGAATGGATTATCCACTGTCCAGATTGGCTGAGAGCTATATAAATAAGATAGTAAGACTCCATGGAGTGCCATCCTCTATTATATCTGATAGGAATCCACAGTTTACTTCCTAGTTTTGGAAGAAGTTACAGGAAGCCTTGGGTACGAAACTCCATCATAGTACAGATTTCCACCCACAGACAGATGGGCAATCAGAGAGAGTTATCCAAATACTCGAGGATATGTTGAGATGTTGTGTTCTTGAGTTTAAGAGTAGCTGGGAAAGGTACTTACCATTGGCTGAATTTGCATATAACAATAGCTATCAATCCAGTATCAAGACGGCTCCTTATGAAGCTCTCTATGGAAGGAAGTGCAGAACTCCTCTCTTTTGGACTAAATTGAGTGAAAAGAAGCTGGTGGGATCAGAATTGATTCGAGAAATCGAAGAAAAAGTTCGTGTGATCAAGGCAAGACTGAAGGAAGCCAATGATAGACAGAAGTCATATGCTAATTTAAAAAAAAAAAGACATAGAGTTCTAAGTGGGAGAAAAAGTGTTTTTAAAAGTTTCTCCATGGAAAAGAGTTCTCAGGTTTGGAAAGAAAGGCAAGTTAAGTCCGAGGTTCATTGTGTAACAGCCCTTACCTATATGTAGAGAACTCCACCTTATGAAGAGGATGAAGGTCCCCGATAGATAAGGGTTGCCACCCACAGACGCACAAATAGAACCAATTGTACACCAAATACATATACAAACAAGTAAATTAATATTTCACAACTCATGAGAGAAAGAATCATAGAGTAAAATATTGCATTACATTAATATAACAAAGGCGGTCTTACATATCTCAAAAGGATACAGAAGTGCCTCAGCACGACTGAATAATTACATATAATTAATGTTAAAATGACTGATAAAGGATTCTTTACATAGCTTCAAAGGTATCAAACTGTAATACATACAAAAAGAATACAAGGCCTAAACTACAAAATCTTCTATCCACTAGTTGTGTTCCTGCTGATGCGAAACACTCGAATCAACCCTTCAAACATCTTCCACACCTGCACGGATAAACACCCATGCTAAGCAAAATCGCTTAGTGGGGAAACAAAGATGCACAACGACCACTCATAGTGGCGTCAACAAACAATCACAAGCGAATGGCAAAATTAATTGTCAAGTTGTTATAAATTAACTTAATACATAAATGTACTATAGTCATATTTTTTTCCATAAGCAATAATTCAGAAATTCACATATAATAACAAACAACACTGTTGCACCTGCTATATCAAAATAGTGGATAGCGAGTACGCGTAGATATCCGAAGGTATTAACAGTATTCTCATAACACATAGATACCCGAGGATATTAAAACAATCTTTTAATTTTGTTCCAAAAACATTTTCACGTAGATTCTGTAACACCCCCATACCCCCGGAAGGAATATCGGGGCGCTACGCGGACACTTACGTATACATGTACATGCTTTAGCGGAAGCGATAGCATAAACACATCCATTTAAAAGTAATTAAATACTACACTAGGGCCCAACATGCATTTCATATCCACTATACATATGTACTTCTTTCTCTTTATACATGTTCATATTACACTCTGTTTCCATTTAGCTTTACATATACATTTACATGTGATTCTTTAACTTTTATTACATAATGATGTTACTCAAAACATCACTAGCTCTGTATCTAATCTATACAAAAGACTTGAATAATACTCCCTAGTGGCCTTGAACTGCAGATGCTCGCTCACTGTTCCGAACCTGTAAACCTACACGGAAATAAACATCCGTGCTAAGCGATAACGCTTAGTGGGGATGAAAACAATGCAAAGGACTTCTTTACGAAGTCACAAATAAATCACACAATTCATGTAACAAAATCAACTAGCTCATGCATATAGCTTTTAAACATGTATGGGTTGCATGCTCAATTATCAAGTACTATGAATTCACGTGCATATAACATGTATTCATTTACCTTTTTATATACACTACAACTTGTACATATCACATATTCAAATGTGCGCTATCATGTGTCCATATACATGTAAACACGCTCATGTAATTATACACTTGTATACAAAGCTGTCATGTAATTAAACATTACTCTCATGTACTATGGCTTCATTCGAAGCAACACTATAATCATCTCAAGTTCACTGCACAACATTTAACAAAACAAGCCTGAGTTCCTCTCATGGTGGATATGGGACGCTCTATAAAAAAAACATTTTCGATAGACCGAAGTCACAAAACGTTTTCATCTATCTCTATTAATGACCATTCTCGGAGGTCGACCCGCTTCACCCAAACGGGGCGGAACGTTGGCAGCTGCACTCGATAATCCCTTTATAAGCATGCTTATCTATCCACTATAACGGTAATCAGGCTCAATACAAACTCACACACTATACACAGACATGACATCAACTCATCAACTAAAATTCAAGTACATTTATCTTATTCAGAGACATTTAATTCATGTACAATCTTTAATAATCATATTCAACAACTAAAAAGCATGTAACATTTAAATTCATTACATAAACATATAAATCATGCAAAGCAAGACAAAAGGAAACACTCTTTAAAATAAGTAAAAATGGACGCGAAGAGGTTCACTGTCGTGATCGCGATAAGAAGTCGCGCTCGCTACAGAAGCCAAGTTCATTGTCACGATCGCGACAAGAGGTCGCGCTCGCGACAGAAGCTAGATTACAAAAAAGGCTCTATACTCTATACCAAATGCATTATATAACAATTCATATCACAGGGCATCACATGGTCAATGCTAACTCTTATGCCGTAGAATTGGTTACATAGATAACTAATCCTATAATCATTGGATAACCCTAAACATGTAGATTATAAATCAGGGAAACATTCCGGGGTAATACGGGTTCATTATGGGGAGTAAAACATCAACAAAATTTATAATTTAGTCAAGGGGAAGGGTTAGGGGTTGAACCGTGGCAACTAGGAGCTCAAAAAGGAGAAGAAAAAGCCTAAAATGAGGTGTTCTGTCGCGAGGTCGCGACATGTGTCGCGCTCGCGACAGAAGCTCCGCTTTGGTGCCTCACAAGACTGCTTTTTACTCTAAACTTGTATCGTCTAAATGAACCTCTAAACATCTTTTTTTGGAAAAACGTTCTTCTTAACAATTGTTCTATAGGATGTTAGCTTTCAAATGGGACAATTTTCAGGTCGTTTGGATATCTATAAAAAAAGATATGGTCTAAACAACATATACTATTCCAGTGAACCCGCCAGAACAAGGTCACCTACGTTTTAATAACTTTTTGGGATACTTAAGGCAAGAATTAGATCAAGAACCCTCTTAGACATTTTTAGACACAAATCTTATCTTTTATATGAAATTGGAAACAACACAATTGGAGTCCTATAGCTCTACTTATCACAAATACAATACACAGAGGTCTGATGACAAATAAGCAGAATTTCGCAAAATCAAGCTCTATCATCAACACAAACATTCAAATGATCAGGTTACATACTTTAAACATATATACACTTGTCATGAGCACTGTAAGCAATCAAAATGAACATCTTGAACTAATTAAAGCTCATCAAGCATTTCTCTATTCAATCTTGTCTCTATTCAAACACAGGTAATGTAAACACATGCGAAAACCATAAGGTCGCACTCGATCCCTACCTCTAGGAAGCCCAATCTCTGCTCTTTACTCACTTCTAACCTTCTCTCGCCTTTATCCAACTTCTTGTTTCCAGCTTCCACAAATCATACAAAGCAACCCATGAATTAATCCTTTTTCTTATTTAAAATCAAAACAGAAAACTAAATGGAAGAAGAAGACCAACATACAAGTCTATATCTTACCTCTTCACAAGGACCAAGTCAAATCCCACTCTTACTCATCAAACCATTCAAATGAGCCACTTAATAGCACCCAAATACAAGACAAGGAATGGAGCACAGCCAAACCCCAAAACAAAGAAGACAAAAGGAGAATAGAAGGCCAAATGCAGAAAAATGAAAGTGAAAATAGGAAAGTGGCCGGTCAAAACCAAACAAAAGCCAACAAGTCCTCACATTAATGCCACCCACTTCCATTTAATGCCAACCACTCTCACTAATCCATGTATATCTCTTTTCTTAACAAAATACATACATGTATTTTGACCAAACCAAGTAATGTCTTATGCCACATGTCACATCCCTACAAAGCCATGTGTCACTCCCCTAGGACGCCACTTGTCAAACTCCTATGCCCCCACGTGTCACTCTCCGACAATGACACTTGGCACACTCTTACGATGCCACTTGTCACTCTCATATGCCGCCACTTGTCACTCTTCTACAATGACACTTGTCACTCTTCTATGATACCATGTGTCAACTCCCTACAACTCCAAGTCTCTTAGTCCCACTTATGCACACATCTCGCGAGGGGGTTCTGTCGCGCTCGTGACACTTCTCGCGCTCGCAACAGAACGCTCACGCCCGCACCAACCAGCTGAAGTTCGAAAACCGCTGGAGGGCTCTGTCGCGCCCGCGACACTATTCGCGCTCGCGACAGAACTCTCGCACATAAAACTTACCTTTTTCGAATAAAAACTCTGTAATTCTTCTAGGGCCACTTTGGGGTGTGACAAATCTCTCCCCCTTAAGAAATTTCGTCCTCGAAATTTCCCTGCTAATCACTTACACCATACAGCTATCAAATTCAACACACTTTACACTTTCCTTAATGCACTGCACTCTAATCCATATACTTCTTCTATGCATCTAGCACTGAATGTATATCCTGTCAGCTTTTCTCAATGAAACGCATGCAATGATACTTTTTCACATGCAAATGAGGGATGCGGATGGAATGGTCATGTAATGATTTATGTATGCGAGATGATGCGAAAATGCAATGTAAGCTACTATAATGCACTTTTCCCATCCCCATGTTTCACTATGCTTATATGCACAAATTCAAGGAGATAGCTGACAGGAATACAGAGTGTCACCTCGAACTCTTACCAATTCACATCTGCTGCTGTCTCTTCTATGCTCTCACGCGAGTCGGACTCCATCTATACTTTACACAAACGACATCTGCATTAGGCCACAACTCTAGACAGACTCTGACATTTAATCTATACTCTACATCTTATAGACCAGAACCTCAAACCTAAGCTCTGATACCACTAAATGTAACACCCCCATACCTCCGGAAGGAATATCGGGGCGCTACGCGGACACTTACGTATACATGTACATGCATTAGCGGAAGCGATAGCATAAACACATCCATTTAAAAGTAATTAAATACTACACTAGGGCCCAACATGCATTTCATATCCACTATACATATGTACTTCTTTCTCTTTATACATGTTCATATTACACTCTGTTTCCATTTAGCTTTACATATACATTTACATGTGATTCTTTAACTTTTATTACATAATGATGTTACTCAAAACATCACTAGCTCTGTATCTAATCTATACAAAAGACCTTAATAATACTCCCTAGTGGCCTTGAACTGCAGATGCTCGCTCACTGTTCTGAACCTGTAAACCTACACGGAAATAAACATCTGTGCTAAGCGATAACGCTTAATGGGGATGAAAACAATGCAAAGGACTTCTTTACGAAGTCACAAATAAATCACACAATTCATGTAACAAAATCAACTAGCTCATGCATATAGCTTTTATACATGTATGGGTTGCATGCTCAATTATCAAGTACTATGAATTCACGTGCATATAACATGTATTCATTTACCTTTTTATATACACTACAACTTGTACATATCACGTATTCAAATGTGCGCTATCATGTGTCCATATACATGTAAACACGCTCATGTAATTATACACTTGTATACAAAGCTGTCATGTAATTAAACATTACTCTCATGTACTATGGCTTCATTCGAAGCAACACTATAATCATCTCAAGTTCACTGCACAACATTTAACAAAACAAGCCTGAGTTCCTCTCATGGTGGATACGGGACGCTCTATAAAAAAAAACATTTTCGATAGACCGAAGTCACAAAACATTTTCATCTATCTCTATTAATTACCATTCTCGGAGGTCGACCCGCTTCACCCAAACGGGGCGGAACGTTGGCAGCTGCACTCGATAATCCCTTTATAAGCATGCTTATCTATCCACTATAACGGTAATCAGGCTCAATACCAACTCACACACTATACACAGACATGACATCAACTCATCAACTAAAATTCAAGTACATTTATCTTATTCAGAGACATTTAATTCATGTACAATCTTTAATAATCATATTCAATAACTAAAAAGCATGTAACATTTAAATTCATTACATAAACATATAAATCATGCAAAGCAAGACAAAAGGAAACACTCTTTAAAATAAGTAAAACAGGACGCGAAGAGGTTCACTGTCGCGATCGCGATAAGAAGTCGCGCTCGCGACAGAAGCCAAGTTCATTGTCACGATCGCGACAAGAGGTCGCGCTCGCGACAGAAGCTAGATTACAAAAAAGGCTCTATACTCTATACCAAATGCATTATATAACAATTCATATCACAGGGCATCACATGGTCAACGCTAACTCTTATGCTGTAGCATTGGTTACATAGATAACTAATCCTATAATCATTGGATAACCCTAAACATGTAGATTATAAATCACGGAAACATTCTGGGGTAATACGGGTTCATTCCGGGGAGTAAAACATCAACAAAATATACAATTTAGTCAAGGGGAAGGGTTAGGGGTTGACCCATGGCAACTAGGAGCTCAAAAAGGAGAAGAAAAAGCCTAAAATGAGGTGTTCTGTCGCGAGGTCGCGACAAGTATCGCGCTCGCGACAGAAGCTCCGCTTTGGTGCCTCACAAGATTGCTTTTTACTCTAAACTTGTATCGTCTAAATGAACCTCTAAACGTCTTTTTTTGGAAAAACGTTCTTCTTAACAATTGTTCTCTAGGATGTTATCTTTCAAATGGGATAAGTTTCAGGTCGTTTGGACATCTATAACAAAAGTTATGGTCTAAACAACATATACTGTTCCAGTGAACCCGCCAGAACAGGGTCACCTACGTTTTAATAACTTTTTGGGATACTTAGGTCCAGAATTAGATCAAGCACCCTCTTAGACATTTTTAGACGCAAATCTTATCTTTCATATGCAATTGGAAGAAAGTCTACTTATCAGAAATACAATACACAGAGGTCTGATGACAAATAAGCAGAATTTCGCAAAATCAAGCTCTATCATCAACACAAACATTCAAATGATCAGGTTACATACTTTAAACATATATACACTTGTCATGAGGACTGTAAGCAATCAAAATGAACATCTTGAGCTAATTAAAGCTCATCAAGCATTTCTCTATTCAATCTTGTCTCTATTCAAACACAGGTAATGTAAACACATGCGAAAACCATAAGGTCGCACTCGATCCCTACCTCTAGGAAGCCCAATCTCTGCTCTTTACTCACTTCTAACCTTCTCTCGCCTTTATCCAACTTCTTGTTTCCAGCTTCCACAAATCATACAAAGCAACCCATGAATTAATCCTTTTTCTTTTTTAAAATCAAAACAGAAAACTAAATGGAAGAAGAAGACCAACATACAAGTCTATATCTTACCTCTTCACAAGGACCAAGTCAAATCCCACTCTTACTCATCAAACCATTCAAATGATCCACTTAATAGCACCCAAATACAAGACAAGGAATGGAGCACGGCCAAACCCCAAAACAAAGAAGACAAAAGGAGAATAGAAGGCCAAATGCAGAAAAATGAAAGTGAAAATAGGAAAGTGGCCGGTCAAAACCAAACAAAAGCCAACAAGTCCTCACATTAATGCCACCCACTTCCATTTAATGCCAACCACTCTCATTAATCCATGTATATCTCTTTTCTTAACAAAATACATACATGTATTTTGACCAAACCAAGTAATGTCTTATGCCACATGTCACATCCCTACAAAGCCATGTGTCACTCCCCTAGGACGCCACTTGTCAAACTCCTATGCCCCCACGTGTCACTCTTCGACAATGACACTTGGCACACTCTTACGATGCCACTTGTCACTCTCATATGCCGCCACTTGTCACTCTTCTACAATGACACTTGTCACTCTTCTATGATACCATGTGTCAACTCCCTACAACTCCAAGTCTCTTAGTCCCACTTATGCACACATCTCGCGAGGGGGTTCTGTCGCGCTCGTGACACTTCTCGCGCTCGCAACAGAACGCTCACGCCCGCACCAACTAGCTGAAGTTCGGAAACTGCTGGAGGGCTCTGTCGCGCCCGCGACACTATTCACGCTCGCGACAGAACTCTCGCACATAAAACTTACCTTTTTCGAATAAAAACTCTGTAATTCTTCTAGGGCCACTTTGGGGTGTGACAGATTCGGTACACAAGGATCACGAAGATCCAATCGGGGGACCTGATCAGGGTCCAAATCATACACTAGCTGCAGCAACATTAGCTCTATTAGGCATGCCTAACTATCCACTTATTCGACTCTAGCAAGTCATGCATAATCCAAGGCATATTTCAACTCACAACATATAAACACATTCATATATATATAAACTATACATAATTCTAGAAGTAATGCAAATTAGAAAGTTAAATATTACATTCATATAAGGGAAGTTAAAAAGAAAAGCTGAAGTGTGTCGCGTTCGCGACAGAGGCGAGGTTGGCCTCCTGTCGCGCTTGCGGTGAACCTCGCGCCCGCGACATTGGGTACCCGCAAGAGCTCGCGGTCTCGCGACCAGCTCGCGCTCGCGATAGAAGCTTAGCCACATGCTAAGCTCTCTGTCGCGATCGCGACATGTGTCGCGCTCGAGACAGGGAGTTCCCGCTGTGCACGCCCGGCCGCTCGCAGCTCGGCACGTGCGATGGGACGGAGATCACCGAGCTCTGTCGTGACCTCGCGACAGAGTCAGGATTTCCAATCCCAATGCCAAAATCTGCAGAAATCATTCTCCACTTTCACCCATTCACTCATTTGATTCGAAAACTCAGTTCTGAGTAAAATCCTTCAACTAAACCACTATATACAACATAAAACATAACCTTTAAACTCAAAATTGTCATTAAATCAAAACAAATCACAAAATCAAATCCAAAAGTTCTCAAACCAGCAATTTCCAAGAAACCCCTGCAAAATTTCCACAATTTAACTCTATCCTTCACAACCCATGGTTCTCAACTCAAATTAAACATTATCCATAACTCATAGAAGCCAAAACACACAATCAACCTCATCAATTTCAATCATAACACAAAAATCATCAAAATACCCAAAATGCACAAAATACACAAACGTTCCCAAACCTCAAAAATATGGCATCTCAATCTCAAACTGCACTACCACTCGCGATCTCCTTGCCCTTCGTATCCTTAGGCGGAATTTCTGAGTCACAAAACCCAGCAAAACCAGAATTCAACCCCAACATTCACTTAGGTAAAGACTCACTCAAAGAAAAGAAGAAGAAGAAGAAAAAAGAAGAAGAAGAAGAGGAAGAAGAACATTAATTACAAACTTACCAACCAATTCCAACTACCCGAACTCACCACAGCTCACCCGATTCCAACAAAAGAAAAATCATTAAAAGAAATAAAAAGGAAGAAGAAGAAAATGAAGAGGAAACGTGAAGTGAGGAAAAAGGAGAGGAAAACGGCATAAGAACAAGGGGAAGAACAGCTGTCCCTCTTTTTCCCTCTCTCATGCCACATGCCAACTCCTCATTGGGCCACCTACTAACCACACCTAAGTCCCATCCATCATGACACACCCAAGACTAATCTCTTAATCACACACTACTCCCATACACTCACTCACACCTAACTATAGCCCACAACACACCCTACTCTAATACACTCACTCACACTAAAACACAACCCAACTAAACATAATAACAAATTAATTCCATAAAAAATAAACACATGCTTAAAATAAACCACACATATCTACATGCACGCAAGGCTCACTCTACTAGGGTGGTTTCGGGATGTTACAATACTCCCCTCCTTAAAAGAATTTCGTCCTCGAATTCTCACCTGATCCAAAAAGTTGAGGATACTGAGTTCTCATTGTCTCTTTCGGTTCCCAGGTCGCTTCCTTAATACCATGATGTTGCCACGGCACTTTAACCAACGGTATCTGCTTGTTCCGAAGCTGTCTGACCTCCCTAGCAAAAATCTTCTTCGGTTCTTCATCAAAAGAAAAATCTGACTGAATCCGAATATCTTGCACTTTGAGCACATGTGATGGATCTAATCGGTAGCGACGGAGCATAGATACATGAAAGACATCATGTAATTTGGCTAATTTGATCGGTAATGCTAACCGATAAGCTACCAGACCAATCCTTTCTAAGATCTCATAGGGTCCAATAAACCGGGGACTCAACTTTCCTTTCTTTCCAAAACGAAGAACTTTTCGCCACGGAGAAACTTTCAAAAAGACCTTGTCTCCAAATTCATACTGAATATCTCTGCGCTTCAAATTAGCATACGATCGCTGTCTGTCTTTAGCTGCTTTCAGATTCTGTTGCACAATTTTAACTTTCTCTTCAGTGTCCCTCACTATCTCTGGAGCTATCATAGTTTTTTCTGACAACTCAGTCCAACATACTTTGTTCTACATTTTCGCCCATATAACACCTCATAAGGGGCCATTCCGATGCTTGCTTGATGACTATTATTATATGCAAATTCCATCAGAGGCACATATCGATCCCAACTTCCAGAAAATTCCATAGCACAACCCCGAAGCGTGTCCTCAAGAATCTGGATAACTCTCTTAGATTGGCCATCGGTCTGAGGATGAAATGCCTTACTGAAATTTAACCGAGTACCCAAAGCTGACTGAAGTTCTTTCCAAAACTTGGATGTGAACCGAGGGTCTCAATCCGACATAATAGACAATGGAACTCCATGAAGTCTGACTATCTCACTCACATATACCTCTGCCAACATTTCCATAGAATAATCCAATCGAATAGGCAAGAAATGCGCTGACTTTGACAACCGGTCAACTATAACTCACACTGAATCATGCCTGCGCTGTGTTATTGGCAACCCGGTTACAAAATCCATCGCCACCTCATCCCATTTCCATTGAGGAATGGGTAAGGGATGCAGCAAACCCGATGGAACCTGGTGCTCGATTTTTACTTGCTGACATACTAAACATTTTGAAACAAACTCTGTAATATCCTTTTTCATACCTGGCCACCAATAGAATTGCTTGAGATCACGATACATTTTATCTCCACCTGGATGCATAGTGAAGACTGACGAGTGAGCCTCTTGAAAAAGCTTTTTCCTCACATAACCTACATCAGGTACACATAACCGATTACCATGCCAGAGCACTCCCCCACTATCTACTGAATACTCTGTCCGTTTTTACCTTTTTCCACTGCTTGACAAACTCGCTGTAACACATGGTCTTGCAACTGAGCATCCACTATCACTTGCCTCAAACATGGCCTAGCCTTTAATTGAGCAATCAATGCTCCCTCTGAATTGAATCTCTACCTACCTCGATTAACAGACAAAGCTAAAATTGACTTTCTACTAAGAGCATCCGCCACTATATTTGCCTTGCCTGGATGGTAGTGAATAATACAGTCGTAGTCCTTGAACAATTCTAACCATCTTCGTTGCCGCAAGTTCAACTCTTTCTGAGTTAGCAGATACTTCAAACTCTTATGATCGGTGAAGATTTGGCACTTCTCTCCATACAAATAATGCCGCCACACCTTAAGTGCAAACACCACCGCTGCTAACTCTAGATCGTGTGTTGGGTAATTTTGCTCATGGGGTTTTAACTGTCGGGAAGCATAGGCAATTACCTTGCCGTCTTGCATTAGAACACAACCTAAACCCACTCTAGAAGCATCACTATACTTAGTGAATTCCTTACCCGACACAGACTGTGTAAGCACAGGAGCCTTGATCAACATCTCTTTTAGCTGCTCAAAACTCGCTTGACATTTATCAGACCAAACATACTTAACTTCTTTCTGGAGAAGTCTAGTCAAAGGTGAAGCTATTACTGAGAATCCCTTGACAAAACGCCGATAGTACCCAGCTAAACCCAAAAAGCTTCTCACTTCTGGCACATTCTTAGGCTATAACCAGTTCACAATTGCCTCCACTTTGGATGGATCTACCCGAATACCTTCAGCTGAAACCACATGTCCTAGAAAAGTTACTTCCTTTAACCAAAACTCACGCTTACTGAGTTTAGCATAAAGCTGATGATCTCTCAACACTTGTAATACCAAACGGAGATGTTCTTCATGTTCCTTCTCATTGCTCGAATAAACAAGAATATCATCGATGAACACTACCACAAACTGATCCAAATACTGTCTGAAAACCCTGTTCATCAGATCCATAAAAGCTGCGGGCGCGTTGGTCAAACCAAACGGCATTACTAGGAATTCATAGTGACCATAACGTGTCCGAAAAGCCGTCTTCACCACATCTGTATCCTTTACCCTCAACTGGTAGTAACCTGATCTCAAGTCTATCTTGGAAAACACTCCTGCCCCTCTTAACTGATCAAAAGGTCCTCAATCCGAGGTAACGGATACTTATTCTTTACCGTAACCTTGTTGAGCTGTCGGTAATCTATACACATTCGCAATGTCCCATCTTTCTTCTTAACAAATAGAACCGAAGCATCCCAAGGTGACACACTGGGCCGGATGAATCCTTTATCCAGAAGTTCCTGCAACTGACTCTTCAGTTCTTTTAATTCCACTGGAGCCATTCTATACGGGGTCTTAGAAATTGGTGATGCTTCCGGTACAATCTCCACTGACAATACTACTTCTCTCTCCGGAGGTAACCCCGGTAACTCTTCCAGAAAAACATCCTCAAAATCCCTCACAATCGGAATGTCTTGTATCTTCACTTGTCCTCTCCGAGAATCCAAAACTAATGCCAAGTATGCTTCACATCCCTTTCTGATAAACCTCTTGGCCTTCATTGCTGAAATAACATTATGCAACGGACTACTCCCTTCACCTTTCACAATCACTGGTAACTGGTCTTTGTTTTTTAGAATCACCACTTTCCTATGACAATCCACTATAGCTTGATGCTTGGCTAACCAATCCATTCCCAAAATCACATCAAACTCATGGAATGGCAACCGAATCAAGTCCACTGCAAACTCCATGCCTTGAATTCTTAAGGGGCAATTCTGACAAACCCGATTGACAACAACACTCTGACCCAAAGGACTAGATACACAAATCTCATAATCCAACCTATCATCACTCCTCAAACTATCACTCAAATTACTAGAACACAAATAAGAATGGGTTGAACCCGGATCTATCAAAGCATACACTTCATAATCAAACAATAAAAACTTACCGGCAATTACTTCCGGTGCATTCTGCTCATCCCTGGCTTTCATAGCATAGGCTTTAGCAGCGATCGGAATAGGGCGGTCCACAGACTCCGATAACTCTCTCTCCCGAGGCCGTCCACCACGACCCCATCCTCGACCTCTACCACGGCTTCCTAGAGAAGCATTAGATCCAGCTCGACTACCCTCTTGTTGACCTTGAGCATACTCACGCAGATTTGGGCAAGTCGCAAGGAAGTGGTCCGTACTACCACACCTGAAACACCCCCCTGTTAGCCATCGACACTCGCCCCAGTGGCGCTTACTACAATGGGAGCATTGAGGCGTAGCATCGCCTCTACCTCCCGCATCTCCTTGACCCAAACCTGATCCTCTAGAAGAGTCTTGTCTCCTCCCTTTAGAAGCCGGACTAGCTAAAAACTCCTCGGTAGGATTTCTTTAAGATTCCCTAGATCTTTTCCTTGAAGAAGAACTGCCTCTAGAGGTCCTTCTCCTTAAAGCCTTCTCTCTCAACACATTCTCAGAACGCTCCGCGCTCAAAGCCGCCTGAACCAACTGATAGTAGTTAACATTCAGAGCCGACATCAAAGAAACTAGCATAGCCTTCAAAGATTCATTCAAACCCGCCTCAAAGTGTTGACATCGAAACTCATCAGTAAGAATTCCTGGCGGTGCATACTTACTTAATCTGTTGAACTCATTCTCATAATCTGCCACTGACATTACTGTCTGCCTGAGACTCAAGAACTGTACCCATCTGGCGTCTTTAAAAGCCTTGGTTACATACTTATTCCGAAACTCCTTCTCGAAGAACTCCAATGATAAAGGCTCAGGAAGCTGAGGCTGACTAAGCACAAACCTCCTCCAATCATAAGCAGAGCCTTGCAATAGAGACACTACACATTTCACTTCTCGATCCGGCGAACATCTAATTTCCCTTAACACCCGCTTCACTTTATCAATCCACATCTCAGCCTTCTCTGATTCATCTAAACTGGTACCAAGGAAGTCCTCTGCTCCATACTTTCTCATATTCTCAATAAGCGCCCTAGGTGTAGTTACTCTCTCAAGCACCCTAGCCATATCTTGGGACATCTTAAGCATTGATTCAAAGGGAACCGCAGGGATATCAGGTGGCACCCTAGGAGGTTGAGTCGGACCTGAAACTGAGGGATCTTGCTCTTGGGGATTCGCACTCTCGGCTGACCCCTCAAGCGATCCACGAGCAGACTCCATAGCTGCAAAACATAAACCATAATTCGTATCAGGCCAACACAACTCTAAACAGACTCTCTATAATGCTCTAGCCCAGAAACGTCTAAACCTATGGCTTTGATACCACAAAATGTAACACCCCTTACCTTTACGTAGAGAACTCCACCTTATGAAGAGGATGAAGGTCCCCGATAGATAAGGGTTGCCACCCACAGACGCATAAACAGAACCAATTGTACACCAAATACATATACAAACAAGTAAATTAATATTTCACAACTCATGAGAGAAAGAGTCATAGAGTAAAATATTGCATTACATTAATATAACAAAGGCGGTCTTACATATCTCAAAAGGATACAGAAGTGCCTCAGCACGACTGAATAATTACATATAATTAATGTCAAAACGACTTACAAAGGATTCTTTACATAGCTTCAAAGGTATCAAACTGCAATACATACAAAAAGAATACAAGGCCTAAACTACAAAATCTTCTATCCACTATTTGTGTTGGCCCTGCTGATGCGAAACACTCGAATCAACCCTTCAAACATCTTCCACACCTGCACGGATAAACACCCATGCTAAGCGAAATCGCTTAGTGGGGAAACAAAGATGCACAATGACCACTCATAGTGGCGTCAACAAACAATCACAAGCGAATGGCAAAATTAATTGTCAAGTTGTTATAAATTAACTTAATACATAACTGTACTATAGTCATATTATTTCCCATAAGCAATAATTCAGAAATTCACATATAATAACAAACAACACTGTTGCACCTGCTATATCAAAACAGTGGATAACGAGTACGCATAGATATCCGAAGGTATTAACAGTATTCTCATAACACATAGATACCTGAGGGTATCAAAACAATCTTTTAATTTTGTTCCAAAAACATTTTCGCATAGATTCGGTACACAGGGATCACGAAGATCCAATCGGGGGACCTGATCAGGGTCTAAATCATACTCTAGCTGCAGCAACACTAGCTCTATTAGGCATGCCTAACTATCCTCTTATTCGACTCTAGCAAGTCATGCATAATCCAAGGCATATTTCAACTCACAACATATAAACACATTCATATATATATAAACTATACATAATTCTAGAAGTAATGCAAATTAGAAAGTTAAATATTACATTCATATAAGGGAAGTCAAAAAGAAAAGCTGAAGTGTGTCGCGCTCGCGACAGAGGTGAAGTTGGCCTCCCGTCACGCTCGCGGCAAACCTCGCGCCCGCATGGAGACAAAAACAAATCTCATTGTCGCGCCCGCGATAGTGGGTACCTGCAAGAGCTGTCGCGGGCTCGCGACCAGCTTGCGCTCGCGACAGAAGCTTGGCCACATGCTAAGCTCTCTATGTTAAGTTACATCTCCAATTATAATTATCCAATTTAGAGATCTGTAGGCTAAGAGATGGCCATTACAAGAAAACTGGTCCAAGTGATCCTATAACATAATTTCTCCTAAGTCTTTACTTATGGCATATTCAACCATTTACAGGTAACACAACACCAATTAAACATTCCAACAACAATTCCACATCCATTAGATCATATATATCACTTTAATTCAAATCAAGCTCAAATAATAAATTTAAGATGTTCCCATTCCTTAAAATGGCTAATTCGTCTTTTCTTCCCTTACTCCTCCTCCTTTCCCTTGCCCTTGCTAGAATTTCACACTAAAATACACATTAATTCATACTAATTTCAATTTTAAATTCAAAATTTCAACATTTAATGAATATAGATTAAGAAGGAGAAGAAGAGAGACTAATTCCTTACCCTTTCTTAATCAAATTACACTAACAATTATGCTTTTCCCTTCGAAATCCTTTAAACATGCAATTATATGAAAGATAGAGAGGAAAGGTGAAATGGGAATTTTGCATTTTGGTTACTTCCTTTGTCCAACCAACTCTCTCTCTCTCTCTCTCTCTCTCTCTCTCTCTCTCTCTCTCTTATATACATATGTAAATTCTTGCTTCTTCTAGATTGTCCACATGTCATATTCTCATTAGTTCCATCTTTATTTTTCGTACGTTTACAATTTGACCCCTAAACTTCATTTAATCCCTTATTTGCATATAACTTATCTCTATTTTCATATTTACCCATATTTTAAGTTCATTTGTGTATATATGACTCAATTATCAATAATTACCAAGTTGCCCCTTATCCTTTAACTTAATTCCCTTTACGTCCTTTTTTATACTTTAGCGTACTTAACTCTTATAATTCACTTTGTGATTTACTTGTATATGTAACAATAAGTTATATGTTTGACCAAAAGTGATTTGTCCCTATTTTGATATGGATTAAAGTATGGTAGGTTCTCTAGAAGCGATCGAGGAAATGGCTGAGAGTAATAATCCAATCAATCTTACTCCTCTTGTTTCTATTTGTCTCTTATTTTAAGAGGCAGTGTTTTAGCTCCTTAAAGGGAACCTCTATTTAAGATGACACTTGACACAACACAGATTTTGTAGTGTCTGGTGATGCCTAATGCTCTGATCGATTTGATTCTGGGAAAGATTGGGTTGTCAAGCGTCAGGCTGTTATGGATTATTTTTTTAAACATGCATTTTTTTTATAGTTAAGATCATATAGATATAGTAGTTCATGGAATTTGACCTAGTTCTTTGTTTAATGTAATTTTGGCATTGAAAGTCTATAGGCTTCTTCGAAAAGGGTGTCAAACTTTCTTAGCCATTATGCTAGATTCTAGTAGAGAAAAGGTTAATCTTAAAGATAAGCCAGTTGTGAATAAGTTTCCTGATGTGTTTCCTGTAGAACTGCTTATTTTTCCTCCTAAGTGAGAAGTAGAGTTATCAATTGAGAATGTTTTTGATACAACTCCTATTTCTAAAGTACCATATAGAATGGATCCAAGTGAGTTAAAGGTGTAATGCCCCAATTACCCCTTTGGAGGATAATGGAGATGCCACACACACAAACAAAATGATAACTATAAACTATGGCGGAACAACACTAAAACATACATGAAGCGGAAGCGAACATCATAAGGCAAAACATACTTGTATTACTATTCTCTTAAATACTAATTACAAAATGATAACATTCTTGTACAAGATCAAAAGCCTTATATCATCTATACAATCATTCTCATTACATATATTTTATACTTAATAATACAAAAAGAATCATATACAAAAGCAAAACTCCACTCAAGCTCCTAGTGGCCAGCAGATGCACAACCCATAAACCAAACCGAACTGCATACTTATATGGGAAAACACCTGTGCTAAGCGATAACGCTTAATAGGCATATACAGAAGCAAAGGACTTCGTACGAAGTCATAACATTACATATATCCATAGCACATATACATGTAACATACATCAATAATTTATGACATAAACATTTGCAAGAAATAATAAAAATAACATTCTATATCGCTTACCTATACTTTCCATGCCACAGTTATCAGTTATATGCACACTTTACAAAACACATGACTTTATTCGTAAACATTTACGAAAGCATAAACAAATTCTCTAGCTTTAACATTCATCATATACACTTCACACATAGTCATATATATAACATCTATATAAATGTATAGATCATACCTTTACTTGCTTATATACAAACATACAATAACTATAACATGAATTCACATTAATGGAGGATACGGGTGCACTCGATACTGATTAGCAGTATCAAACATCTAGAGACCGAAGTCTCAAATCATATAGTTACCCGAAGGTAACAAGCTCTAGACCTAAACGGGCCAACTCTAGTAGCTACAAACTCTAGCCTTTTATAAGTATGCTTATCTATCCACTACTATGAATCCTTCAAGCTCTACATAAAATAATATTCACTAAACATATGCTTTACATATACACAAGTATCCAAACCATAATTACATATCAATTCAATACATGTCATAACTAAGTAAACTATAAAGCGTATTATTCAAATATTAATTAATGCAATCATGTATAACTTTACTATGCAAGGTCATGCATAAACCAATGTAAAATTACACGTAAATAATAATAAAAGACTTATAATCAAACTTCGGGTAGTGCCGCGCTCGTGAAGTAGCTTTTGTCGGGCTCATGAAGTAGCTTCTATCGCGAGCGTGACAGAACCGAGCTATGTGTTCCAACTCCAAAACACACAATCTTAAATGCACATACTTTACATATATCAACCAATCCTCACATGCAAAACTTATAACTCATATCATATACACTACTAAGCTCTAGTCATAATTATAGACACACGCAAATATCAAAAACAGCCAAAATGGCCTTCAAGCACATAGTAATAAACAAATGGCTAACATGTATAATCTATAACATACTTTTACTTCTCCAAAAATTAACATGCAGCTAATAACAAAAATTCAAATATCAATATCTTACACTATCAACACATACACTTGATCAAATAAACTAGTACATAAACCACAACATAAATATAATCAAGAATTAACACATGATCCCTAACCTCTCAAAAGCAGCTTGAGCAACTCCTCTTTAAGATCAAACCTTCTCCTTGCCTTTTTCTTTCCTCTTATCAATAGCTTCTTGCACAAACACATACACACTCTTAATCCATTTATCACAATAATCTCAAAACAAAGATCATATAAACGAGAAGAAGATGAAGATCCACAAACCATTACCTATACGTATCTTCTCAAAAACCATTTCAAGCCAATCCAATTCGAACTCTAAATAAACCAAATCAAGAAGAAGAATCGAGGCATTCAAATTGCTGAAATAAGGAACAAGGAAACCAAGAAAGGAGAAGAGATGGCCGGTTGGATCACATGCAATTAGTGGGGGCAAATTTGACTCCACTCACCCCAATTTATTGCATGTGTAATCCAATGTGGCACTCTCTCCTCTTACCACATAAGCTCATCTTGACAATTGTCCCACTAAAAGCAAACTCCCTAATAACTCCTACGCAAATGTCCCTTTTAATCCCTGCAATCAACTTATTCTACTTCAATACTATTAATTCCTTTCAATTTCTTCCATAAATACCCATAACTTATACTTATAACGCAATTATCACTATAATTCCTACTAGGGTACTCTTCGGGTCGTTACAAAAGAACTAAATGTTCAATTATAAGAACTTCTAGATAACGGTTTTATTCGACCAAGTGAGTCATCTTTGTAACACCCCAATTCCCACCCTAGTAGTTTTGAGCTTGTGTTTGTGTCAGTGTATCTTTGCATGATTTATTAAGTTTTAAGGTCATAATTGTATGTTATTTATTAATTAGTGTGGTGTGTTTGTGTGGTTGGGAGAATAAGAAGTGATAAAGGAGGAATTTACCAAACTCACCATAGATTATTGACAAGTGGTAGGAGAGAAAGAAAGTCAAAGAGAGGAGTGGCTATAAAAGCCTTGAATAGAGAAATGAGAGAGAGAGCAGATCTGCCCCCTCTCCCGTTCCTCTTCCTTACGCCAGCCTTCCTCCCTCTGCTTCTTTCTTTGTTTTCTTCTTCTCCTTTGCTCATTTCATCCATTCTAGTCAGTGATTTGTGCTTAGTTTGGCTAATTCCAGAGCTTGGTAAGTAAGTTTGCTCTTCTTCTTCTTCTTCTTCTTCTTTCCTCCTTGTGTTCCCATTAGTGTGTGTGTGTGTGTTCGTATTTAGGGTATTAAGTTTTGTGTGTTTTGGGTTTGTTTGATCAAAGCTACCTCCTAAGGATCCGAAAGGAAAGGAGATTACCGGTAGTAGTGTCACCAATTGACATTAAAGGAGCTTAGGATTTGAGGTTTGGGAATTTGTTTGTAATTGCATAATTTTTGATCTATTATTGATTTATTGTTTAATTTCTGGAAATCAAGTGTGAAAGTGTGTATATGTGTGTTTAATTGAAGTGTGTATTGTGGAATTCAAGTGGGTTTGGTGATTTTGGAAGTAAAAGTGAATTTGGGTGTGATTTTACATGAGTTTGGGCAAAATTCTGGGTTTGAAGAATCTTTGATGGAATTGTTGATTTAGTTGGGTTGATCCATGATTAATTAGTGTGAAATGTGGGTTTTTTGTTATATAGCATGATTTGAATGACTATTGATGCTTGGGTTAAGTTTGGATGGATGATTTGCATGTTGGGGATGTTAAAGATTTGAGATTTCTGCAGAATTCAACTGTTGGAGCTGGAAAATTGACTCTGTCTCGAGTGCGACAATCGTCGCGAGCACAATAGAGCTCGACCAGTCAAGCTCTAAGTGAGAAATGTCGCGGTCGCGACTGAAGCTTTTCAGCCCCTTCTGTTGCGAACGCGACTGTCCCCTATTCTTTTGTGTTATTTATTGCACCTTTTTGCATGATTTATTTCTTATGCATTTCAATTGCATTTATGAATGAACTACCATGTTATTCAATACCTTCACAATATGTTTGGTATGTGTGAATTATGCCTAGCCTACAAGAGTCAAGTTAGTGGATAGATAGGCATGCCTATAGAGTTCTGTAAGCTACAGCCCCTTAGTGTTCTGGACCCTGATCAGGTCACCGTTTGGGTCCTCGCGATCCTGAGGGTTTGGCTCTTGCTTAAGATCCCCAGTGAATGGGTACCCAGTGTTCATTTGTTATCCGCTACTTTGAATTTGCAGGCACACATATATGTTTGATTCTCTTTGGAATGCAACCTTGTTTATGATAAGACATGATCGTAATTATGCTAAGTTACTCTTGTGCGTAAAGTATGCTACAACTGATATGTTTTATATGAATAATTGTGTACTTCTGTATGTGCCATATGTATGTGATTTGCCTTGACGGTCACTATGAGTGGTCGTCCATCTTTTGTTTTCCCCACTAAGCATTATCGCTTAGCATGGGTGTTTTATCCGTGAAGGTACAGAAGTTGTCCGAGTTTTTGAGGAGTACAATCCACAACATTCAGAGCCAACACATTAGAGAGATTCTTTTTGTAGCTTGTCTTTTGTATTCTAGCTTTTTGATGTAACCATTTGTAATGTATTGGATTTTTGTAAATATTTGAAGTATGTAATTCCTGTATCTGTGTAAAGGCGATGTACCCCCCTTTTGTAAAGAATGTTTTGATATATGATATGAGATTTTGCTGTTGGCCCATTATTTGTATTATAAGTTTTAATTTATCGTATTCTGAATGTTTCTTTTTCGCTCTGATTATGTCTATATGTTCGTTTATTGGTAACCCACTTATCTATACGGGCATTGACTCTCCTTACGGATGAATTCCCCTATGTATAGGTATGGGGAGTTACAATCTTAGGGTGAATCTATTATGTTTAAGAAAAGATGACACTCTTCAAATGAGCATGGACTACCGATAGTTGACTAAGGTAACTATCATGAATAAGTACCTTTAACCGAGGATAAAGGATCTTTTGATCAGTTAAAGGGTGCCAGAGTGTTTTTGATATATTGAATTGCGATCAAGATATTATTAGTTGTAAGTTAAAGATATAGATGTTCTAAAGGCAACTTTAGGACCCGATACGATCATTATGAGTTCTTAGTAATGTCGTTCCAGTTAAACAATTCATTGGCAATGTTTATGGATTTGGTGAATTCGATGTTTAAGTCTTACTTAGAGTATTTTCTTTATTAAGTGACAATTTCAAAGGCATCCCTCTAATTTTATGATATAACAGGTGATCCATAAGAGACTGGATTATCATATATAAAGAATAGACTAAGAGAACTGTAATGGTCTGAATACCGGGTCAGTAATGATCAGTGAAATCTATAAAATTTATAGTTTGAAGTTCGTGTGAAAATATCACTGGCTGTGTCTAAAAAGGCAGTAGAGGAGAAAAGTTAAACGTGCTCAGGCTAGGTAAGCCCCTGATGGGTGACCTCCCGGGAAATCGGTAGTAAAAAGTATTTTATTGGACTGTTGGAAAGTATCTATTAAATGGAGTCCATTGATGTAATTTGGAGTGAAAATGAGGTCAAATAGGTCCCCAAAAGTCAAACTGAAGAAAATACTCTAGTTCGATTCAAATAGTAACTAGGTTTGACTGAAATTTGAATGAGACTTTAAAGTTAGTAAACAATGTCTGAAAAGTTATCTGAAGGCATAGTTAGACTCAAAATAGTGTGTAGAACAGTTTGGTAGCGAAAAAGTAATTTTAGATTGACACTAAAAATGAATGAATCGGATTGGTTCAATTGAATCGGACCGGATAAGGACCCTAAATGAGATGGAACGAAGGTTAAATGAGTTATTAAGAGTAAAATTAAAGTTAAGGATGAAAAGTGAACCGAACTGATTCAACCAGTGAACCAGACCGGTCGAACTAGTTGACTTTGGTTTTACTAGTTTGACCAAAGTTTGATCGGACTCTAAATGGAGTTATGGACCTTAGAAAAATTATTTGAAAGCATGGATTTGCTTGAAATATTATATAGAATTAAATGGTAATGAAAAATAAATTTTATGGTTGGATAGAAAATTGAGTTATTGGATTGGTAAGAAATTATCGGATCAGGAAAAGATTTCCGATTGAGCTGAAATTTTATGTGGAGTCTAAATTATATATTTTAAGAATTATGAAATTGATTTTGGGAGAAATTGAGCTTGGAAAGGAATAAAAATAATTTTGGGTTGAAAAATGGGCTTATTAACCTAAATGGGCATTTGGGTTGGCCTAAATTGGTTGGGCCATGGCTTGGCCCATTAGATGAGGCTATATAAAGGCTAAAATACCAGATTTGTCTAGAGAAGTCCCTAGAATTCCAGCAGCTCTCCTCCTCCTCCATAAGGCATAATTGTTCAACTTGATTTTTCCTCCATTTTCTTCAATTCTCTCTTCATCTCTCCCCAAATCCAAGCCTCCTAAGCAAAGTTTAGCCTCTCTAGAATCAGATGGTGGTGTGTGACACGCGCTGCGACCTGACCAATTCCTAAAATTCCCCCTTTTAGGGCCCAAGAGTGGTTTGCGTCTTTTGATCTTGGGCAACATGAGATATTTTGGACACCTCCTCCCAATAGAACACTAGAAAGATCATCTAATCCCAATCTGAGGGTAAATATTCTGGGCTTAATTTCAATTTTTTAAGAATATTTTTGTTTATAATTAATTAGCAACCATGTAGATTCTTTTAGATATGTTATTTTTTGTATTTTATGTGATGTAGTCATTGATTTAATTTGTTCCCTTAACATATTTTTATTTCTTATTCTTGTGTTCTTGTTTAATTGTTCATATTATTATTATTATTATTATTATTATTATTTAACATGCTTTAAAATGTTTTGTTTATTTTATTTCTTTTTATTTTTGCTTACTTGATTGTCCATCTTCTTTATTGTTATTGTTTATTATTATTATTGTTATTGTTAATATTATTATTACTTTTGTTTTGTTATTATTATTATTGCTATTGTTAATATTATTATTACTTTTGTCTTGTTATTATTATTATTGTCATGTATGTTTTTATGTGTGTTAATATGTTAAGTTACTTTATTATGTAATTTAATTAGTTTGTCATACATGATGCATTTTATTTTATTTACTTTAATTTATATGTTACATGTTTAAATTCATTTTTATTACTAACATCACTGTTATTTGTGTTTTTTTATTTCAATACTTATTTTTATGTGTGAGCTGTCTCTAATGGCAAATGGGAGCCCATGGAGATTTGAAGACACCATTTTGGTGGGATTTATCATATTTTAGTATTTTTATTATTTCTCATTATTTGTTTTTATTATGTAATTTGTAATAAATTTATGTATTTTTATGCACGTTAATAAAAAGTCACAAAAAGTTTTATATTAATAAATTGGGATCTTTCTCTAATAAAATGAGACTGATGTCCTAATTTTAACCCATAAAAATTCACTTTTAAAAAGAAGAGTTAATTTTCTCAAAATGGGATCACTCATCCCGATTTTATTGATAAATATTAAAAAATAACTCTTCGCCTTTCTAACTGAAAATGAAGGAACCAATATTCCTATTCTAAATAATATCCCGATTTATGAATGTTTATTTATTCATTTGATTTATTTATTTATGTTTTGCTCGATTTTATTTTGGGGGATTGTATTTTTGTCCCAAATTTTAATACCTTTTTTATTCGAGGGATTGTATTTTGTCCCAATTTTATCTTTCTTTTTTTGGCTTGCTATATTTTACCGCTTTCTTTACTACTTTCGTTCGTGCTTGATTTGTGCTTATTTTAAATACATGATCGTGTGAGAAGAGAGATGAAAGTTAAAATTAAAAACCCATTTATAATTAACCAAGGCATTAATAAGAGTGAAGTTCCGAATCTTTCTCTGGTTTAGACCTCCGAGGTTAGACGAACTTTCCTAATTTCTTGTAAATTGGGTGGCAACTCCAAAATACCTCAAAGGTGCCTAAAGGCTTTATGGGATTAGATGATCTTTCTAGTGTTTTATTGGAAGGAAATATCCAAAATATCTCATGATTGCCCGAGATCAAAAGATACAAACCCTCTCGGGCCCTAAAAGAAGGTTTTCGGGAATGGGTCGGGTCCGACGCGCATCACATGGTGATTAGAGTTCATTTGAAGTGGAAGAAGTGGGAGAAAATAAGTGGAAGAGTTTATGTATCAAATTGAGGTATGAAAATTTGATATTTTTAAATTGGTTTAAAGGTTCCAATAGGTATTTTAGGATATGTAGATAATGTTTATGTAAATATATTGTATAAAGGAAGTAAATTTATTGTGGTTTCTCTGATGTTTCTATTCGGCCACTTATAGAATATAAGGAAAGTGATTGTGTTTTAAGTAGGTAAGGCAAGGAAAGGATGTTTAAGATGTGGAGAACAAGAAAATAAGGTTAGTGGATACAATATCCTTCTTTTTCCATGTTAAAAGTATGATTTTGAATTATATTTGAACATAAAGTATGTGAAATATGCATGTTTAATTGAATCAAACCATACAGTCATGCTTAGGAAGGTTAAAAATGAGATTTTAAATGATTAAAATGAAAAGAAATAAAATATATACCATGGACAACATGTAGGACGAATGGTATATGTATGTCAAAATGAGATTTTTATGTGTTTTAATGTGATTTAATGGTATAATAGATCAATTAACATGTAATCTAGCTAATCGAATGAATTAGAGAAAGAAAAATTCACATGACGGATAATGTACATGTTGGTCGAATTGAATATACATGTAAAAATGTGATTTTGATGTGAAATGCATGGCTATGCTCAAATGAATTTATAATGTGATCAATGTCATTTGAATTTATCAATCTACTTAGTGATCGAAAAATTATATGTTTGAAAAATATAAGTTTGACATACAAGATATCGTGTGACAAAAGGATAGTAACATGTGCTATTGTTAGGTTAAAATCGAAATAATTATATTCATATTATTTAAATAGTCATAATGTCTTGCTAGAGGCCACTTATGACTTACGAGCCTACAATGGGATTGGGCCCATTGCTAACTTAATATGAATGAACAGACTGGATTTTAATTTGTGTATTTTGGATTTAAATATAACAGATATTTAATTCGAAATTATTCATATATATATATATATATATATATATATATCTTATTTTTGAATAAGAAATTATATCCCTAAATTTTCTCTCTATATATTAGGGTTTAGGTGGCTATATATATATATGGAGATATATTTTTCATTTACTCTAATTTCATTTTTAGGAGTGGCTGCACTTTATAAACCTAGCCGCCACTTTTCTTTGAGAAAGAAAAACATAGAGAAAGGATCCCAATTGCATGTGAAGGGAGCTAGCACCCCTTCATTCCTCTGTTGATTCGTTCGTGTGTGTGGATATAGGTTGAGGGCATTCGTGATTGGAGCAGCGCCTACAATCTGATAGAACTAAGGTATTAGTTCATATTTTAGCACATTTAATAGGTCGGTATTCTTTATCCTTCCGCATTTATATACCTTTGGGATATGTAATTATTTTATTCTGGCTTTTGATCAGAACATTATTGTAACGAATTTTGCTATTGTAATGATTTATCATTCTGATGCTTATGAAGGTTCTAATTTCCCCGCAATGATGTATGGTTACTATGTATGAATGTATGCTTTGTATCTTTATCTGCTTCTCACTACTTGAGGATGGGTACGCCTATGTATGGGTAGGGGGTGTTACAATTCATGTTGTGGTTTGCCTTGGTGACACCCTTATCTATGCGAGGTCTCACTCTCCCTTATGGTTGAGCTCCCTTATGTATAGGTAGGGGGTGTTACAAAATAAATACCCCACATAACTACATTAGGTTGATATGGACTCCTCAACACTACTGTTTTCTTACTACAGTCAACTATCGGCCGATGCTTATAAAGCCAATCCATACCCAAAATTAAATCAAACTCGTGGAATGGTAACTCAATCAAGTCCGCCGAGAACTCTCTACCTTGGACCACTATAGGGCAAGTCTTATACATTCTATTTACACTAACACTATGTCCCAAGGTACTAGTTAAACATATATCATAATCTAACCGGTAAACAAGAGGCAAGTTAACACATAAATTCTTAGAGCATAAGTAAGAGTGTGTGGATCTAGGGTCAATGAGAGCATGCAATATAGTGTCAAAGAGTAGAAATGTACTTGCAATAACCTCCGGTGCATCCTGCTCCTCATGAGCCTTCAAAGCATAGGCTCGTGCTGGCGCTGTAGGAGGACGATCCACCGACTCAGACACTACCCCGTCTTAAGGTCTGTTACCTCTGCCTCATCCTCTACCTCTAACTCGAAAAGCTTGAGGTGCTTTAAATTCACCCATGCTAACATCCTGTTGATCTTTATTCACATTTTGAGCTTTTGACCAAAAAGTGCTCGGTTTTCCCACATTTGAAACATCCACCAGTTAACCATCTACACTCTCCCTTATGATCCTTATTATAGCGCGAACACTCTGGCACATCATCCGAATGATCACCTACCGCTCTTCTACTTGTACCAGATGCAGCAGAGGACCCTTGTCATCTACCCTTGGTATTCAAATAAGCTACAGAGTTAGCTTGAGAGATGGCTTGCATATTTTTGGATCTCTTCCTGAAGAAGAACCACTATGAGAGGAACTTCTTCTTTGTGCTCTTTCCCTTTGAGTTGCCTTAGATCGTTAAATTCTCATATCTGCTTGCACAATCCAGTAGTAGCTTATATTCTAGAAGGTTGTCATAGAAATCAACAATGCCTTAATTTACTCATTGAGCCCCTCTTCGAAGTGTTGACATCTACATTCTTGGGTAAGCACCTCTACCGGTGCATACTTACTGAGTCCACTGAACTCCTTTTCATGCTCAGCTACAGAAAAGGATCTCTGCTTTAGATTCAAAAATTGTTTCCACTTAGCCCCCCAATAAGCTTTTGTGACGTACTTGTTTTGAAATTCTCGAAGAAAGAATTCCCAAGTAATCGGATTAGGTAGCATTGGGTGCCTCAGGACCAATTTCCACCAATAAGCGGGACCCTAGAGTAGAGATACCACACAACCCACTCTCTACTTAGGAGGGCATCTAATCTCTTCAAGCACCCTCTACACCTTCTCAATCCAAAACTCAGCCCTGTCAGCTTTATCCTGACTGGTTCCACAGAACTCTTACGCTCCATGCTTCCTCAACAAATCTATTAGAACCCTAGGTGCAGTCATCCACTCTTGCCATATCCTGTGATATTTTGAGCATCGCCGCAAAAGGCATAGCTGGATCATCAGGTTCCACTCTTGCTGGTCCAGCTTGACTCGAAACAGATAAAACTTTGTCTCTAAAGTTCATGCTCTCAGTTGTCTCCTCCAACGCTTCATGAGATGGATCCATATCTAGCTATAAAACACAAGGACTTCCGCATTAGGCCAACACAATTCTAAATGCATTTCTATTCTACGGTCATCATGAACCGCCTAAATCTATGGTCTGATACCACTAAATGTAACACCCCTTTACCTGTACATAGTGGGTTACCACGGTAGGTGAAAGATGCCACACAACAAAAGCTCTAATTGAAACATAATTATAAAATTTCCTGTTATTAACTTTAAATCATATGAATTCACATGCAAAAACCATCACGCTTAATAATATTATAGTAGTAAAAGTATCATTACAGTATTATAATCCTGTATAAACATCTTTGTTATTATAAACCATAAACTATAATAATCTCGCTCAAAAGTTACATTTACAAAGTTCTACACAACACTATACAAAATCTACATAAACGACCCCTATTGTGTTGGCTTCAGGAGAAGCGGGGTGTCCTTCAAAATCACCGTGTCTTCGATACCTACACGGATGAAACACCCATGCTAAGCACAAAGGCTTAGTGAGAAAAACACATGAAATATGCTTATATGTTCAAATTACTCATTTATTACTTATCAAATGCTTTCATTTACAAGGGAGTGGATAACGGGTAGAAACACATAGGTACCTGAAGGTACATCCATTTCTTAACATATTAGGATCTACCGCAATCCAAAAACACATTAGGGATCAATCATGATCAACAAATCAGAAGAATCCAATTTAGGATCCTAACACATATATGGACAGTACCGTGGTCCAAACATAGGCTGTAACACTCATAATTCCTATAGGTATGCTTATTTATCCACAACTCGATAATTGCAGGTTGAGTAAACAATTAAAAGTCCATTCATTTTCAATCACATTCAATATAATCCATGTAGTTACATTATCATAATAACATTCAGTAAATGCCCAACACATAATTACTTGTTCAAAGTATTAATCAATCAACATGTAGAAGAAAGAGCACACATTAAGCAAATTAATGGCTAAAACAGGGGAGGGTCACGGTGGGCAGGTCTTGGTTGTAACACCCCTTACCTAGACATAGGGGAGCTCACTCATACGGAGGAGTGAGTGCTCGCATAAATAAGGGTTGTCACCAAAACAGAACAAAGCATGCATAACCTAATCTGATACATAAACATAATTAAATAACATATATACATGATAATAAAATCGGGAACCATAAAATTTTATAAATAACCCCACATCAGAGTAAGGCACAATAGAGCCCAAATGAACCTTAACAAATCTTATTCATTGATATACCAAAAATATATGCGTTACATAACTATTATATAGTAACGATTACATAAATACAAACTTGAGAACTACATAATACAAAATGATTACAAACTAAAAGCTATACATCAGGAATTACAAAATACCAAAAAATTAAGCCTCTATCAAAAGCCCCCCTGCTGTGTTGGCCTAGGTTGCTGCGGATCAAACTTCCCAAAAACTTCCACCGCTTCCACACCTGCACGGATGAGAACCCGTGCTAAGCGATAACGCTTAGTGGGGAAAACCCAAAAGATGAACGACCACTCATAATGGACTTTAAGGCAATTCACATACATATGGCACACACGTATATATAAGCATAACAGGCTTACATCATAACTTACAATCATCGGATATATCATAAAATATTAACATTCATGCAGCATCATATTAATAATTCACATTATTTCACATTGATATTAAATTCATGGGTATGCCTGCAAACTCAGAGTAGCGGATAACGAGGGAACACATTGGTACCCGTGGGTACAACCAAAAGCAATTTCTTTCATTTTAATTCAAAAACATTTTCACATAGAGGGATCTTAAACAAGATCTAACTTATAAGGATTACGAGGATCCAAATGGTGACCTGATCAGGGTCCAGAACACATTGGGGCTGCAGCTAACAGAACTCTATAGGCATGCCTATGTATCCACTTGCTTGACTATTGCAGGCTAGGCATTAATTTAAAATAATGATCACATAATGAAGCATATTATAATACATACATTGATACATTAATAAATCACAAGTGAGAAACCATGTAAAGAAATTAAAATAACAAACATTTAAAAATAGGGGAGCATTGTCCTTGCGACAGAAGCAATTTGCACACAGAGACACGCTCATGACACTCAGCTGCGCTCGTGAGAGGTAGGCAGAATGGCCTCTATTGCGCTAGAGAAATTGGCCGTGCTAGCGACAGAGGGTGAAGAGGTCACTTTCAAGCTCACATGCGCACTACAGCGATCAGCCCGTCAGATGCTCGGCTATCGAGCTCTCTGTGGCGCTCGCGACAGAGACACTCCTTGGTAGAAGCCAGGGTGATCGGGCTCTATCACGCTCATGATAGAGTCAAGCTTCTTGCTCCTTCTGCCAATCTGCACATCATCCTCCACACAACAAACATCCCAAATCATGCAATTAACCCACCAAACTTGCACACAATCAACAACAAGCATCCAAAACATATTACCCATAGAATTATCTAAATTTTACATTAAAGAAAGGATCAAAAGTCCAAAGAAACAATTTTAACATCAAAAATTCAAAATCTAGAATTTTCCCCCAAAGACCACATAAATCCAATCTTTCCCTCAATACACAACTTCCATCTCAATTCTACTCAAATTAGTCAAAACCCATATCAATCATACAATACAAACAAGTTTAATTTCACAAATTTCCAGAAATTATAACATAAACTCAAAAGACAAACATTCAAAATCAGACACAATTCCCAAACCTTCAATTCCTAAGCTCTACAAGAATCAATCGGCGGCACTACCACTTGCTTTCTCCTTTCCATTGGGATCTCTAGTAGGAATTTCTGATCAACAATATCCAAAACACAAAAATTACTCAAAACCAATTTACAGCCATCAAAGAAAACAAAGAAGAGAAGAGAAGAGAAGAAGAAGAAGAAGAAGAAGATCACTTACCCAAAATCTAGGATTTGCCAAAACACACACAATCAGCAATCAAGGAGGAAGAGGATGATCAAGGAAGAAGGAAAGGAGGCTAGAACGAATGAAGGAAACAAGAGAGAGAGAAGGGGAATCTATTCTTTTTGCTCTCTCTCACATTTTCTTCCACTCTTGACCAACTAATCTTACCTCTTCCTTCTCTCTCTTCCACATGTCACAAATCTATGGTAGATTTGGCAAATTTCCTTCTAATCCTTCTTATCTTTTCTAAACTCAATCATGCCACAAATATTGAGAAACTATTGAGAAATTATGCCCTGAAACTTCTTAATGCACAAACACATACACACACACACATATAAACTCACCAAGACCACACTAAGACCCCACACACACAAGCTCAAAACTACTAGGGTGAAAATCAAGGTGTTATAACTCCCCCTCCTTAAAGGAATTTCGTCCTTGAAATTCTCACTTGAGCTGAACAATTGCGGATACTGATATCTCATAGCTGACTTTGGTTCCCAAGTGGCTTCTTCGATCTCATGATGATGCCATAACTCTTTAACTAAAGGAATCTGCTTGTTTCGGAGCTGTCTTACCTTTTGAGCCAAAATAGCCTTGGGTTCTTCACCATAAGAATAATCTGACTCAACTTGCACATCTTGAATTGATAATACATGAGATACATCCGATCTATACCGGCGAAGTATCAACACGGGGAACACATCATGTAGCTTGGCTAACTCCCATGGCAATACCATTCAGTAGGCAACTAGTCCAATCCGCTCCAAAATCTCATACGGCCCTATGAATCTTAGACTTAACTTCCCTTTTTTGCCAAAATGGAGAACCTTATGCCAAGGTGACACTTTCAAAAAGACCTTGTGCCTAGCCTCATACTGAATATCTTTCCGCTTCAAATTGGCATAGGATCTCTGTCAGTCTCTTGCTGCTTTTAGATTCTGCTGAACCAATATGATCTTTTCTTCGGTGTCCCTAACCAATTTCGGACCAACAATGGAACTTTCTGTCAATTCGGTCCAGCAGATTGGAGTCCTACATTTTCGTCCATAGAGAGCCTTGTATGGTGCCATCCCAATACTCATCTAATGACTGTTGTTATACATGAACTCCATCAAAGATACATATCTTTCCCAACTGCCCGAGAAATCCAATACACAACCCCAAAGCATATCATCTACAATTTGAATAACCCTCTTTGACTAACCGTCGGTCTGAGGATGGAAAGCAGTGCTGAAATTCAATCGAGTACCCCAAGCTGACTGCAATTCTTTCCAAAACTTTGACGTGAACCTAGGATCCCGATCAGACACAATCGAAAGAGGAACTCCGTGCAAGCAAACTATCTAATTTATATAAATCCCTGCTAACAGATCCATAGGGTAATCGAGTCAAACTGGCAAGAAATGAGCTAACTTGGTAAGCCGGTCGACTATTACCCAAATAGAGTCATGCTTCTTCTGATTTAATGGAAAACCTAATACAAAGTCCATCATCATATTGTCCCACTTCCACTAAGGAATGGACAAAGGATTGAGCAACCCAGATGGAACTTGGTGCTCAGCCTTTGCCTGCTGACAGCTTGGGCACTTGGAAACAAAGTCCACAATATCCCTCTTCATACTGAGCCACCAATAGAATTGCTTGAGATCTCTATACATCTTATCACCTCTCGGATGCATAGTAAAAACCGTAGTGTGTGCCTCTTGCAAAAGCTTCCACTTTAATTTTTTGTCATTAGTCACACACAAATGATTTCAATAGCTTAGCACCCCCTCATTGTCCACAAAATACTCAGTCTGACCTCCACTTCTAACAACTTGTAGAGCATGCTGCAACTTAGGATCTCTTATCTGAGCATCAACAATCAGTTGCTTCAGATTAGGCCTAACTCTCAACTAGGCAATCAGAGCTCCATCAGAATTAAATCTCCATTTACCATGCTGTAATGTAAGAGCTAAAACTGATTTCTGACTCAAAGCATCAGCAACCACATTCGCTTTGCCTAGGTGATAGTCCACAATACAATTATAATCCTTGAATAGCTTTAACCACTGATGCTGTCTCAAATTTAGCTCTTTTTGCATGAGGAGACACTTCAAACTCTTATGATCGGTGAAAATCCTACATGTCTCCCCTTACAGATAATGACGCCAATTCCAAATCATGCATCGGATAATTTTGCTCATGGGGCTTTAATTGCCTGGACACATAGGCTATCACCTTACCATCTTGTATCAAAACACAACCGATTCCAATACCCCAAGCATCATTGTACATATTATACTCTTTACCTAAGATGAGTTGAATAAGTACAGGAGCCTCTAGTAACATACCCTTCAACTGATAAAAACTTACTTGACACTTATCGGACCACTCAAACTTAACTCCTTTCGAAGAAGTCTGGTCAAAGGCGAAGCAATAACCGAAAACCCCTTCACAAACCGCCTGTAATAACCAGCTAATCCAAGAAAACTCCTTACTTCTAGCACATTCCTGGTGGGTTCCAATTCACCATTACCTCAAATTTAGACGGATCAACTCGAATACCTTCAGAAGAAACGATATATCCTAAGAAAGACACCTCTTTTAACCAAAAATCACACTTACTGAGCTTCGCAAACAATTGATGATCCCTCAAAACTTGAAGCACAACCCACAAATGCTCCTCATGCTCACTTTCATCCTTCAAACATACCAAGATATTGTTGATGAACACAACAACAAATTGGTTGAGATATGGCCTGAACACCCCGTTCATCAGATCCATAAAAGCCACTGGCGTGTTTGTTAACCCAAATGGCATCACTAAGAACTCATAGTCTCCATATTGTGTCTGAAAGGCAGTCTTAGCAGCATCCATATCCTTAACCCAAAGTTGATAGTAACTGAACCGCAAGTCTGTAACACCCCAATATCCCTTGGGAGGATATCGGAGCATTATGCCCAAACAAACATACCTATAGACATATAATCAAACTCTATAGCGGAAAAGAAAAAAAATCAAACCCCATATACTTGCAAAAATAAATATAATGAAACTGTACATATTACAAAGCATATTTGTTCATAAATACCTGATCATACTTCTATACATGTACATTACACTTCTAATACAAAATCTCTATATTGCTCACTACAAAAAGCTTTAACTATATAAACAAAAGACTTCATCAAGCTCCTAGTGGTTGGCAGATGGGCGCTCTTTAATCCAATCCTACAAACCTACAAGGGAAAAGACTTCATCTGCCCTTAGTATTATTGTAAATTTATTTCATACTTTAATGCTATTTTATTTTATGCTTTTAAATGGATGAATGCGCTTTAATTTAAATTGCATCGTGTGGAGAGAGAGCGAATCAATGATAATTAAAATTTGATCATAAATTAATTGAGGTAGAAATAGATGAGAAATCCCGAACCTAGCTCTGGTCTTTGGGCTCAAAGAGGCTAGAGGTCTACCCTCCAAGACACCTTTTTGTGCCACGAGACTTTAGCGTTAATCCTAGGCTCCTTAGGGCGAGAGGTTTACCTTCCAAGACCCCTCTGGCTGGCCCAAAATGGATACAACGCGCAGTCTTAGGCTCTCCGAGGCGAGAGAAACTTTCCCAATGTTCTATTGGGTGGCGACTCCATGAAACCTCCTTGTTGCCCAACATAGACGCACTTGCGATTTATTGCAAGCTGTTAACGGACCCACAATTGCCCGATCGCCCTCGAGCGGGCGGTCAGAGGGGCGGCCGCGGGGATCCGGCGCGCGTCACACCGTGCTAAGTGATAACGCTTAGTGGGGATAAACAAAGCCATAGACTTTTATCGAAGTCACAAGTAAAACATACACTGTATATCTAAAGACATGCATAAATCACATCAATAAGAATTCTCTCATGCATCTCATCTCTTGTTCTGATCATATTCATAACCATATCATACTCATGCAACAGCAACATGTATGAGGGATAAATCATTCACTCTAACTTGTAATAATTGCACCGATACATATATCATATAACTTGCATTTCATGTACGACAAAATGTATAACAATGTCCACTACATCTCATATACACTACTGAACATTCAATAGCCTGAAATCCATTAATGGTGGATATGGGTACTCTAAATACTGAATCTCAGTATCAATATGTAGAGACCTAACTCAAATATGAATACACAGGGTATTCAACAAATAGGCACAACGATGCCACGCTAGCAGGTGCACTCTAACCCTTTATAAGCATGCTTATCTATCCACTACTATAACTCTTTAGGCTTGACAATTAACTTAATACACTGAACTATATACTCAATGTAACAACCCCACCGTCGCCCCCGGTGAAGGGCTCCGACGGGCGCGCTACCCGACGCTCACTCACACACACGCACACATACATTAAGTAGAAGCATACATTCATACATAGTATACATACGAAAATACAGCGAAAATTAAAACTTTAAAGAAACAATAGCTGAACATACAATAACTCCCATACATACATATAATCATTCAGCGGAAGCATAAGGCGAAAGATAAAACGAAAGAATAACTTAATATATAAATATAATAACGTTTACATAACCCAAATAATATACAAAACCTTACAGATACATAAGACTACAGGAATAACAAAAATCCAAAATACAGAAGATGATCACATAACAAAACTTCTAACTTCTAAGTGGCCGACCTTGCAGATGCGCGACTCGAACCGAACCAAACCTGCCACCTGCACGGGAAGGAATCCGTGCTAAGCGATAAGCGCTTTGTGGGGAGAACACACAAGAGTATGAATGGCCATTCACAATGGTCGCCAAGGCAAAACACACTCACAATGTATATAAACAGGGTTGCATAGTAAAGGCATTAATTTGAAAACTCACAACCATAACCATATACTTACGTCGAGAATAGGCCAAAACAGACATAATACAATACACGATACAAGTATCATCATGCAGAACTACATATAATATAACATGCATATACCTACCAAGGTATCAAATATCAGTACCTTACCGTGCGAAGTCACATGAGATTTACACATGCAATTGTCATATCCAAGTACCCATGCATTAACTGAAAACCCATTCAAATGCGACACGATTACCATATAATAACGTACCCAACTATCATGCTAAGAATACTAGCTATCTAACATACTTTGTCATATACACACACACTAGCCAAAACCCAAGGGACAACATCCAAAGCACCACACTTCCGCTGTGCAACTCTAATACATAAAATATCATGCCGAAAACACTCCAATAGCAGAGACCGAAGACATAATCACATAACATCCCATTCATAACATCACCATGCGAAAAGTACAGTTAAATCTTACATACATACAGCCACAACTGATCCGATTCACATGCTTATATATAATAAAACCATGCTTGAGTCACATACATAAATACATTAGTCGAATCACATTCAAAGCATTCTGAAACTTATAACACATCACATGACAAGTGCAGATAATCGTGTTAGATATAAAATCATGCTTACATAATACAGATATACATTCCAAAGCCCCTAGTCACGTTCATATACATATAAACTAATTCCTCAAATCATTATCATGCTCATTCGGATATCACATTCTTATAGTTACTTCAAAGCAAAACAAAACAAAACAACAAAGCACCTGCTGACTCACAATAGTGGATAACGAGTATACGAATAGTACTTTATGGGTACCAACCGGCCAAAGGATACCTTACGAGTACGAATCGAAAAATAACATCATTTTCCACATTCGAAAACATTTTAACGAAAGGGGATCTTAAACAAGATCCATTCACATAAAAGGATTCGCGAGGAACCAAACAGGGACCTGATCAGGGTCCAAGCGTTCAAAGGGCTGCAACTAAGGAGACTCTATTAGGCATGCCTAACTATCCACTAGACTGACTTTTGCAGGCTATGCATAATCCATTCAATTCATTCAATAACATTCCAAATTACATATGTACATAATTGCATACATAAAGACATATTCATTAAATCCATAAGTTTGCAGATAAAAGGCTTATGGTCACCAAAGGAAATAGGAGTTCAAAACCACACGTATAAGCCAAAAGAAACTCATTCAGCAAACCAAGACTGTCTCGCTAGCGATGTCTATCATGCTCGCGACAGAGACCATAGTCTCTTCGAATTATGCACGCGACGGGCTTCGCGATCGCGGGGAGGAGGGAATAGCCGGACTCTGTCGCGCTCTCGACTATGTCGCGATCGCGATAGAGAGTAATATTTTGCCATCGCGGGCTCGCGATTGATCGCGTGCTCGCGACAGCATAGACCATCGTTGCGCTCTATTGCGATCGCGACGTCGTCGTGCTCGCGACAAAGAGCACCTCATCTTTTACTATCGCGAGCTCGCGATAGAGTCGCGTGCTCGCGATAGCACAGGCCAAGATCACCGGTCTTTGTCGCGCTCGCGATGGTGTCGCGATCGCGACAGAGTTGGGATCTGCAAAATCTGTAGAATTCTACAGATTTCTTCCTCTTCCAAAACACACCCACAACATACAATTCACACTCAAATGGTCTCTTACCTCAAATCCAACCACCCATCAATATCAGTAACCACAATATAACATTTATCAACAATTAATTTCACACCAAACATCAATTCAAACCAACCATACCAATAATTTCCAAAATCCACAAATTGCAGCAAAAACCACATCAATCCTCAAAATCACTGCAATAGTCCCATACTCATGCAAAACTACTTTACCCAAACACAAACCCATAACATACATGCCTTATCAAGAACATATCACATCCTAATTCTGGAAATCACCAAGAACACATGCATAAACACATTTACATACAAAACAATAAATTTCCCAAAGACAACTACTTATATAGTCATATAATTACCCTAAACATGCATAATAAGCTGAGGGGAAAGGTAGGGGATTGATCCGGGTCAACCATGGGCTCAAAAAATAAAGAAGAAAAGGCTTAAAACAAGTTTTCTGTCGTGAGGTCGCGACCCTGTCGCGCTCGCGACAGAGGCTCACCTCTGTTACCTAAAAAGACTGCTTTATGCCCAGACTTGTGTTGCCTAAACCAACCTCTAAACCTCATTTTTAGCCAAAACTTCCTTCGTAACAAATGTTCCTTAGGTTGTTATCGTTCAAATGAAACAAATTGCGGATCAAAAAGCATCTAGAACTCCAGATATGACCTAAAAAACCTATACTGCTCAAACAACCCGACACAAATAGAGACACTACGGTTTTATCAAAATTTTAGGTCTTAGATCAAGAATTAGCCCAAGGCTATTTCTAGGACATTTAAAGACATGGACGTTATGGTTCTAATGGATTAAGAATCACATGATTTAGAGTTCTAAAACTATACTTATGACAAAAACATTGGGCAGAGGTCAGATGAAAACTTAACAGAGTTTACCCAATCATGCATTTTCACTTTCAACTCTCACATACCTTCAATTTAATCCTTATCATGCATTACTAGTACATTTAACCAAAAAAATACATGCATAAGACTCATATCAAAACACTCAATTTACTGGAAATCAACCATAAACACACACTCATGATCCATGAAGAATTAGGGTAGAGACAAAACATCCAAACTGAAAACACAAACTACATAGCTCCCAAACCTGAAATTTGCAGCTTTAATCTTCTCTTTCAAACCTCCACCTCCACCTTCTCTTTCCCTTTGTTCTTTCTTTTCTCCTCCAAATCTTGCACAAAACCAAGCCAAAAACTCACTTAATCCAACAAACACACCACATCCAAAACCTAGAAAAATAGAATAGTAGATGAAGAAGAACACCCACTTAAAACTCAAGAACTCAGCTCTAGAAATCCAGCTCAACTAAGCAAATCCAACTTAAACTCTTGAAGATCCACGTTGGTAAATAGTAAGAGAGAGCAAGAAGAAGTGAAGAAAAGGAAGGAGGAGAAGAGGAAAGGTGAGCGAGAGAAGGAAAAATCTGATTTCTTCATTTCCTCTCTTCTTCCTTCACTTCACCTTAATTACCCTCACCTACCCATGCCACATGGCACCATCCTATTGGACCAATAAAACCCACTTTAGACTTATCCACTCTTGGCACCATACACAAAACACACACAAGCATCTCTTATAATAATATCTTCAAGGTACCAAACATAAGTCACACCCTAACATTTCCTTATAAACCACTTATCTTCCAAGGCACCATACCTCCCAACCCACATTATAAAACCTCTTAACCCACTTATATCCTACTTCCATACACTACAAGCACACTCTAACATTTCTCTTCTTAACATACTTAATTAATTACTTTGCAATTTAATCCTTATTATCTAATTTTCCTCAAGCATAAATTACTGAAATACCCTTAAATTCTCGACTTGGCATGCAAATTCCGACTAGGGCCATTTTGGGTTGTTACACTCAAGTATCCTTATAAGTCATTATACATCATCTTAAATCATGTATTAACCAAATAAACCATAATCACACTCATGCATACTTAATCATGTTGCCATATTCATCTACTTTACATGCTCATATGACATACAATGCAATACTATACATATAAATAGGACAAAACTTTACATATAAAATCCTGAGCAGTGTCGCGCTCGCGACATTTATCGCGCCCGCGACAGAGCAAAAAAGTTTCGAACTGCCACGCTCACGACAGAATGCCCATTTGACTTTTGTCGTGATCGTGGTGCGGCTCGCGCTCACGACCAATCACGGTAAGGCGAACACTTGCCCTCAGAGAATTCTATCGCGCTTGCGATAGAACCCTAATTCCATGCCAAAAAAATCTCAAAACACACACACTCAGGTGCACAACTACACACACATCTACCCAATCTCACACACATGCCTACCAATCTAATTACACACAAAAACCCAGCCAAAAAGGCCTACAACATAAATTATTCTAATGCAAGAAACTTTTTAAATGACTTTAATACAACTTGCATACTAAGAACTGCAAGCATATACATAATATTTCATCTAATAGAACTTTTGAACTAATACAAGAACTATATTTTCTACTCAATCAACTTACATTTACTAAGAATTCAACCAAAACACAACTCATCAAACATGCAATTACAAAAAACCACATACGATCCCCACCTTAAGAGTAGCTTGATCTCTTCTCTTCCTTGAGTCACACCTTCTCCTTGCCCTTATCTTGTCTCTTATCCACAGCTTCCATGCACAAATTCATCCAAACAAACACTTAACCCTAGCTCATATACTTATAATCAAAAACAAAAACCAAGCAGAAGAAGAAGAAGAAGATCAAAAATCCGAAGGTTAAATCACTTACCTCTTCAAAACTCACTTCCAACCACTCTCTTCAAACTAATCCAAGAGCACAACTTAAAGCTATAAGGTACCCAATGGAAAGAAGAAGAAACAAAAAAGAAGGAACCAAGAAAGGAAAGAAGAACAAGACACAAAAATGCAGAAAAGAATCGAGAAAGAGAAACCAAAGAAGGAACAATCCATTCAACCACCAATTAAAGGCCAACAACCTCAATCAATGCCACCAAAATGCATTAATGACCCCCAGCACACATAATCCACTCAATTAATCTTATACACTAGTCCAAATGTCAAACCCCCATTCCGCCACATGTCCAATGCTTGCTGAAATTCCCCAACTGTGTTCTATCGCGCTCGTGACCATTGTCATGCTCGCGACAGAACACGGATTCAGCTCACTCTCACTAACTTCTTAGGCCAAATTACACTATAGTCCCTCAAATCATTTCTTTCTTTACAAACTTGTTTTCTTATACAATTACACCTTTGCACAAGCACAATTTCGCATATATTTTAATACTCTTTATACCCTTGCTATACCATTGACACTGCAAATCCTACTAGGGTCCAAATTGGGGTGTCATAAAGTCAATCTTAGAAAAGACTCCGGCTCCCCTCAACTGATCAAATAGGTCCTCAATCCCAGGTAATGGATACCTGTTCTTCACAGTAACCTTATTAATCTGCCGATAGTCGATACACATCCTTAGGGTGCCATCCTTCTTCTTAACAAATAATACCGGAGCACCCCAGGGAGAAATGTTGGGTCTGATAAAGCCTTTATCTAATAGCTCCTGCAGTTGAATCTTTAGTTCTTTTAATTCCACAGAAGCCATTTGATAAGGAGCTTTAGAGATGGGAGTAGTACCCGGCAGAATCTCTATGGATAGCTCCACCTCCCTCTCGGGAGGCAAATCCGGCAACTCTTTCGAAAACACATTCGGAAACTCCCTCACTACCGAAATATCTTGATCTTTAACTTGACTCTGCCTAGAATCCAAAACCAAGGCCAAAAATACCTCACATCCTTTTCTTATAAAATGCCTAGCTTGCATAGCCAAGATCACGTTACCCAAAGAACCAGACCCTAAACCTCTCACCACCACTGCAGACTGATCACTACCTTTGAGCACTACTGTCTTCCTATGACAATCCACCATAGCCCGGCGCTTGCACAACCAGTCCATACCCAGAATCAAATCAAACTCGTGAAAAGGAAGACTAATCAGATCCACAGGAAACTCCATAACTTGCACCATTAGGGGACAACTCCTATACACTCTACTCACATTGGCACTATGCCCTAAAGGATAGCTCATACAAATCTCATAATCTAATTGTTCTGCATAAGGCAACTTAGGACACAACTTATCAAAACATAAATATGAGTGTGTGGACCCTGGACCCAGGATCTATTAGAGCATGCAATTAAGTGTTAAAGAGTAGGAACTTACCAGCAATCAGTTTAGGTGCATCTTGCTCCTCCTGAGCTCTCATTGCATAAGCTCTCACTGGTGCCACTTGAGGACAATCCACTGACTTAGATAAAGTTCCATCTCTAGGCCATCCACCATGACCCCGAGCTCTACCTTGACCCTGGCTGACCTGAGGAGCATTAGACCCCGCTCTACTGGCCTCCTACTGATCCCGAGTGTTCTCAGTTAATCTAGGTAATTAAACAGAAAATGTTCCATGCTACCACATCAGAAGCAACCTCCAGTCAGCCAACGACACTCGCCCTTATGGCGCTTATTGCAGTGTGAACATTTTGGCACAACCTCACTTCTACTAGCACTAGACACATAAGGAGATCCCTGTCTCCTACCCCTCATAGCAGGACTATTAGAAGACTCATCATGGAAATTCCTTGGGTGTTCCTTGATCTCTTTCCCGAAAATGAGACTCCACGAGGGGGATTCCTCCTCTAAGCTCTTTCCCTTAAAACAGTCACCGAGTGTTCCGCTCGCAATGCCACTTGCACAATCTGGTAATAGCTAACCATCAGAGAACTCATCAATGAAATCAACATTACTTTAAGGGTCTCATTCAGGCCTGCCTCAAAATGTTGGCAATAGAAATCTTCTATGAGGATACCCGGTAGAGCATACTTGCTAAGCCGATTAAACTCCTTCTTATAATCTGCTACCGACAAAGCCCTCTAGTTGAAACTCAAAAAATAAGTCAATCTAGCTTCCTTATATGCCCTAGTCACATACTTGTTATGGAAATGTGACTGGGTTGGGCAACTGAGGTTGTCTCAGAAAGAATTTCCACCAATCATAGGCGAAACCTTGCAAGAGTGAGACAACACACTCAACTTCCCTATTCAGAGGATAGCGGATCTCTTCTAAAACCCTTTTCACTTTCTCAATCCACATCTCTGCCTTATTAGACTCATCCAAACTTATCCCATAAAAATCTTCAGCTTTGGACTTTCTCATACTCTCAATCGAAGCTCTTGGTGCCGTCACCCTCTTTAAGACTCTAGCCATGTCTTGAGATATCTTGAGCATAGCCTCAAAAGGCATGGCTGGAGCCTAGCTAAGTAGGACCAAAAACAAACGGATCTTGCTCTTTGGGATTCGCACTCTCAGCTGACCCCTCGAGAGATCCACGTGCAAACTCCATCTAACTACAAAATATAAGGATATTCGCAGCAGGCCAACACAACCCTAAACAAAATTCTATTCAACAGTCGCCCAAAAAAGCCTAAACCTAGGCTCTGATACTAATAAAAATGTAACACCCCTTACCTTTACGTAGGGGAGCTCAACTGTACGGAGGAGTGAGTGCCCGCATGGATAAGGGTTGTCACCAAAATAGAACAAAGCATACATAACCTAATCCGGTACTTAAACATAATTAAATAACATACATACATGATAATAGAATCGGGAACCATAAAATTCTATAAATAACCCCACATTAGAGTAAGGCACAATAGAGCCCAAAAGAAACTTAACAAATCTCATTCATTGATATACCAAAAATATATGCGTTACAAAACTATTTTACAGTAATGATTACATAAATACAAACTTGAGAATTACATAATACAAAATGGTTACAAACCAAAAGCTATACATCAGGAATTACAAAATACTAAAAAATTAAGCCTCTATCAAAAGCCCTTCTATTGTGTTGGCCTAGGTTGTTGTGGATCGAACCTCACAAAAACTTCCACCACTTCCACACCTGCATGGATGAGAACTCATGCTAAGCGATAACGCTTAGTGGGAAAAACCCAAAAGATGAACAGCCACTCATAGTGGACGTTAAGGCAATTCACATACATATGGCACACACATATATATAAGTATAACTGGCTTACATTATAACTTACAATCATCGGATACATCATAAAATATAAACATTCATGTAGCATCATATTAACAATTCACATTATTTGACATTGATATTAAATTCATAGGTTTGCCTGCAAACTCAGAGTAGATAATAACGAGTGAACACATTGGTACCCGTGGGTACAAACAAAAGCAACTTCTTTCATTTTAATTCAAAAATATTTTCACATTGAGGGATCTTAAACAAGATCCAACTTATAAGGATCACGAGGACCCAAACGGTGACTTGATTAGGGTCCAGAACACATTGGGGCTGTAGCTAATAGAACTTTATAGGCATGCCTATCTATCCACTTACTTGATTATTGCAGGCTAGGCATTAATTCGAAATAATGATCACATAATGAAGCATATTCTAATACATACATTGATACATTAATAAATCACAAGTGAGAAACCATGCAAAGAAATTAAAATAATAAAAATTTGAAAACAGGGGAGCATCACGCTCACGACAACCAATCACGCTCGCGATAGAAGTAATTTGCACATAGAGGCACGCTCGAGAGAGACAGGCAAAATTTCCTCTGTCGCGCTTATGACAGAGGGTGGGGTGGTCACTATCGTGCTCACGCTCGCAGGCATGCTCGCAACAACAATCGGCCCGACAGATGCTCAGTTACTGAGCTCTCTATCGCGCTCGCGACAGAGCCACTCTTCCGCAGAAGCTAGGTTGACCGCTCTCCATTATGCTCGTGATAGAGTCAAGCTTCCTGCTCTTGCTACCGATCTGCACATCATCCTACATACAACAACCATCTGAAATCATGTAATTAACCCACCAAACTTGCACACAATCAACAACAAACATCCAAAACATATTACCCATAGAATTATCTAAATTTTACACTTAAAGAAAAGGATCAAAAGACCAAAGAAACAATTTGAACATTAAAAATTCAAAATCCAGAAATTTCCCCCAAAGACCACATAAATCCACTCTTTCCCTCAATACACAACTTCCATCTCAATTCTACTCAAATTAGTTAAAACCCATATCAATCATACATTATAAACAAGTTTAATTTCACAAATTTCTAGAAATTGTAACAAAAACTCAAAAGACAAATGTTCAAAATCACACACAATTCCCAAAGCTTCGATTGCTAAGCTCCACAAGAATCAATCGGCGACACTATAACTTGCTTTCTCCTTCACCTTGGGATCTCAAGAATTTCTGATCAACCATACCCAAAACACACAAATTACTAAAAAGCCACATGTAGCCATCAAAGAAAATGAAGAAGAAGAAGAAGAAGAAGAAGAAGAAGAAGAAGAAGAAGAAGAAGATCACTTACCCAAAATCTGGAATTTGCCAAAACGCACACAATCAGCAATCAAGGAGGAAGAGGATGATCAAGGAAGAAGGAAAAGAGGCTGGGCCGAATGAAGGAAACGAGAGAGAGACAACGTGAATCTATTTTTCTTGCTCTCTCTCATGTTTTCTTCCATCTTGACCAACTAATCTTACCCCTTCCTTCTCTCTCTTCCACATGTCACAAATCTATGGTAGATTTGGCAAATTCCCTTCTAATCCTTCTTATCTTCTCTAAACTCAATCATGCCACAATATTGAGAAACTATTGTGCAATTATACCCTTAAACTTCCTAATACACAAACACACACACACATATAAACTCACCAAGACCACACTAAGACCACAAACACACATGCTCAAAACTGCTAGGGTTAAAATCAGGGTGTCATATTGGTATTGACCGTGACACCCAAAAATAAGCAAAATAGAAGTCTATGGGAATGGGTCATAGTGGGCAAGCTTGAGTGCTAACTATGACCCCAAAAAATAGGCAATTATGCCTTTTAGAAGCATTGGTCACGGTCAGCAGGTATTGGTACTCACCATGAGGTCCCAAAATTTTGCCTTACGAAAGGAGAATCTCAGGATTACTTCACTACTCTATTTTTCATAGCCTAAACTAACATCTAAACTTAAATTTTAGGCAAAATTCCCTTCTTAGCAATTGTTTCCTAGGATGTTAAGTTTCACATATAGCAAAGTTCAGGTCATTTGGACATCTAAAACGTCACATATGGTCTAATCAAACTACACTATGGCCATGAACCGACCAAAGTAGAGACATCTCTATTTTGGCCTCTTTTAAGGGTTTTAAATCTAGAATTTGCTCATGGTCATTTCTAGGAATTTTGTAGGTATGGAACGGATGGAACTAGAAGCACTTGATTTGGAGTTCTCAAACTACACTTATTATAAAAACATCACACAGAGGTTTGGCAAAATTTGAGCAGAGTTTCCTCTAGAAACTCTATATGACCAAATTAACAACTCAATCAAACCTAACCACAACAAGGCAGCTCAACAACCTATATCTCATTCACATACACCTCAAAACAGAAATTAAGCATCAAGAACACATCCAAATGAATTTTTCCCTACCTTGCTCAAAATCCTTCAATTGGCTGCACTTGCACTAACTTTCTCCTTTCACTTAGCTTTAGCTCCACTTCCCTTTACAAAAGGATCATAACACAGCCATCAACACACAAAGCTCACAAATCCTCACCCTCAACTCACGGGGGAAGAAGGAGAAGAAAAAGAAGAAGAAACTTACCTACTAAGCTTAAGAGCACACTTGAATTCACTTGATTGACTAAAAGGAACTTGAGCAGAATTTTAATGGAGGTTGAATAAGCTTAAAGGGACAAAAAGATGGCTGAAATGGGAGAGAAGGGAGGCCAAATTCTTGGCTCTCAAGTGCATCGACTTCATGGCTTTTGCATATCCCTTCCCAAGCTCATCCAATCCCACTCCACCAAATGGCACCCTAAAATTGGCCCACAAGTCAAACTTTTTATTTGGTCCTTTGACCCATCAAGACTCATACGCAAGTCCTTCAAATCAACCTAATTCAAGTATGGCCTAACTACAAAAGTCAATTAATACAATCTACCCCAAAAAGGTCAAAAGTCGAAACTACCCCTAACAAAACAATTAATACCGGCTATGTGCCAACATACAAAAACTCAACAAAAAAGCACAAACTCGACCTCTATGGTACCCTGGGCATATCTAATACGACTAGGATACAAGTCGGGACCTTACATATATAATTTCTTAAGGTTAATTTCATATACTTTGTATATGTCACCTCGATGGTGTCCTACGCCCTATGTTTGTATTTCATCGTCAAATTAACTAAATTGTTATTCCTTCTCTACTAACTTACAATGTCTTCTATTTATTTATCATAATAATTTATTTTATGATCTTTAATATAAATAATTTACTCACTATTATTTTTCCCTTTATTGCAATTAATTAGTCATTGTGTTTATAATTTCTTTATAACTACACATAACAACCATATTCTTAGCCAATCTACATTCTAGTCCTTTAATTAACCTGCTTATTATCAATTTTTCAATTTATTCCCTAATTTTTATTGAATTACGGTTTTACCCTCTATTTAATTTGTAATTACCATTATGCATTAATATAATTTACTTTAATCAATTATATGCTTATTATCTACCGCCGTCAATTATTCTGTTCCCATTAATGTAATTAACTTATACATTTGCTATCCTTCCATTATTAACACTATTAATCACATTACTATTTTTATTTAACATAAATTGATTATTATCATTATTCTTTTATTAATTTCACTATAATAGTTTTATACTATCTTATAATTACATTTATCAGCCAATTATCTAATAAATTTCACAGTGAAGTCTTTCCACTAACCTTACTGTAGTAATTTACATTTTAGCCCCCCAACATATCAATATTACAGTTGTGCCCTTGAATAACATTTTTCTCATACTTTACTGCAATTTATCAATTTTCCTTAACAATTACATTTGTTAAGTATAATTCTTATTTAATTACAACTTAATCCTTTTTCTTAGGTATATTAAGGGTAATTTACACTTTAGTCCTTTAGTTTTCATTCAAATTATAATTTTACCCTTCTTTTTCACTATAATTACAATTTTTCCATTTCTTATCTATTTTTCACACTAATTTCATTGTTTATCATGTAAAAGCGCCATTGAGTCCTTAGATGCTATTTTTAAACCAAATTACCTTTTTAGTCCTCATATTATTACTTTTTTACCTAATTTATCATTTAGTAATTTATTTCTCCATTTTTATCCTTTTATCCCAATCTTTTACATAATTATCATTTTACCCCTATTTCTTCTACCTTTTTGCAAGTTAGTCCTCTTTTAATCCATTTCCTCTTATTAGTGCTTATGCACTCATTTTAATTCATTTTCATTATTTTCATTATTAATTCTTATTTTCTTCTAACTAATATCTTACTAAATTTTCTCACTTAATCTACACACATTCCATTTAATTATCTTACTTTTATTTACAATATTTTCATCCAACTTTCATTTTAGTCTTTCAATTTACATTATTATTACCAATTTGCAATTTAGTCCCTTTAATTCCAATGCATTATGGTTATGCTTTTCATTATTAACCAATTAGTTAACTAATATTCATATTATTGGATGATTTCATTTTAATCCTTTAATTAACATTACTACCATCAAATTACATTTCAGTCCTTAAACTTTTACTAAATTACAATATTGCCCTTCTTTTTCACTTATTTACAATAATATCACTAATTAATCTTATTTTTCACATCTATTTCACTATTTAAGATACAAATTACCATTTAGTCCTTATGCAATAAGTTAGTTAAGTATTTTAACAAGTTACTAACTATTACCTTTTATTTGCTCTTATTTACTTATTATATAACATTTTACCATTTTAATCCCTAAATCTTTTATATTTTTACAATTAAGTCCTTTTTCACTCTATTTCTTATATTAACTCCAATTTACTCATTTTTAATCCACTTGTACCATTTTTCCCCTAGTATCAATCCGATAGAAATCTTCAAATCAGATACACAGGACATGGACCCCACAGGTCCACTGCACTATAGAGTGACTCTGAAGGACCACCCAACACTATCACTGCGTTTCACTATACACTATATCACTGCATTATTGTAACACTATAGTAGACCGTCATTGGCCAACCGATGCGAGTTTCCATGACTCGCTACCGCGTTATAGGTATCCCTATGGCTAGCCAATTATATCATGAGTTAGATTTGACTACCAGATTACTACTATAGGCAACTACATTATTCACTTCATTAAATCTCCAAGAAATACTTAACTTAAATTTAATTCATATCATTAATTCATTTAGAGTACCATTCGGCCAATGAAACATTTCTACTTCTAATTCATTCTTTTTCCATTAAATCGATTCCAAACCATTTATTTGTTAATTCTAACATCATTTATGCCATAAACTCACTTTAATATCACACATTCCACAATTTTCAACTTAAATATAATGCAATATTTCACTTCAATATATTCAAATACATTCTAATATTTCAAAACAAATTATCATACACTTACTTTTTATTCTATATTCACTTTATGCCATTATAATTAGCAAATTATCAAATTATACAATAATACTTCTATATATACCATTCGGCCTAACTTACAATTTCCTTCTCAAATACATTTTTCACTCATTTCTCACTTATTTAGTTAAATTTTATGTTAATAAGCCTAAATGTAAAATTATATGGCATTAAGTCACAAAGTATACTTAGCATTACCCATTTGGCCTAGCCATAAATTTAACTTTAAAAATATTTTTCATTCCTTCAATCATTAATTTAACTAGGCTACATACAAATCATCATTAATATATAATCTATTTGCATTAAACTCTAAAGTATACCATTATATACTTAGTGTATACATTCGGCCTCACCAAAAGTTTCACGCACAAAATTTATGTTTTCATTTTAAGCACTTAAATTCTCATTTCTAACCTCCTTAAGCAGGTTTATATGGTGTAATTTAATTTAGCATGCATATTTTACATACATTCCATATGAACATAACCTAAAATCACACATAATCAATGGAAAGAGTTGGATATTGTATCCACTAACCTCAATTCCTTGCTATAGACCTCTTAAACTTGCTTTTCCTTGCCTTTGTCCCTTGAAACACCTCACTTTCTTTGTTTTCTACAAGTGGCCGAATATGTACACTAAAGAAACTACCATCAATTTGCTTCCTTTATTCGATGTAACAACATAAATGCAATCTACACATTCTAAACTGCCTATTTAAACCTTTAAATCAAATTAAAAACATCAATTTCTCATACCTCAACTTTATGCCCTAACTTTCAATACTGGATTTAACCCACTTCTTTCACCACAATTGAAGGCTAGAGGCTACTACCAATGAAAAGAGAGGCTGAATTTACTTGGGAGGAATAAATTTGGTGGAAACTATGGAAGAGAAATGAAGAAAATTCATAGAGAGCAAGAGAAGAACCATTCGGCCAAGAGAAGAGGGAGGAGATGTGGTACCCCAATGCCCTTCGGGAGGAACATTGGGATGCCACAAAAGAAAAACGCAAAAGACACAAGCTAAACACTAAAGCGAAAGCATACATACGAAAGCGAAAGCGGAAGCAACTCAGAAGTAACATAAACTTATATAAAAGTCCTATACAAAAGGAAATATCATAACTAATAAAAAAAGGATCACTTCAAGACAACCCTAGTGGCCAGCAGATGGGGACTCTCGCTCCGAACAGAACCTGCAAACCTACATGGAAACAAACATCCGTGCTAAGCGATAACGTTTAGTGGGGATGAACAGAAGCAAAGGACTTCCGAAGAAGTCACAACAAAACATAACACATGCATAGCAGTAACAGATACTCGAATCAAGATTCATCATATACATAGCAAGCAGGAAAGTACAATACTCAAGTCAAAGCATATTCAAAAGCAATAATAATTGCTAGCACTCAGGAGTATCAGAACATACAATTGCTAATATTAGGAGTATACAGAACATATAACCAATCTCAGCTTTACATATAACCTCACATTCAAACGAACAATTAGCCTGAGTTACAATGATGGTGGATACGGGTGTTCAGAATACTGGCTAGTAGTATCAGAAGACCGAAGCCTAAAACTTTACAAAAATAAAAGATCGAAGCCTCAATTTTCAGAAGACCGAAGTCTAAGTTGTCAGATACCCGAAGGTACATTTTCAGATACTCGGAGGTATAATTTTCAGATACCCAAAGGTACAAAAACTAGACCCTTAATAAGCATGCTTATCTATCCACTACCTTGACCGATCAGGATGACAAACAACTTAAGTAAGCAAACTTCTACTCAAGTACACAAGCACGATTAACTTTAATCAATTCATGTACAAGTCAAGTAATTCATCATATAAACATAGCTTTAGACACATATCAATGCTCATAGAATGATGTTAAACTACGTTAAGATGATGCTGAAACTCATGCATAACATTTACAAATAAAAACAAATCATAGAGCAAAAACAGGTTACCTCACGGTCACAACCACTTGGTTGTCACCGTGACATACCAAGGATGCAAAACAGAAAGCAACATAGGGTACCTCACGGTCACAACCACTTGGTTGTCATCATGACATACCTCACAATATTCGGGCAATAAGCAATCAAGGGTATCTCACGGTCACAACCACTTTGGTTGTCACAGTGACATACCAAAGATGCAAAACAGAATGTAAACTTAAGGTACCTCACGGTCACAACCATTCTGGTTATCATCGTGACATACCGCAAAATACTCGGATAGAAGCTCTTCTTGCATACCTCTCGGTCACAACCACTTTGGTTGTCACCGTGACCTATGCAAAAATGGCAAAAATAAAATTGCATCAAACTTTTGCACAACTCAACCCAAAAGCCATTTGACCAACATACTCCTCTAAAAATGCACATGCATAAATCCAAGACTTGCCAAACAATATGCCAATAACATTTCAAGGCTCTATAACAAAATTTAACATATAATCATATGCCAAAAATCAAGCAAGAACATGAACAACCAATCATAAACACATGCCTCTCAAAAGCACAACTAATCATGCTCACTAATCATACTTTAAATAGGCCTAAAATTTTCAAAAATCAAACTAATAGCACATGCATATACACAATCCTATCTCTTAACACAACATGCATCACACATATACTCAATTCAATAACACATGCACAATCTATGGGGCACACGATCCCAACCTCATGAAGCAGCTGAAATACTTCCAAAATCAGACCTTATCCTTGCCCTTTTCAATCCTTCTTCTAACCTTAGCTTCTTGCAATCCAAATCAAAGCAAACTCTTAATCCAAATTACAACCAACTAACCACAAAGAAAGGAGTAGAAGAAGAACTCAACCAGAACACTTACCTTTTAAGACTTAATCTTAATAATCACCCTTCAATCCAAATTAAAATGCAGAATCCAAAATAAGAAATGATGAAGAGGAAACAAAAGGAAAGAACTAAGAGAAAGAAGAGCAAATTCGGCCATATGCAAGAGAGAATGGGATAGAAAATCCCACTCACAATCCATATATTGAATGCTAAGACACTAGTGGCAAGCTCCCATCAAGCCAAGTATACCAATCTGCCATATGCTCCACTCACATACAAATTATCTCTCAAGTCCATGGCAAAAGCTCCTTAAGTCCCTCAAATCCAATTCTTCCCTCACTCAACTTCTCATTTCATTCAATTAAGTCCTAACTTACACTTAAACTTGCACAAATATAGAAATTTGCACTACCAAACTACTAGGGTGTAAATCGGGTTATTACAGGAGAAATAGAGAGAATTCTAGAATTTGGCTGATTTTTAGCCTTTTATAGGTCCTTTAAATGTGTCTAGAATTGATCCAACCAATTGGGCCAACCCAAAAGCCCAATTAGGTTAATAAGTTATTATTTTGGCCCAATTCTAATTCTATCACTTCTAAGGCTCAAATCCTCATAAAAATTCTTTCATAATTCTCAAAATATATTTATTAGGCTTCACAAATATTTTTGGGTGGAGACCGTTTCTCGGTTTGCTAATTATTTACCAGTCCAATAACTAAATTTTTAGTGTCACTGTAAAATTAATTTTCTTTACCATATGATTCTCCTCATTAATACGAGCATGTCCATATTTTTGAATTATTTTTTGGAGGTCCGTAGTATCAATTATGGTCCGATCAAACCTTGGACAAAGCTGGTCAAACGAGCTAATTTTTGCTGAGCTACAGTAACAGACACCCATCCCTCACCAAGGATGCCCGTCCCTTAATGACAACCGTCCAAAACTGAATTTTTCACTTTTTTTTCATCTTCAAGGCTTATTTGACCTCCGTTTTAGCTCAAATTTCATCGTTAGCCTCTTATTGACAAATTTTATCCTTAGACTCTTGCTCACATGCTCTTTTCAATAGTCCAATAAAATATTTTTCAACTCTGGGAGTGTAGACACAGGGTCCCGAGGTAGCCCAGATCAGAGTTACCCGACGAAGATACTAGTATCTATTCCAAATGTGAAGGAGTGAAGTCGTAGGCTTTTTCCTTTAAAATTCACAAACTTTAGGGATATTGGTGACCAAAAACCCTTTATTGTCGAAAAGGAGCTTTTTGTAGTTTAAGAAAAGTGATTTTGTTTTTCTGGGTTGACCGATGCCCGTCGGTCAACCGGGTGCCCCTCGCTCATGATTTGAGCGACGATAATCACCCATGCAAGCAGGGTCTGTCAATCGTACGAGAGAGCGGTGCCCGTCGCTTAGCACTACTAGGAGGCCCATAGCTGGTGCGAGCGGGCACCCATCGCTCGTGCACATGAGGGATGCATGTCCCTCGCATGAGCGGGTGCCCACCGCTCAAAGGACCAGCATGCCCATTTGAACGACGCTTGTCGGTGGGCCGAGGCATGCCCGTCAGTTAGGTCTTGGCGGCGCATTTGTGGATAAAATCTCATTTTTTTATTGTTTATCTTTAAAATAAATATCCAAGATTTGATTTTAGCTTATAAAATTCGATTTGAAGTAAAAAAATTTGGCTTTATCTCCAAATCTAATTTGAATTCAAAAATATTTTATTTTATATCCTAAAATCTAATTTGAATTCAAAAATATTTGATTGTATCTTCTAAAATCTAATTTGAATTCAAATATATTTGATTATATCTTTAAAGATAATTTGATTTTAAAAAGATTTAAATTTTTTAATTTGAATTTTAAAAAGATTTAAATTTCTTATCCTTATCCTCAGTTAGCTTATAAATAGAGGGCTAAGGATCGAGATTTAGGGTTGGCAATTTTGAGGCTAAACACTTCTAATAAGCAAAGGCTTTTCTTTTCATCTTTTTCTTTTAAAAAACTCTTTGAAATGAACCAGGAAAGCTTGAGAAAGAGAAAAAAAATTTCTTTCCTTGACTTATTCCTTCTCAGATTCGAAATAGTCTACAAGGGACTAAATCTAAATCGAGAAAAAGAAATAAATTCTTTTCCCTTGTTTTGTTTCCAAAAAAGGTTCTGAATAATTTAAACGGAACAATTTTACCAAAGAAATTGTCCTGAAACATTTTTATCAGTCAACTGGTTCTTGCGAGTTCAGGCGAACCTCACGCGACTTCTACCTTCTGAAAATTAACTTTTCGAGGGTAAACATTCCGGACTAAATGTAAATTAATTCATTTTAATTGACTAGTTTTTATCATTTTATAGTTTTATTGATAATTTATTGCATAAAAAAGGGATTAAAAGTGAAAAGTTTGTTTTTAATTTGACCTTTTCCCCTTTTTTTGAGGTCAGGAGGTGACCGAGTGGATGAAGCCTTCACCGACAGGCGTCGTTCAAGCAAGCGACGGGCCGTCACTAAAGATTTCTTCTCCCCATCTGCCAACCTAGGAACGGCCATCACTCGTGCGGTTTAGCTGTCCCTGGGCCCCCTTTTCCCCTTTTCTTTGTTATTTCTTTTATTCTTTTCTTAAAACTTTATTTTCTTTTCATTTTAAGGTAATTTATTCCTTATTTTTCAATTATTTATTTTACCTCTGATATTTCTTTTTGTCATCATTATTTTGTCTTTATTATTCCACTAACATGTTATTTGTATTTTGTGAGTTTCTTTTTTTACTAAATATGGGATGCTGATAAGGAAATCCAACTAGGGTGATTTGGGGGCGTCAATTTGGTTTATTTCCTTTTCCCTATTTTTTTAGCTTATTCTTTTCAATTCCATTTATCATAAATGTTTTCTTTATATTCGTAAATACAAAAAGTTGCAAGTGATTTCTACAAATGAATACGGCTTTTCCTTAAAGAAAACATGACCAATGTACTAATTTTCCCTCCAAACCAAATTGTCACTCTGATATTATTTTTTCTGAATATACATGCGAGGACCAATGTCCCCACCCCAAAACGAGTGTTCCCGCTTTATATATGCTTGTTTATTTTCCGTTCATTTACATTGGGGGTTGTATTTCGCCCCTAGTTTTGCTGTAAATTATCATACTTTTATCTATTTTGTTTTAGGTTTATTCGATTTACCGCTTTCCCCTATGTGATTGACCTGTGCTTTAATTACTACACCTAAATGTATGATAAGAAGAATAAAAGTTTAAATTCAAAACTTAATTATAACTTTAACGAAGGTATGAAAAAGAGTGGAGTCCCAAACTCTCTCTAGCCTTAGGCTTTGCGAGGTTAGATGAACCTTTCCAATGTTTTATTGGAAAGGAAATTCCAAAATATCTCCAACTGCCCAAAATAGATTCATATGCATTGTCTTAGGCTTCAAGAGGTTAGATGAACCCTTTTATTGTTCTATTGGAATGGGGAATTCTAAAATATTTCTTGTTGCCCAAAATAGACATACACGCATTGTCTTAGGCTCAGTGAGGCTAGATGAACTTTTCCAATATTTTATTGGATGGCGACTCCAAAACACCTCATGTTGCCCAAAAATAGACGCCCTCGTACTCTTTACGAGTCTTATAAACCTCTCTCGAACAACCTAAAAGTGGGTATTCGGGGCCTCTAAGATTCGGCGCGCGTCATAGTGGCGACTCCACTGGGGACTATTAAGACTTCGCTTTGAAAGTAACTTGGTTAGAACATATAATTGAGTTTTGATTTAAAATTTCATCCCTTTTCAAAATGGCATAGCATTTCATTAGACCCTTAGATCTAAGCTAGTTTGGTCCCTCTCTTAACCCCGGTGCTTTTGCAAAGCACAACCCCACCTTCACTCAATGTGGGGAACTGTTAGGAATAATCACCATCCCAAGTCTAGTACCATTTGGTATATCAAATGATGACCTGACCGGTCACTATACTCATGACGAGTTAGACCTGTTGGCAGGAATCATGCTTAGGTAGACCTAAAGTATCATCACCTGGACCAAAGCCCATGTAATGGAAATAGATACTTCCCTTAGGTGATATGAACCTTAATACCATGCTTGCTATGTGAATCATTATGTACTGAGTAGATCTAGATAAATTGGATGGTCACTTAATCAAAGGCTTTCAAGCCCCGATAGGCCCATGTTGATTTATTTGGACTGCCTAAATACACAATGATCAAAAGCCATGTGCATGCGTTTTCAATTAAGAGATGTTATGCTGCCGATTTTTCACCGTGCACCATACATGCCCATTGGGTTTGTAATGCTCCAATGCCCCTTGGGAGGACAAGGGAGTGCTACGCAACACTATCTTAACTATAAACATACATGCTATAAAGAAAAGCCTTAAAACATTACTTAACAAGAAAGATTATCATTAACTAAATAGAGTGTACATCTTTTAGGTACAACAAAAATAGAAGTTACATATAGAAAATCATACTATACCAAAAATAGGAACATTTCTTTACAATACAAAAGAATAACCTAACTAAAAGACTTCATGACTCCTTCTAGTGGCCAGTAGATGTTCCATGCAAAACTTGAGCTTCACATTATAAACCTACACAGGGAGGTAAACACCCGTTCTGAGCTATGGTTCAGTGGGGATATAAACATACAATGGACTAATACAGATAAATCATGCTTTAACAAATAATAGCAACATACACTATAATTAAATCATAAACAAATATTCATTATCCCATATTTCATATCATTAAGTCACTAACATACAATGTAATCAGAAATGGTACTATCTCTTAGCAATAAACAACAGGTAATATACTACTATAATCAGTCAAATGCAATAACAACCTAATATAGCCTAAACCTATATAATAGTGGATAACGGGTACATTAAATACCACTCAGGAATCGATCATTAGATTATTAGAGAGAACGATATTAACACAAGAGATATGTAAATCTTAGAACACTAGATACCGATTAGGTATTAACACTAGACCTAAATGGGACACACTGGCAACTGCGAACACTAACACTTATAAGCATGCTTATCTATCCACGACTCGATTATAGGCTATAAATGAATTATCTCACTTAATGTTCATGTAAATACATACACTCATCATCACTTTATGTATAGCCATTCAGGAATCAAACATCATTGTTTAAATGCATAAGCACACTTGTTAATCCCATATGTATAGACATTTATAGGCCGCATAATAATTTATAAGAAATAAAGTAAAGGATTCGCATTTGGAAATTCTAGCAGTGTCGTGCTTGCGACCCTTATTGTGCCCGTGATAGAGCAGGGATAACTTTTCTGTCGCACTCGTAGTATAGGTCGCACACGCAACAGAACGTCACAAGCACTACTGTCACACTCACACCCATTATCGCGCTCATGATAGTGCACAACCCAGCAATAATCATCTTATGGAGTATTCTATCGTGCTCGCGACAAAACACAAATCTCAACTCAAAGTTGCAATTGCACATACCTCTATCAGTACTATACACACTACTCAATTTACATGCATTTCAAGCAAATCATTGACATAATTCATACCAGCCACATGCATTTACAGTTTGTCAAAATGCTCTTATCTCATAATTATATATAGAATTAACTTATCAATAACCATAACTAAGCAATTACACATTATCATGCACATAATCAACATAGCACAATTTAGTTGGTAATAAGATCTCATCAATACAATATATTATCCCAATTTCAATCCATTCTTTAGAAGAGTTATTGAACCCTTCATTTCCCACATTTTCCCAAATAATCTACACATACAAATCTACATAAAGTACAAGTAAAATCCCAAACCTCTTGAAGCACTCCTCTAACTTTCATAAGCAAGGTGACCTTCTCCTTTCCCTTAGCTTTCCTACTAGCTTATCCAACTTACAAACAATATAACATACACATGCAAAACTGAGTTAAAACTATGAATTAAAATACAAATTAAGAAGAAGAAAAAAGAAGAACACTTGACTGAAGCTTACGTTTACATGGACCTAACCTATCACTAGATCTTTCTAATCAATGCAACTCTAGTCTTAACAAATAATGAAGAGAATGAAGGAATAAGGAGGAGACGAAGAAGGATACAAGGCAAGAAAAAGAATGCAGAAAATGAAGGAAATGACCGAACCAAAAGAAGAGCAAAAGACAACTCTCTCTCCAAAATCCATTTAAATGCATGCAAATGCAAGGTGTCTACAAACAAACTTTTCAAGTGATATGTGGCAAGTTGCAATGGTGACACTTGGACTCCACTATCTTCATACTTAACATTAATTAATCTAGTTTAATTAATCTAATCCTCCACTTAACACTAATAATTCAAAATTACATTTTTAGTCACTACACTATTTTATTTCATGCAATTAGGTCCCTAAATTTCCAATTTCAATTTAATTTGAAACTATAAACCCTTAATTAACCTCACTTAACTACTCTAATCATACTCAAAACTCCTAGGGTCAATTTTGGGCTGTTATAGGATTTCTCGTGAACCCATGGATCAAGCCCACCTAGGAAAGAGACTGCATGACCTCGTGTGTGGGAGTGACAAGGTTGGAAGGATTTATTTGCTTGCATGTGTTTGTCTATAATGCATTAGCATGACCATGCATTGCATCACCCTCATACATCATCCTAACATCTTGTATTTTACAGCCATCATAGATTTCTCCAGGTGGTCTAGAGGTCTTGACGGTCGACTAAGAAACAATCCATTCTTCAAACTACCGAAATTACTGTTAGACTAGGGTTCAGAGTCGCTCTCAGATAGCAATGAGACATATTCTTTAGAGTTCTCAACAGAAATGAATATGGCTAACCCATCAGGTGTGTCTGATGCAGCCTGTGCAATGATCTCCAAAGAAGTGGGTAGAAGAATGGAAGAGTTTGATGCTAGAATGATGGCAATGATGGGGAATTTTACTGCCACTTTATCGCTACTTGCTGAACAACAACCTGCTGCTCAAACTGAGGGGCAAACTGAACAAAATCCAATTACAGAGGGTCCCTTTATCACAGCAGACATTGCTGAGCCTAGAGTGGCAGTACATGTAGAGCTTAGAGAGGCTTCTAGATATGATAATGACCTATGAGAAGAAGAACAAGAGGAGCCTATGAGAAAGGGAAAGTCACCCAAGCCGGAAGAGGTAATGTGGAGAAAGATAGAAGAGAAGTTTGAGGCCATAACGAGGATGTTGACGGTGGGAAAGGGGATGAACCCCAAAGATAAGTAACTGGAGGGAGATGATCTGATCCCTCAAAATTTCAAGATGCCCAATGTCCCGAAGTTCGATGGTACTTCAGACCCCACAACACACGTGAAGCAATACTCCCTAGTAATGAAGGGAACAACCCTAACCAAGAGGTAAAAGGTATAATATTTCTGCCTAAGTTTGATGGGGCTTGCAGTTGACTGGTACCATGGATTGGACTGAAGAATTAAGGAAGATTGGGACTTACTAACAGATGTATTCCTGTAACACCCCCATACCCCCGGGAAGGAATAACGGGGCGCTACATGCGCAAACACACTAATGCATACATACATACGTACATATAAACTCAAAAGCGGAAGCAATATTTTAAATAATTAGAATATCTTAGGCCAAACATACATCTCTTATAATATATAAACTGTATATATACAAAAGTTTTAAACTTATTACATATTCATTTTCGGTACATATACAAAATAGTTAACATTTATACTATTATACTATACTTTCTATACACATAATAATGTTACTCAAAACATAAGAAACTCTATCTTAAACAAAGAGATCTTCATCAAGCTCCTAGTGGCTATGACTCGTAGATGCAAACTCTCTAATCGCGTCCTGTACACTACAAAATATACATTAGCCTGAATTCTCAACAATGGTGGATACGGGTACTAGACGTTAAATACCGATAAACAGTATCAACTTTGGAGAACTAACTCAATAACGGTGAATACACTAGGTATTTATCAGGTAGACACAACTAAGGTCACTGTAGTAGCCGCCTCTATCCCTTTATAAGCATGCTTATCTATCCACTACTATGACCATTCAGGTTCCAAGTAATATCACAACCATACACCATACCACTGCCAAACTACATACTATAATTCAAGTATAAACACGTATTTCATAAATACATGTACACTAACCAAGTTCAGAGACATTTAATTCACATACAAACTTTATTAATCTCAATGCATGTAATTAGTAATAAAGAACCCATTCTTCAATACATGCATAGGCTAATTCAGGTACCATGTACAAGTAAGAACCCATGTGAAGAGAAAAAGGAAAACTGTTGTTGGGCATTTTCTATGTATGCTTATTGACCGCAAGTATACGGTGTACCGCAATAGTACTTAAGATGTCGTCCCATGAGGAACGAGTTTACACACTATTACTAATCGATTTTAATCTTGTTTACAATGATAAAATGATGGAAAAATGATTCTAAACTAATCTACCATGTAAACTAATTAAATCGAGTTTATGAGAATCCAAGAAGATAGAAAAGATTAATGATGCTAAGTATAAAAATGGAATTTGAATTAATTGTTCTTAATGATTTTAGCATTCTTATCTTGCAAGCCAAGTTGAATAAATTTCCTACTTACTCTCTCAATATAAATAGGACTGCCTAAAACATACACATATAAGTCTAATTCCAAACTTTCATTTAAGAACTAGATGATTATACATGCAAATCTTAGGAATAAAACACAACCTATAACAACCATTTCTATATTATGATTTCTCAAACAATATCTTGATGATGAATTTCCAATTAGATGTAAGAATGAATTTATTTCTCAATTAAACTCAAACTTAGAATGATCATAAATAATGTACTAATGAGAAATTCTACAAGTAAGAACACTTGAATTAATATGAACAATAAATATTTGATATTAACATTCAAGTTCAGAATTTACATCACAAAAGTTACAAAGAAGAATTAAAAGATAAGATTTGAAGTAGGAGATTTCTCAACCCTATTCAAGCCACCAATTGTAGTCTTCTTCTTTGTATGCTATCTTCCCTTTAACACATAAACTCTACTTAAGAAAAACTAAAGAAACACTATTATAACTTACAGAAAATTACTCAAATGTTCAATTCTTTTTTCTCTATTCTAAATTATAGTTAGAAATAGCATTTATAATATCAACTCATGCCCCTTCAGATGCCCTTCTACAAAGGTTGTAATAGATGGTGGAAAGGCACAACTCTTCAAGTTCAAATTTGAACTTTAGTGTCTAACGGATCTCTCTGTCGCGATCACGACGCCTGTCGCGCTCGCGACAGAGCACGCCTTCATTTTCGCTCGCCCTTCCTCGCGTGTGCCTTCTCCGGGCCCTGTCGCGACGCCTTCCCTTGGTCGCGACAGCTTCTCTTCTTCTCTTTTTTTCTCTTCTCTCTTGGTCTTCCCTTAGCGTGTTCTGTCGCGTTCGCGCCGCCTATCGCGCTCGCGACAGAAGCTTTTCTGCCTTAGCTCATTTCTTCTTCTTTTCTCCATTTACTCCATATTTTCTCCATTTTCCTCCTATATATAAAACTCAACAAAACACATAAAACATACCTAATTCCAACAAATAAAAACACTTAAAACATTACTTCTAACCACAAAATATAGATTAATTATGAGCTATTTAAGCTCATATCAAACCCCCACACTTAAACATTTGCTTGTCCCCAAGCAAAATACTTAAACAACACAAAAACAAAATACACAATAAACACAATATTTTGGAGCTCCCTTAGACATTTGACAATCATTTGAAAACACCATGCATAGACTTATCCTTCTAACACACTAGCCAAAATATGCAACCATTTAAACATTCCCATCATTCATTAAACTTTAACCTCTATGCACAATTGGAAAACCATAAAATGGAAAAACACAAGGATGTTTGATCTCAAGAAATCAAATATCTTAACACATGTATAGATTATTTCACACAAAGCATTGCCTAAGATAATTTTCACTCAACACTTATTTTAATAAACACTCAATCACTCAAGTATATAAAGGTTAGTGTTTTCCCTCATTCCTTGATTATGCCATTACATACCATAAGCTTGTAAGTAGTAAAAAACTCCACTACTAGTAGAAGGTAGTAAAGAGGATCAAAGGGTCTTAAAAGGGTTGTAATGTGGCTTAGGTTAGGGTAGGAAACTTTTCGATTTAAGTAGCTAGTATTATGTAGAGAAAAGCATCAATACAACATAGGAGATTTAACCAAAACAGAATATTAACAAGCATGATACTTTTAGTCTAATTCCCTTCTTAAGAATACAAATTTTCTGCTAGCTCTTAATTTCTTATTATTTTTTTTTCTTTTTCTAATTTTTTTTATGATAGCAAGAGAATTTAGCATGGGTGCGTTTTACGCGCCATCCCACACATAAGCAATTTTAGATGTACATCTTGCTATTCCCATTTTTTTCTTTTTCTTTTCTTTTATTTTGTTTTTTTTTTAATACTACTACCATTTGTAACACTAACTTTGAAAATAAGGGAATTTCAATTGCAATTTTTTTACTAACTTCATGTTTTTCAATAACAAATATATCTCCCATGCTATATCAATCCTAATCCCTCCACAATAGGGTAATTAACAAGAAATAGACCAATGTTTAAGCAAAAGGATATGGCTATATATGTGCTTAACAACAAAATTGGGCTATAAGCTCAAACTTGGCTACCTAAAGTCAAAAAGGGTAAAGAAATTTAAAGCAAGCCAAAAAGTGGTTAATTCTAAGTGCCCTTATCATATCCCATGTACATCCCCTACTAAAATGCAGTTTCAAAATTTACCAAAAACAAGTTCTGGAGGATATGGCATAATAAGGCTCTCATACAAAGAAAAATTAGTGTATAAGGCTTCAAAAGCTCACATGGCTATAGATTAAACTATCATAGGCAACAAATTAGCAAAACAATCTTTATTTACATGTAAAAAGACACCTAACTTAAAAAGAACCTACACCAAAGTGTTTTGCTAAGTCATACCCTTCACTATGTACAATAGAATGCTAAAGTAAAATAAATAATGAAAATGGTCAAAAAATTACTGTCTAGGCTAATGGCCAAAAAGATAAAACCTATACATGCTCTAATTCCAAAATAATCATCAAATACAAAGCTCCAAAACACTCTAAAAACATACAAGCATAACAATTCATACCTAAATCTAGCAATTCATGCAAAACACAAGCTACACTACTCATACATAAACAAGAGTATGTATATATACATGCATAACAACAAAAACAAAACAAAAATTCCCCCCCCCCCCCCCCCCACACTTGATGGACAAAATGTCCCCATTGTGTAAAAAGGAAAAAAAAACTAAAAGAACAAACGATCCTAAAAACACACAAATGAACACAAGAACAAACAAAACTAAGAAAATGAATAAAAATGGAGAAAAGTATATGAGACAAACTCAAAAACTCCCACGAAGGGAGCTTGGTGGAGATGGAGAAAGATCCACATTTTGCTTGCGAAAAAAACTGAGGAGCTTGCGACCCAAACTCTTCTGATTTATAAGCACAGCCCGCACATCTGTTTTAAGCACATCCATTCGCGCTGCCATACTTTGATTGGCGGCCTCAATACCATCCAATCTTTGTGAAACCGGCTCCAAATCAACAGCAACGCCACTAACATTCCTTCTCTCATCAGCATCAACACCAGCAGCCGCCTCGTCCTCACCCGAGGAGTCAGGAGCATCAGCTGCTGAGGTTGATTCACGTGCCTTTTCATGCGGCACACTAGGTCCAGCCACACTAGGTTCAGCCATACTAGGTCCACCTGCAAAACGATCAACAAACCTTAGGGGCCAAGCTCCCTTGGTTAAAATATTAGCTCTCCACAAGCAGACAATATCAAGCAAAGGAATCGATTCATTTTCAGCCATGACAAAATTATTCAAATCACCCATACATCCCAAAATAATACCAGTCACCATATGGCACATCCCCACTGATTTACTACGAGCAATAGATGCATGGTAAAGACCATCTAAAATGAAATCAATTGAATCAGGGGTTTTATGGGATTGCAATAGGTCTAAGACAAACAAATCCTTGGTTTGAACCTTGGTACTCTCTACCCTCCCATACATAGCATGACAAAGAAACTTATGAAAAAGCATCAATGCATTATCTTTGATTTGCATGTTAGTAGAATTCTTATTATTAAAACGCTCTAATCCAGACAATCTATTCCAAACAGGTGAAGGTTGAAAAATATGGGAATCAAATTGTTTTCCATTTAACGGGAATCCAAACCAAGAATGCAAATCATCATAGCTAAAGGTATGACTTACACCCTGATGTCTAAATTTCATAGAATCCCTACGTTTATCCACATAATCTAGTGTGATAAAAAAACTCTACAGCCCATTCTTTCCTCACAGGTAATGAGAAAGTGATAAATTTTCCCCATTTCATATATTTAAGAAAACTATTAATTTGATCCTGCAAGCCCAACGTATTCAAAATTGCAAAATCCAAAGCCCACATACCAACATAAGTTTTCTTGGCAAAATATTGAAAATTTTCACCCTCTTCATCATAAAAGATGGGAAAAGGACAATCATACCTATTTTGAAAGAAAATGGATGCAGAGGTAGAATCTTCATCTTGTGTGCTTGACTCTCCCATAGGCAGCTTTCCCTTGCTCTTGTCTCCAACATGCTTAGTCCTCACCATCGTAAAATCGTTTTACCACTTGATGAACAAAATAAAAATAAAAAGAAATAAAAGAAAAGAGCAGGAAACTAGAGAAGAAGAAATACGTGATTTGCGTGAGGAAGTTGGAGAGAATCGTGAGAAAGATTTTGAGAGAGAAGAGAGAAATTAAGTAGAAGAAAACCGAAAAGGCAAAAGAAATTAGAAAGAAAGAGTAATTAGGGTAGATAAAAGGGAAGTTAAGGAAATAAATGAGATCCCAACGGTTAGTTTGACCAATAAATTCAAAATTCGCGTTCTGTCGCTACGTCGCGACAGAAGCGAATTGATAAAGCCCTTATCGCGATATACGTCGCGTCATTGCGACAATTGATTCCCGCTCTCCCTCGCGACATAGTCGCGCTCGCGACAGAAAGAAAATTGAAAAACCAAAAAGGAGCTGTCGCGATGATATTCACCATCGCGCCGTCATGATGAAAACTTATAAAACACCTTCCCTCCTCTGTCGCGCTCGCGACCGAAAGAAAATTAAAAAATCAGATTTCCTTCCCTTTCAAAAATATAACAAATAGACATATAAAATAAACTTACAAACTAAGATCATCTGTAGAACACAAAGAATTACATTAGTACATACAAATATCACACATAGAAAATAACAAATAATTAAAAAGAAAAAATACACCAAGTAACCTTTAAACAATTTTCAAAGAAAGAAATGAAACCTCCCTTCCATGAAATGTTTCCTCTAAATAAACCTTACATCTTTGACCATTGGCTTTAAATAACTCCCCTTTTTCATTTTTTAGCTCCAAAAACCCTTGATCAAAAACTTGGGTGACTTCAAAGGGTCCACTCCACCTAGATCTTAATTTTCCCGGGAAGAGTTTCAATCTAGAATTATACAATAGAACCTTGTCCCCAATATTAAAATGTTTAATCCGTATATGTGCATCATGCCATTTTTTAGTCCTTTCTTTATAGATTTTAGCATTTTCAAATGCAAAAAGTCTCAATTCATCTAGCTCATTTAATTATAAACATCTTTTGACATTTGCATCTTTAAGATCATAATTCAAAGTTCTAATGGCCTAATATGCTTTGTGCTCTAACACCACAGGTAAATGACATGCTTTTCCATAAACCATCCTATATGGTGTCATACCAATTGGGGCTTTGAATGCTGTGCGATATGCCCATAAAGCATCATCTAATTTATGTGCCCAATCCTTTCTAGAAGTAGAGACTGTTTTTTCTAATATCCACTTTAACTCCTTGGGATCTATAACTACTTGGGACCAATTGGCCCAAGCATTTTTATCAAAATACTTTCCCTTAGCTAATGAATTCAACCAAGCCTTTGCTTTATCCTTCAAAGTGAATGGAAAAAGCCTAAGCTTGATTGCATCAGCCGAAACCCCATTGATCTTAAAGGTATCACATATTTCAAGAAAGTTGGCCAAATGAGCATTTGGATCCTCATTTGCCAAACCATAGAATTGAATACTATTTTGAATCATTTATAACAATGAAGGCTTAATTTCAAATTGATTTGCATTTACCGTTGGCCTTACCACTCCTTGTTGAGCACCACTCAAAGCAGGTGTGGCAAAGTCCATGAGTCTTGGTGGATTATCGTCGGCTATGATAATTGATCTCCTATTTTTGTTCTTCTTTCTATTTGACTTCAGGTTACTTGACAAAAACCTTTCAATTTCAGGATTTAAGGGTTCAAGCTCTTCTAAAGAACTCCTTGTACTAGGCATGAACTTTCAAATCCTGTAAAACAAAAACAAAACACAAAGTTAAATTAAACACACAAACAAATTAAAACAAAACAAAATATTATAATCCAAAATCATAAATCAATTTTCATAATGGCAAAACAACCGTTCCCCGGCAACGGCGCCAAAAACTTATTGGGCATTTTCTATGTATGCTTATTGACTGCAAGTATACGGTGTGCCGCAATAGTACTTAAGATGTCGATCCCACGAGGAACGAGTTTACACACTATTACTAATCGATTTTGATCTTGTTTACAATGATAAAATGATGGAAAATGATTCTAAAGTAATCTAACATGTAAACTAATTAAATCGAGCTTATGAGAATCCAAGAAGATAGAAAAGATTAATGATGCTAAGTATAAAGATGGAATTTGAATTAATTGTTCTTAATGATTTTAGCATTCTTATCTTGCAAGCCAAGTTGAATAAATTTCCTACTTACTCTCTCAATATAAATAGGATTACCTAAAACATACACATATAAGTCTAACTCCAAACTTTCATTTAAGAACTAGATGATTATACATGCAAATCTTAGGAATAAAACACAACCTATAACAACCATTTCAATATTATGATTTCTTAAACAATATCTTGATGATGAATTTCCAATTAGATGTAAGAATTAATTTATTTCTCAATTAAACTCAAACTTAGAATGATCATAAATAATGTACTAATGAGAATTTCTACAAGTAAGAACACTTGAATTAATATGAACTGTAAAATATTTGATATTAACATTCAAGTTCAGAATTTACATCACAAAAGTTACAAAGAAGAATTAAAAGATAAGATTTGAAGTAGGAGATTTCTCAACCCTTTTCAAGCCACCAATTGTAGTCTTCTTCTTTGTATGCTATCTTCCCTTTAACACATAAACTCTACTTAAGAAAAACTAAAGAAAAACTATTCTAACTTACAGTAAATTACTCAAATGTTCAATTCTTTTTTTCTATTCTAAATTACAGTTAGAAATAGCATTTATAATATCAACTCATGCCCCTTCAGATGCCCTTCTACAAAGGTTGTAGTAGTTGGTGGAAAGGCACAACTCTTCAAGTTCAAATTTGAACTTTAGTGTCTAACGGATCTCTCTGTCGTGATCGCGATGCCTGTCGCGCTCGCGACAGAGCACGCCTTCATTTTCGCTCGCCCTTCCTCGCGTGTGCCTTCTCCTCGCCCTGTCGTGACCTCGCGACGCCTTCCCTTGGTCGCGACAGCTTCTGTTCTTCTCTTTTTTTCTCTTCTCTCTTGGTCTTCCCTTTGCGTGTTTTGTCGCGCTCGCGACAGAAGCTTTTCTGCCTTAGCTCATTTCTTCTTCTTTTCTCCATTTACTTCATATTTTCTCCATTTTCCTCCTACATACAAAACTCAACAAAACACATAAAACATACCTAATTCCAACAAATAAAAACACTTAAAACATTACTTCTAACCACAAAATATAGATTAATTATGAGCTATTTAAGCTCATATCAACTGTTTTCACAAAACCAGGGTAGACAGGAGGGTTCACTATCGCGATCGTGATAAGAAGTCACGCTCGCTATAGAAGCAGATTGTACTGCTAGAAAAGGGAAATTTGCACGACTCGTGCTCATCTGTGTGACTCGTGAACATTTGCATAACTCGTGAACCTTTGTGTGAGTCATGAGCATTATTTACCCAGATAACTAATCTTATAATCATTTGATAAACCTAAACATGCATGGTATAGACCTCGAAAATGTTTTGGTGTAATACGAGTTTAATTCGGGATGAAAAACACATAAAAATATACAAATTAGTTGACGGTAAAGGTGGGGAATTGATTCATGCCAACCATGGGCTCTAAATCAAGAAGAAAATCACTCTTATGACCTGTTTTGTCGTACTCACGAGACTGCTTTTAACCTCAAACTTGTATCGCCTAAAAAACATCTAAACATCATTTTTAGGCAAAATGTCCTTCATAATAGTTATTCCTTAGGAAGCTATATTTCAAATGGGATATATGATCTACACAATCTGAACTACTCAAATGAACCGGCCAAAGTAGAGACACCTCTGTTTTGTCAATTTTTAGGGTCTTAGAGATAGAATTTGCTCAAGTTCATTTCTGAGACTTTTATATGTATTGAAGTCATGGTTCTAAAGGCGCAAAAATCACTCAATTTAGAGGTCTAAAATGCCACTTATGACAAAAACATTACACGGAGGTCTTATGAAAATGAGCAGAGTTTCCCAAAATCATATCTTACACTCAAAAACTATATGGCAATCATCTAATGTCATCAACCCACATGCAAATTATCACATTACATAATCATAACCATATACATACACACATACATACATACATACATATATATATATATATATATATATATATATATACACATCATAAGAACATAGCAAGCAATCAAAATGATCACACACGATCTCGACCTTTAGATAGCTTGGCCACATGTCTTTAATCGATTCCAATCTTCTCCTTTCCCTTGCCCCTTTTCTTATCCACAGCTTATATGCACAAATGAACCAAGAGAACACTTAAACCAAGCTCTTAACTTTAAAATAAAAATAGAAAACCAAAGTAGAAGAAGAAGACCAATACTAACAAAATCACACCACTTACCTCTTCTCAAGAACCAATCAACCCTTATCTCACACCTTTCAAACCATTCCAAGTGATCCACTTAAGGAGCAAACCAAAAGAGAAAGAAAAGAGAAGGAGCACGATGAAGCTAAGAACAAAGAAAGAAAAATGAAGGAAAAAGGAAACCAAAAGCAAAAATGAAGAGGGAAGTAAGGAGTGGCCGGTCAACCCTCATCCAAAGTTATCCAAACGCAATTAATACCACTAACCTCATTAAAGGCCAACCACAATCTTTAATGCCACTCATCCCATTTATTCACTCAAAACAAAAATCACATACCAAGTGTCAATCTCCTACATTGCCACTTGTCAAAGCCCCTACATACACTCCCAAGCTGCCATGCGTCCGATACACCTCACGCTCGCGACAGAACCCTCACTCAGTCCACTACTCTTCCTCTTAAAACCATACTAGCACAGTCAAAATGTTATACCTCAAACAACTTGCAAACTCACATATATACATCTAGATTCGCTCTTAAACATGTCAAAATCCGACAAAATTTTAACCAAAACTTATAGGTCCAAATCGGGTCATTACAATTCCTAGCACAATACGACTGCAATACCAGAATGGAGGTCACCCTAAAGGACTTAGAACTGCTATGTCAAAAGCCAAAAGAGTCTTTTTATGAGTACCTCACCAAGTGGAGACATAGAGTCATGAAAATGAAGCAAAAGCCCAATGCTGTAGATCAAATCAGGTTGTTTATCAGAAATGCCAGCCTAAATTTGAAGGAGGCACTCAAGTTAAAGGGATTAAAAGATTGGGAATCCTTTAAAGATATAGCCATCAAGGCAGAAAGGGAGCATTTAGTAATGAAGGAAATTGTCGCCGATAATGGTTATGGTGGTACAATGCTTAAAGGGGGCTCTAGCAATAATAACGACGGTGACGAGAGGCCTAAAGCATTGGTTACTGAGACAGCTGTGCATTGGGGCTCCAACTCAGGTAAACCATTATCTTGGTATCTTGCTCATTTCACCAAAGAAGGGAAATTTCAACCTGTACCGCTAAGGCCAACCATGAACCAAAGAAGGCCAGGACATAGAACAAATTGGTATTATGTATATCATCAGTACATAGGGCATAAAATAGATTATTCCCACGCTTTGAGAGAGTGCATACAGAAATGGGCTGACACCGATCAAATTCTTGATCCAAGTAAGAAGCAAAAGAGAGAGAGCAATTATAAGGCCACGACATCACCAATCTTGGGGGCACCGTCTAGAGAAGGGGAGTATAACAGCCCCAACTCCCACATGTAGCATATCAATGGATGAAGAGCTACAGTGAGCGGAGGGTGCTACCAGACAAAGACACACATGGCAATACAGATATCAGAGTAATAAAATTTCTAACATCTAGAACCTCAACCACATACACATCCTGAACTTATCTCACATACACCAACATTTGCACTAAAGATTATTACATCTCATTACAAATGCTAAATAAATAACTTAATTACAAACCGACAATAAATAAAACGTTCTATAACTTCTACCGACTCGTTGGCCAAAGTCTCAAAGAACCGCAGCGATACTCTGATCTCCTAACCTGCACGGACAAACAACCGTTCTAAGCGATAACGCTTAGTCGGGCAAAACAAATAATGGGCAGCCACTCACAGTGGTTGCCGAGGCAAACACATGTAAATCAATATATATATATATATATATATATATATATATAAACATAAACTACACCGGTTAAAGCTATCATAAATTCATATTCTTTTTCTCATACGAAACTTAAACAATTTCCTATATACATTTGATTACATACCATAGCCAGAATTTACATTATTACCTTAGTAATTTACAATGACATTATGCATACTCATTGCTTGCTTAATTCATTTAATTAACTATGTGAATAGTTATACCCCCCTAGGTTACCAAAGATACATTTGCTAGCGGGGAAAAAAATAAGTCATATCGATTCCCATTATTACTAATATTTCCAAAATCCAGTTATCCATATTATGTTTAACACATTATTATTCCTTACTTACCAATCAGTATAACATCATATTCATTATCACTAATAAACAATGCACCCGAATTACTTACCAATATACTTACAGTAATAATCCAGGCTAAGGTCCACAAGGTAGATAATGCATAACATACCTGTATTCTCATATTAAACATATAAATGAATACATTCATAAAGCTCATTCAGCAAGTTCTTAACTACAGCAAAATGTATAAAAAATATCTCAATAACTCGTGACAAAGAGTTCATGTAAACAATCATACTCTAAATTTTTGAACAAATTAGTAACATGCAATATCCACATACGAATTCACATGCAGTCAGTATACATTTATACACACTTATTAGAATAACATTATCTGTTACATTTCTCTTCATTTAAGTGACATTAGGTTCAGATGCAAAGCATTTAGGTATTCGAAGATACCACACAATTCCACATACGAGTCCGTGAAGGATTCATAACACATTAGTGCGTGAAGCACAAGCTTATCATTTCAACAACCACTTTCAAACACTTGATTCACATATCTCTTTGTGCATTAACATAGAACTTATCAATTCATTTAATTGCCTGCTAAGTTAAAGGGGTGGATAAGCGAGTGAACACATGGCGGTATCTTATGGGTACGAATCGAACTGAACGTATGGCGGTACCTTACGGGCACGAATCGAAAAGCAATATCACATTTTCTCATTCAAAAAACATTTTCACATTAGGGATCTAAAACAAGATCCGTACACATTATGGTTTGCGAGGAACCAAATGGAGACCTGATCAGGGTCCAGAATAGAACAGACGGTTGCAGCTAACAGAACTCTATAGGCATGCCTATCTATCCACGACTCGACTAACGTAGGCTAAATTTCCATATTATTATTATTGAATTCGTCTCACTTCCACATACATGCACATTCCACCAATACGCATAACATTCTTTCATTTTTAATGGGTGCATGTATTCATTTACGTATAAATACCTCATATGAACATATTAAAAACATTTATGTTATTAGATATCATGTCCATATTTAGTCTCAACAATTAATTTACAGTTATCATATTCATTTAGACTTAATGGATAAGTTCACATTTCGTTACACATATACATTTACAACATAATCATGGTAGATCAACTTCTTATATTTCAACAACTACTATGCATAGGAATACATAAATAATTCACATTTCCACTCATAGATGCATACATAGGTGAAAAACTATAAAAAGAAGAAGTTCCTCAAAAACAGTTTCCATGTAAAGAGGAGACTGTCGCGATCACGATAAGAAGTCACGCTCGCAACAGTGGCCAGACTCATCACGACTCGTGCTCAGAGACACGAATCGTGAAGGAGAACCACAGAGGAAACAAGCAAACACAAGAGGGGAGGGCACCAACACAAGCACAACTCGTGCACCAAGTTGACGACTCGTGCACAAGGTGCACGTCTCGTGCACAATCTGCACGTCTCGTGATCTCCCCCCTCACGAAATAAAGAACCCACCTCTGTTGCAATCGCGACAGTATCGCGCTTACAATAGAGTTGCATTTTCTAGATTCCAGCGAAATTAGCAGAACTTCTTCCTTTCAAAACTTACCCAAACCTTCCGATCAATACTCATCACAACTCATATTAAACATCCTATTCATCGCAAACAACATAAAAACCAACCTTCACACCAATTAATACAATTAAATCATGCAATTAACATAATCAAAATCTCTAAATTTACTGATAGGCAAAACAATTTAAAATTCTCAATCAAAACATACTTTAGTTCAATTATTCACATTCAAAGCATCTTCACTCAAATTACTCAAGACCCATAACATTTGAACATATCTAAACAACTTTAACTCCATGAATTTTCAGAAAATTAAATCAAAACCCCAAATCCAAATATACATCAAAATCACAAAAATCCCTAGCCTTTAACTCCTTAGCTCTAATAGCTTACTTAGATGATCTTTCTTGCTTCTAAACTCATTCAAGATCTTTTTCATCCCAAAATCCTCATCAATCACACAAACACAAAACCATAGATTAAGAACACATCTGTAGACACCGGGTCCTGAGTCAGCCTAAAACAAAGTTACCCAATGATGATAATTGCCTTCACAGGCAAAAAAGGTTAAAAGTGATGATTTCCTCGTAAAATTTGCATTTTAGAGTGAAAAATTGAAAAAACATAAAAAAATATTTTAAAAATTAATTTTGAAGAATGGGGGCATAAAATTATAGTATTTTTAGTCAATTTAAACTTTAAAATAAAAAAAAAATCGGATCGCGAGTGTCGGGTGCGGCGGCACGCTGGCGCCCAGCTCGCTGGGCGAGAAGCGGCGACACGCAGCGTCGCCAATGCTGCGCGTCGCAGCATTGCGCGCGCTGGAGAACGCGATTTCGCGCCTCCGTGCGCAGATCCGCGCAGCGTCGCTTCGTGCGACTTCCCCCTGGCGTCGCTAAAGGGTCTAAATCAGCCCCTTTTCCGATTTTTTCACCTTTTTTCTGATTTTTTTCACTCCCAAATCAAGCTTTTTTAGTCCAAATTAAATTTTAAAATATTCTTTTAGATAATTAATTAATAAAACTTGATTTTATCCCTAAAAATAAAGGAATTTGTATTAAAATAAAATTCTTTTCCTTAATTAAATTAGGGCAACTTTTTTTCATCCTTTAAATACTTTAGGATAAAAACCTAAAGGGGACCACCATTGTTTTTACACCAAAATTCCAGATTTTTCTTCCTTTGATTTTTCTCCAAAAATTTCATTATTCTTCCGATTATTCTTCCATTAATCTCATTGTTTTGGCTCCAAAAATTAATCATTCATCTCCAAATTATTTCCTTTTCATCTTTGGGCATCCAAATTAATTTATTTGTTTCCTCCATAAACAAAGCTAATTAATTTTATTGCTAAATTAATTTATTCTTCAAGCAATTTTCCGGAAAATCATCTTTTGCCTTCATCAAGTCCAACTTTGAGGGTAAATATTCTAGGTTTGATTTTACTTTCTTTTATTTTATTTCTATTTAATTTACTCTTGCATATTTTGTCGTTTTCATTAATTTATTTATTGTTTTGCTTATTTATTTATTTATTTTATTGTTGTCATATTGGCTTGATTTAATTTGTTTGTGTATTATTTTACACTTGTTCATGTAAGTATTGTTTTCTTTTAATTCCTAACATGTAAATAATTTATTTTATTTTGATTCCTCATTATTTTTAACATGTAAATAATTAATTAACTTAAATTAATCTGTTTGCCATGTAAATAGTTTGTTTTAATTATGAACACATCAATTAATCATGTCATTGTCTTAATTATTTTTACCATTATTTTGTTTACTAACTTTTATTATTCTTTTTATCATTGTTACATGATTTATTCATTATTATTTATTTATTTAGTCATTTATCATTTCTCACTTTTTATCATTATTTTCATCATGTGTATATTTCCATGTATTAATTAATTAACTTATCATATTTTATTTCATTCACATCATTTAATTAATTTGTCATTTATAATTGCATTTTTTCCATTTATTTTGGTTTGTAAACATTTGATTCAATTATCATTCTTTTCATGTCATCTCATTTTATTTTAATTTGTTATTCATTATTTTGTATATTTAATTGATTTAATTGATTTGATTACTAACATTATTTTTATTTATATTTTGTTTTTATGTCTAAACTTATTTCTTTGCTTGGCCATTTTTTGCGAGCACATCGGGAGGTCCAAAAGGCTCGTTCGGAATATTTATTTTCTTTATTTGTAATATTTTGTTTATTTGGCATTTTTATTTATTTTTTCCATATAATTTTCTTGTAAAATTGTTTATTTTGGCCCGCTAGAAAGAAAGTCACTAAACCGTTTTTATTAATTAACTTGGTATTTTTTCTAAATAAAAATGGGACCAATGTCTCAATTTTCTCCATCCAAAATCATCATATAAAAATTGTTTCATAATAATATGCATGCGAGGACCAATGTCCTCACCATTAATGAATATCCCGATTTATGCATGATCTGTATTTTGTTTACAATGGGGGTTGTATTCCGCCCTTAGTTTTGTTGTATTTACTTTCATTTATTCTATTTTATTTATTGCTTTCCTTAAGTGGACAACCTGCGCTTTAATAAACTGCATTAAAATGAATGAGAAATAGGATGAAACTCTAAGTTCAAAGCTCAATTATAAACTTAACCAAGGTATGAATAAATGGGAAGTCCCGAACACCTTCTCTAGTTTAAGACCCCGAGGTTAGATGACCTTTCCCAATTTCTTGTAAATTGGGTGGCGACTCCAAAATGCCTCAAAGGTGCCTAAAGGTTTCATGGGATTAGATGAACCTCCCAATGTTCTATTGGGTAGGGGATTCCAAAATGTCTCGTGTAACCCAAGATCAAAAAAACGCGAACCAATCCCTCGAATCCTAAAAGTGGGTTCAATGAGGGCCTTGCTGGTCCGGCACGCGTCACAACATCTTGACAATAAATGAAGAAGATGAAGAAAAGAAAAAACTCAACAAAACTTACTCAAAACAATCTCTTGAGTTGATCAATTTCCACAAAACTCAACCAAAAGAAGAGGGATCAATATGGAGCAAAGAGGAAGGAAGAAGAGAAGGAGAAGGAGGCATGAGGGAGAGAGAGAACGGGAGGCTAGGGCAATTTTCTGCTCTTCCTTTCTCTTTCCTTTCCCTTTTATACCCTTCTCTAAATCCTTGCCACATGTCCTTCTATAATTGGTGGAACTTGACCACTCACACCCTACACCCAAGCATGACACTACACATAAGACTAACTCCACTAACACATACACTACTTCCCTCTATGCATGTACACTTTATCAAAACCCACAAATCATGCATATAACCCACAAATAGATATTTACGTCAAATTCTCTTTTTAATCCTCAAACTCTTATAACCTCAAACATTGATATTCATAATTTACTAATCCTTCACATGGCCCACTAATTAATTCTTTACCCATTCAATCAAGTCCTAATTCCATCTTCACAATTTACTATTAACCATACTTGCCGAAACTTTTGCTTAAATTCTTAAATGATCCATTTGACATACCTAACACTTCAACGTGCACAACTTTGGTCACTACCCCTTCTCAGTACGCCCAATCCTTCTAGGGTACTTTCCAGTGTGTGACACCTCTTCCCTCCTAAAAGAATTTTGTCCTCGAAATTCACTTACATCAGAAAAGCCCAGAACTATACTCCAATTCACTATCATTTACACTAATCATTTTCATATCATCATTTAACACTTATACTCTACACTTGAGTCACATACATTTCACTTATTCCCATACACCTCGCTTTTAACATACTCACTTGTTATTACTTATTCTTATCACTATACTCTCGAATGACTTCTATTTAATCAACATAACCAAACAAATCATAGCTTTCTCTTGTCCATAACTAAAATCAAACTCATAAAATTGATTTAAATAAATCCCATAATTCCCTTTTCATTATCTTATACTTAAATCGATCACATTTATCAGAACAATCATTACTTTAACTACCACTCGAAACCCAAAGCACATACACTTCACACATAAATCATTTAACTTACAATATTTTGCTGCACAATTCCTCAATATTTCAAAAACATCCGTCATACGTGCTACTTTCCTTACTAACAATACTCATATCTTACTACAAAATCATTTCACACTCACTTGTACAAGATTCCAAAAATACACTTTCTACTAAACTCAGACTATAACCACAATACATTTTCTTTAACAACTATTATGCTCTTAAGTCACACACTTAATATTAATATCAAATACTCAATGTACACCCTGTCAGCTTGCTCTCCATCAAAATGCATATGCAAATGTTTCTCACATGTGATCAAAGGGAGGATGATGCAATGAGGATGCAATAGTTCATGTATGCAAAATAATGTAGAAATGCGATTGATTCTATGATAATGCACTTTTCCCATCCCCATAGTTCAATATGCTTATTTTCAATTAAATTTTCTGGAGATAGCTGACAGGCATACTGAGCAACACCATAATCTTACAAAATCCACATACTCTTCCATCTCAAAATACCAAAACATCTATTCTTCCAAGGCAACCACATATCAATATACTTTAAAAACTTCTACAAACTTTCTCTTTAACCATATAGAATCGAAATAAAATTCCTAACAAAATCTCTAATAACTCATCTAACAAACACATTCCAGATTGCACATACACATAACAATTCAAGGCAGGTCGATCGTGACCTACCGAGCCAACACTTAACTAAACACTTTACCAAATCGGAAGGTTTCCCTTCCCAAAACATATCTAAAGGACAAGGTCGTCCAGTTTGGCAAATGCTAAACTATACGGACACAGTTCAAAACACCTAGTTAACCAGAACCGACTAAACCTGGCTTTGATACCAAATTGTAACACCCCCAAGTCTGACACGTAGCATATCGATGGATGAAGAGCTATAATGAGCGGAGGGTGCTACAAGACAAAGACACACATGGCAATACAGATATTAGAGTAATAAAATTTCTAACATCTAGAACCTCAACCACATACACATCCTAAACTTATCTCACACACACTAACATTCGCACTAAAGATCATTACATCTTATTACAAATGCTAAATAAATAACTTAATTACAAACCAATAATCAATAAAAATGTTTTATAACTTCTACCGACTCGTTGGCCAAAGTCTCAAAGAACCCCTGCGCTACTCTGATCTCCTAACGTGCACGAACAAACAACCGTGCTAAGTGATAACGCTTAGTCGGGTAAAATAAATAATGGGTAGCTACTCACAGTGGTTGCCGAGGCAAACACATGTAAATCAATATATATATATACATAAACATAAAGTACACTGGTTAAAGCTATCATAAATTCATATTCTTTTTCTAATACGAAACTTAAACAATTTCCTATATACATTTGATTACATACCATAGCCAGAATTTACATTATTACCTGAGTAATTTAAAATGACATTATGCATACTCATTGCTTGCTTAATTCATTTAATTAACTATGTGAATAGTTATACACCCCCTAAGTTACCAAAGATACATTTGCTAGCAGGGCAAAAATATGTCATATCGATTCCCATTATTACTAATATTTCTAAAATCCAGTTATCCATATTATGTTTAACACATTATTATTCCTTACTTACCAATCAGTATAACATCATCATATTCATTACAACCAATAAACAATGCACATGAATTACTTACCAATATACTTATAGTAATAATCCAGGCTAAGATCCACAAGGTAGATAATACATAACATACCTGTATTCTCATATTAAACATATAAATGAATACAGTCATAAAGCTCATTCAGCAAGTTCTTAACTACAGCAAAATGTATAAAACATATCTCAATAACTCGTGACAAAGATTTCATGTAAACAATCATACTCTAAATTTTTGAACAAATTAGTAACATGCAATATCCACAAATGAATTCACATGCAGTCAGTATACATTCATACACACTTATCAGAATAACATTATCTGTTACATTTCTCTTCATTTAAGTGACATTAGGTTCAGATGCAAAGCATTTAGGTATCCGAAGATACGACATAATTCCACATACGAGTCCATGAAGGATTCAAAATAGATTAGTGCGTGAAGCACAAGCTTATCATTTCAACAACCAATTTTAAACACTTGATTCACATATCTCTTTGTACATTAACACAGAACTTATCAATTCATTTAATTGCATGCTAAATCAAAGGGGTGGATAAGCGAGTGAACACATGGGGTACCTTATGGGTACGAATCGAACTGAATGCATGGTGGTACCTTACGAGTATGAATCAAAAAGCAACACAACATTTTCTTATTCAAAAATATTTTCACATTGGGGATCTAAAACAAGATCCGTACATATTGAGGTTCGCGAGGAACCAAACTGGGACCTGATTAGGGTCCAGAACAAAACAGAGGGCTGCAGCTAACAGAACTCTATAGGCATGCCTATCTATCCACGACTCGACTAACGCAGGCTAAATTTCCATATAATTATTATTGGATTCATCTCATTTCCGCATACATACACATTCCACCAATACGCGTAGCATTCTTTCATTTTTGTTGGGCACATGCATTCATTTACGTATAAATACCTCATATGAACATATTAAACACATCTATGTTATTAGATATCATGTCCACATTTAGTCTCAACAATTAATTTACAGTTATCATATTCATTTAGACTTAACGGATAAGTTCACATTTCGTTACACACATACATTTTTAATATAAACATGGTAGATAAAATTCTTATATTTCAATAACTGCTATGCATGGGAATACATCAATAATTCACATTTCCACCCATAGATGCATAACATAGGTGAAAAACTATGCAAAGAAGAAGTTCCTCAAAAATAGTTTCCAGGCGAAGAGGAGACTGTCGCGATCGCGACAGCGGTCAGACTCGTCATGACTCGTGCTCAGAGACACAAATCATGAAGGAGAACCACAGAGGAAACAAGCAACCACAAGAGGGGAGGGGACCAACACGTGCTCAACTCGGTTATGGATTAGATTTCGGATATATTTTGATAACTGATTCGGTTATGATTGGATTTTAGGAATCATTTTCAAATTTAAATCCTAAATTCAAATTCATTTAAATTATCTTCTAACTCTATAAATAGTGGATTAAGTTTCATTATTTGGGGTTGGAAAATTTTCAATTGGAAAAAAAAACTCTTTGCGAGCAATTTGCTGAAAATCTGAATTCAACTATTTTCCATTAAATCTCTATTTTTCGCATCTATTCAACATAAAAATTCTTTCAATATTTCTACTTTTTTTTACCTATGAATTGAGCTAACTTGAGACAATGAAACTCATTCATTTCCATCAATCCAGTCAGTTCCGACATTTGAAATGCTATCAAAAATATCAAGGAGGAAAAAACATAAATTTTCTCTTATTGATTTATTTTTTTCGAATACAATTTTCATAACTGAAAATCTCCCAAAGATACGCAATCATGAACCGATTCTTGTGAAATGCATGGGGCTGAGATCATCCAATATCCACCTAAAAGGGTAAGATTCGAGGGTAAACATTCTGGATTCAGTGTTTGTAAAATTTACTTAATTTGCGCTGGTTATTTTCCTTTTTTGATAAAATTCGATATAACTAAAATATAATTTAGAATTTGGATAATTTTTCTCGGGTTTCTGAAATTAAGGTGATCGATGGGCAGAAAGGTCGCCGACGGCCATCTCTCAATCGAGAGACGGGCCGTCGATGCCGCAATACTCCGCTCGTCGGTCAAACCAGGGACGCTTGTTGGTCACGCACAGTAGGCCATCCCTGGGTTATTTCTCCCTTTTTCATGTTATTTTCTTCCCCATTCTCTTTTTAACCCACTGTTTTCCAAAATTCCATGTTATTTTACATGTTATTTTTTTTACTTTTGACACTAACATATCTTTTCTTATGAGTTATTACCTGGTTATGTTGGGATGGATTGGAATGGTTGATGATGATTATAGCGCCGACCTGAGGATCTTTATCCGGGTTCTTTCTTTAACTTTATCTTTTCCATTTTTATTTGTCGTCATTGTAAAGGTTATTTCAATCCCATTAAAATAAAGATGGCCAAGTGTTTCATAGTAATTGAATTGGGATTTTTTGAAAATTGCGGACCGAAAGTCCTATTTTAGCCAACAAAATCGACGCTTAATAAAAGTTGATTTGTAATAAATATGCATGACAGGACCAATGTCCTCATTTCAATGAATGTCAAGATTTTTGTATGCTTCACTTATTATTTCATAATGGGGGTTGTATTCTGCCCCTAGTTTTTTTTAGTAATTAATTTTGGGTATTTAATTTTATGCCAATATATTACTTTTATTTATGTGAATGGACTGCGCCTTAATTAATCGCATTGTATGGAAAGTTGGGTGAAATAATGAATTCAAAACTTAATTATAATATTAATCAAGGTATAAATAAATGAGAAGTTCGAACTCACTCTGATCTTAGGCTCAAAGAGGTTAGAGGACCATCTCAATGTTCAATTGGGATGGGGTCTCCAAAATATCTCTTGTTGCCCCACCAAAAGGCTTAACTTGCATAATCCTAGGCTCCACGGGGTTAGAGGATCATCCCAATGTTCTATTGGGTTGAGGCCTCCAAGATCCGTCTGGTTTGCCAAAAATGGATGCTTATACGCCGGCCGCATAATCCTAGGCTCCACGGGGTTAGAGGATCATTTCGATGTTCTATTGGAGTGATGCCTCCAAGATTCCCCTAGCTTGCCCAAAATGGATGTGTGCGCGCTGTTTTAGGCTCAATAAGGCTAGACGAACCGTCCCAATGTTCTATTGGGTGGCGACTACAAAAAACCTCCTTGTTGCCCAACATAGACGCACTTGTAATTCGTTGCAAGTTTCAATGAACCTCATCCTGAAAGCCCTAAAAGTAGGTAGTTCGGGGCGTCCCGTGGTTCGGCGCGCAGTCACAGTGGCGACTCCACTGGGGACTATACTCGAGACTTCGCTTCGAAAGTACCTTGGTTAAAATTTACAATTGACTTTTAGTTTAAAAATTTCATTTTTTTTCAAAACTGCATTACATCTTATTAGAGCCTTAGATCTATGCTGGTTTGGTCCCCCTATCAACCCCGGTGCATTCCCGAAGCACAACTCTATGTTCACTCAATGTAGTGAAGTGTTAAGGATAATCACCAGCCTAAGCCTCGTACCATCATGGTATATTAAATGGAGACCCGATTGGTCGTTATGCTTATCATGAGCTAGACCTGTTCGCAGGGACCATGATTGGGTAGCTCTAAAGTAACATTACCTTTTGACTAAAGCTCATGTAATGGAAATAGTTACTTCCCCTAAGTGGTATGAACCTTAATACTATTGTAAATAAGGCCTGGTCGGAATTTGCATGCTAAGTCGGGAATTTAAGGGTATTTCAGTAATTTATGCTTGTGAAAAATCGGATAATAAGAATTTAATTGCAAAGTAATTAATTAAGTATGTTAAGAAGAGAAATGTTAGAGTGTGCTTGTAGTGTATGGAAGAAGGATATAAGTGGGTTAAGAGGTTTTATAGTGTGGGTTGGGAGGTATGGTGCCTTGGAAGATAAGTGGTTTATAAGGAAATGTTAGGGTGTGACTTGAGTTTGGTGCCTTGAAGATATTATTGTAAGAGGTGTTAGTGTGTGTATTGTGTATGGTGCAAGGAGGAATAAGTCAAAAGTGGGATTATTGGTCCATTAGGATGGTGCCATGTGGCATGGGTAGGTGAGGGTAATTAAGGTGAAGTGAGGGAAGGAGAGAGGAAATGAAGAAATCAGATTTTTCCTTCTCTCTCTCACGTTTCCTCTTCTCCTCCTTCCTCTTCTTCACTTCTTCTTGCTCTCTCTTACTTGTTACTAATGTGGATCTTCAAGAGTTTAAGTTGGATTTGCTGAGTTGAGCTGGATTTCTAGAGGTGAGTTCTTGAGTTTTAAGTGGGTGTTCTTCTTCATCTACTATTCTATTTTTCTGGGTTTTGGATGTGGTGTGTTTGTTGGATTAAGTGAGTTTTTGGCTGGGTTTTGTGCAAGATTTGGAGGAGAAAAGAAAGAGCAAAGGGAAAGAGAAGGTGGAGGTTTGAAAGAGAAGATTAAAGCTGCAAATTTCAGGTTTGGGAGCCATGTGGTTTCTGTTTTCAGTTTGGATGTTTTGTCTCTACCCTAATTCTTCTTGGATCATGAGTGTGTGTTTATGGTTGATTTCCAGTAAATTGTGTATTTTGATATGAGTCTTATCCATGTATTTGTTTGGTTAAATGTACTAGTAATGCATGATAAGGATTAAATTAAAGGTATGTTAGAGTTGAATGTGAAAATGCATGATTGGGTAAACTCTGTTAAGTTTTTATCTGACCTCTGCCCAATTTTTTTTTCATAAGTATAGTTTTAGATCTCTAAATCGTATGATTCTTGAGCCATTAGAACCATGACTTCCATGCCTTTAAATCTCCTAGAACTAGACTTGGGCTAGTTCTTGCTCTAAGACCCTGAAATTTGGATAAAACCTTACTGTCTCTATTTGTGTCGGGTTGTTTGAGCAGTATAGGTTGTTTAGGTCATATCCGGAGTTATAGATGTCCTTTTGATCTGAAATATGTTGCATATGAACGTTAACATCCTAGGGAACATTTTTTAAGAGGAAGTTTTGGCTAAAAATGAGGTTTAGAGGTAGGTTTAGGCAACACAAGTAAGGGGTGTAAAGCAGACTTTTTAGGTATCAGAGGTGAGCCTCTGTCGCGAGCGCGACAGGGTCGCGACCTCGCGATAGAAAAACTTGTTTAAGCCTTTTTTTCCTTATTTTTGAGCCCATGGTTGACCCGGATCAATCCCTTACCCTTCCCCTTAGCTTATTATGCATGTTTAGGGTAATTTAATGACTATATAAGTAGTTGTCTTTGGGAAATTTATTGTTTTATATGTAAATGTGTTTATGCATATGTTCTTGGTGAATTTTTGGAATTGGGTTGTGATATGTTCTTGATAAGGAATGTATGTTATGGCTTTGTGTTTGGGTAAAGTAATTTTGCATGAGCATGGGATTATAGTAGTGATTTTGTGGATTGATGTAGTTTTTACTGTAAATTTGGGGTATTGCAAATTGTTGGTATTGTTAGTTTGAATTGATGTTTGGTATGAAATTAATTGTTGATAAATGTTATATTATGGCTATTGATGCTGATGGGTGGCTGGATTTGAGGTAAGAAATCATTTGAGTGTAAATTGTGTGTTGTGGGTGTGTTTTGGAAGAGGAAGAAATCTGTAGAATTCGCAGATCCCGACTCTACCGCGATTGTGACACTGTCGTCAGCGCGACAGAGACCGATGATCTTGGCCTGTGTCGTCGCGAGCACGCGACTCTCTCGCGAGCTAACGATAGCAAAAGTTGATGTGCTCTCTGTCGCGAGCGCGACGATGTCACGATCCCGACAGAGCACAATGCTGGCCTATGCTATCGCGAGCTTGTGTGGCAAAATATTAGTCTCTGTCGCGATCGCAACATAGTCATGAGCGCGACAGAGTCTGGCTGTTCCCTCCTCCCCGCGAACGCAAAGCCCGTCACGCGCGCACTGCGAAGAGACTATGGTCTCTGTTGCGAGCGCGACAGACATCGCGAGCGCGACAGTCTTGTTACGCTGAATGAGTTTCTTTGGAATGTGCGAGTGTTTTTGGAGTCCTATTTCCTTTGGTGACCATAAGCCCTATATCTTTTAACTTATGTATTATATGAATGTGAATACATGATATGAATATGTCTTTATGTATGCAAATATGTACATATGTAATTTGGAATGTTATTGAATGAATTGAATGGATTATGCATAGCCTGCGAGAGTCAGTCTAGTGGATAGTTAGGCATGCCTAATAGAGTCTATTTAGCTGCAGCCCTTTGAACGTTTGGACCCTGATCAGGTCCCTGTTTGGTTCCTCGTGAACCCTTTTGTGTGAATGGATCTTGTTTAAGATCCCCTTTCGTTAAAATGTTTTTGAATGTGGAAAATGATGTTGTTTTTTGATTCGTACCCGTAAGGTACCCTTTGGCCGGTTGGTACCCATAAAGTACTGTTCGTACACTCGTTATCCACTATTGTGAGTCAGCAGGTGCTTTGTTTTTTTGTTTCATTTTGCTTGAATAACTATAAGAATGTGATATCCGAATGAGCACGATAATGATTTGAGGAATTAGTTTATATGTATATGAATGTGACTATGGGCTTTGGAATGTATGTCTATATTATGTAAGCATGATTTTATATCTAACACGATTATCCACATTTTTCATATGATGTGTTATGAGCTTCAGAATGTCATGAATATGATTCAAATATTATGTATATACGTATGTGATTCAAGCATGGTTTTATTGTATAAAAGCATGTGAATCGGATCAGTTGTGGCTGTAAGTATGTAAGATTTAACTATACTTTTCGCATGGTAATTTTATGAATGTGATGCTATGTGATTATGTCTTCGGTCTCTGCTATTGGAGTGTTTTCGGCATGATATTTTATGTATTAGAGTTGCGCAGCGGAAGTGTGGTGCTTTGGATATTGTCCCTTGGGTTTTGGCTAGTGTGTGTGTATGGCATGACAAAGTATGTTAGATAGCTAGTATTCTTAGCATGATAGTTGGGTATGTTATTATATGGTAATTGTGTCGCATTTGAATGGGTTTTCAGTTAATGCATGGGTACTTGGATATGACAATTGCATGTGTAAATCTCATGTGACTTCGCACGGTAAGGTATTGATATTTGATACCTTGGTAGGTATATGTATGTGATATTATATGTAGTTCTGCATGATGATACTTTTATCGTATATTATATTATGTCTGTTTTGGCCTATTCTCAACGTAAGTATATGGTTATAGTTATGAGTTTTTGAATTAATGCCTTTACTATGTAAGCCTGATTATATATGTGTTATGAATGTTCGCATTAGCCATTGTGAATGTGTTATGCCTTGGCGACCATTGTGAATGGCCGTCCATATTTCTTGTGTGTTCTCCCCACTAAGCGTTTCTCACTTAGCACGGATTCCTTCCCGTGCAGGTGGCAGGTTTGGTTCTGTTCGAGTCGCGCATCTGCAAGGTCGGTCACGTACAAGTTAGAAGTTTTGTTATGTGATCAGCTTCTGTATTTTGGATTTTTATTATTCCTGTAGTTTTATGTATCTGTAAGGTTTTGGATATTATGTTGGGTTATATAAACGTTATTATATTTATATATATTAAGTTATTCCTTCGTGTTATCTTTCACTTTATGCTTCCGCTGAATGATTATATGTATGTATGTGAGTTATTGTATGCTAGCTATTGTTCCTTTAAAGTTTTAATTTCCTCTATTTTTTCGTATGCGTGTCATGTATGAATGTATGCTTTCGCTTAGTGTGTGTGTATGTGTGTGAGTGAGCATCTGGTAGTGCGCCCGCCAGTGCCCTTCCAATTGGGGCGACGGTGGGGGTGTTTATATGGAGTCTGATCCTAATGAGAATGTGGGCGAGACAACAGAAAGTGTGAACCCAGTTTGTCCTGATCAGAGTGTTTTCGAGTGTCCTCCAGTTGAAGATTCTGGTCCTGTTTCGGAGGATAGGGCTCTCGTGCAAGGGTTGATTTGAATTTTGTATAGACTGACTACTCCTCATATTTCTCAAGATTTGATTCAAAAGGTACCTCAGAAGAGAAAGGTGTCGGGTAGGGCAGTGCCGACGAGAAAAAGGGTTCGAGAACCTTCGATGTGTCAACGATGTCAGAAGCAATATGGGGACAAGTGTAAGAAAAAGTGGGTACTGCCTATATGTCAGCACTGCCAAAAGCGACATCGGGGCCCATGTCGGAAGCTCACTGGTGCTTGTTATGGATGTGGCAACATGGGACACCGGATTGTCGATTGTCCTAAGAAGATGAGTGAGAGTCTAGCTCAGTGAGCTAGAAAGGATGTGGAGGAATTACTTCAGGCTACGCAAGCATCATCGGAATCGGTTGTAAAATTATATGCCTCCAAGGATTCAGCCAGAGTATCTGTCTCTAGCCGCATAGAAGTGATTGAGTCTGCAGAGCCTTCCGGCAAGTTTGTGTTGTAAGCTTTTGTTTAAGTCGGTTTTGTTTGTTTGGGTTGTCTGGATGTAAGTGTTTAACAGGGAAATTTCGAGGACGAAATTTCTTAAGGGGGAGAGATTGTAACAACCCAAATCAGGCCTGGTCGGAATTTGCATGCTAAGTCGGGAATTTAAGGGTATTTCAGTAATTTATGCTGGAGGAAAATTGGATAATAAGGATTTGATTGCAAAGTAATTAATTAAGTATGTTAAGAAAAGAAATGTTAGAGTGTGCTTGTAGTGTATGGAAGTAGGATATAAGTGGGTTAAGAGGTTTTATAGTGTGGGTTGGGAGGTATGGTGCCTTGGAAGATAAGTGGTTTATAAGGAAATGTTAGGGTGTGACTTGAGTTTGGTGCCTTGAAGATATTATTGTAAGAGGTGTTAGTGTGTGTATTGTGTATGGTGCAAGGAGGAATAAATCAAAAGTGGGATTATTGGTCCATTAGGATGGTGCCATGTGGCATGGGTAGGTGAGGGTAATTAAGGTGAAGTGAGGGAAGGAGAGAGGAAATGAAGAAATCAGATTTTTCCTTCTCTCTCTCACGTTTCCTCTTCTCCTCCTTCCTCTTCTTCACTTCTTCTTGCTCTCTCTTACTTGTTACCAACATGGATCTTCAAGAGTTTAAGTTGGATTTGCTGAGTTGAGCTAGATTTCTAGAGGTGAGTTCTTGAGTTTTAAGTGGGTGTTCTTCTTCATCTACTATTCTATTTTTTCGGGTTTTGGATGTGGTGTGTTTGTTGGATTAAGTGAGTTTTTTGCTGGGTTTTGTGCAAGATTTGGAGGAGAAAGGAAAGAGCAAAGGGAAAGAGAAGGTGGAGGTTTGAAAGAGAAGATTAAAGCTGCAAATTTTAGGTTTGGGAGCTATGTGGTTTCTGTTTTCAGTTTGGATGTTTTGTCTCTACCCTAATTCTTCTTGGATCATAAGTGTGTGTTTATGGTTGATTCCCAGTAAATTGGGTGTTTTTATATGATTCTTATGCATGTATTTGTTTGGTTAAATGTACTAGTAATGCATGATAAGGATTAAATTGAAGGTATGTGAGAGTTGAAAGTGAAAATGCATGATTGGGTAAACTCTGTTACGTTTTCATCTGACCTCTGCCCAATGTTTTTGTCATCAGTATAGTTTTAGATCTCTAAATTCTATGATTCTTGAGCCATTAGAGCCATGACTTCCATGCCTTTAAATTTTATAGAAATAGCCTTGGGCAAATTCTTGCTCTAAGACCCTGAAATTTGGATAAAACCGTAGTGTCTCTATTTTTGTCGGGTTGTTTGAGCAGTATAGGTTATTTAGGTCATATCTGGAGTTATAGATGTCCTTTTGATCTGTAATTTGTTGCATTTGAATGTTAGCATCCTAGGCAATATTTGTTAAGAAGGAAGTTTTGGCTAAACATGAGGTTTAGAATGTCGGTTTAGGCAACACCAGTCACGGGCGTAGAGCAGTCTTTTTAGGTATCAAAGGTGAGCCTCTGTCGCGAGCACGACAGGGTCGCGATCTCACGATAGAAAAACTTTTTTAAGCCTTTTTTCCTTCATTTTGAGCCCATGGTTGACCCGGATCAATCCCCTACCCTTCCCCTTAGCTTATTATGCATGTTTAGGGTAATTTAATGACTATATAAGTAGTTGTCTTTGGGAAACTTATTGTTTTATATGTAAATGTGTTTATGCATGTGTTCTTGGTGAATTTCCAGAATTGGGTTGTGATATGTTCTTGATAAGGCATGTATGTTATGTGTTTGTGTTTGGGTAAAGTAATTTTGCATAAGCATGGGATTATAGTAGTGATTTTATGGATTGATGTAGTTTTTGCTGTAAATTTGGGGTATTGCAAATTATTGGTAATGTTAGTTTGAATTGATGTTTGGTATGAAATTAATTGTTCATAAATGTTATATTGTGGCTATTGATGTTGATGGGTGGCTGGATTTGAGGTAAGAAACCATTTGAGTGTAAATTGTGTGTTTTGGAAGAGGAAGAAATCTGCAGAATTCTGCAAATTTTGTAGATCCTGACTCTGTCACGATCGCGACACTGTCATGAGCGCGACAGAGACCTGTGATCTTGGCCTATGCCATCGCGAGCACGCGACTCTCTCGTCGCGATAGCAAAAGTTGATGTGCTCTCTGTCGCGAGCGCGACGACGTCGCGATCGCAACAGAGCGCAATGCTGGCCTGTGCTGTCGCGAGCTCGCAATGGCGAAATATTAGTCTCTGTTGCGATCGCAACATAGTCGCGAGCGCGACAGAGTCCGGTGTTCCCTCCTCCCCGCGATCATGAAGCCCATCGCGCGCACACTGCGAAGAGACTATGGTCTCTATCGCGAGCGCAACAATCTTGTTATGCTGAATGCGTTTCTTTGGCGCGTGCGCGTGGTTTTGGACTCTTGTTTCCTTGGTGACCATAAGCCCTATATCTATTAACTTATGTATTATATGAATGTGAATACATGATATGAATATGTCTTTATGTATGCAAATATGTACATATGTAATTTGGAATGTTATTGAATGAATTGAATGGATTATACATAGCCTGCGAGAGTCAGTCTACTGGATAGTTAGACATGCCTAATAGAGTCTATTTAGCTGCAGCCCTTTGAACGTTTGGACCCTGATCAGGTCCCTGTTTGGTTCCTCGCGAACCCTTTTGTGTGAATGGATCTTGTTTAAGATCCCCTTTCGTTAAAATGTTTTCGAATGTGGAAAATGATGTTGTTTTTTGATTCGTACCCGTAAGGTACCCTTTGGCCGGTTGGTACCCATAAAGTACTGTTCGTACACTCGTTATCCACTATTGTGAGTCAGCAGGTGCTTTGTTGTTTTGTTTCATTTTGCTTGAATAACTATAAGAATGTGATATCCGAATGAGCACGATAATGATTTGAGGAATTAGTTTATATGTATATGAACGTGACTATGGGCTTTGGAATGTATGTCTGTATTATGTAAGCATGATTTTATATCTAACACGATTATCCGCATTTTTCATATGATGTGTTATGAGCTTCAGAATGTCATGAATATGATTCGAATATTATGTATATACGTATGTGACTCAAGCATGGTTTTATTGTATATAAACATGTGAATCAGATCAGTTGTGGTTTTAAGTATGTAAGATTTAACTGTACTTTTCGCGAGGTGATGTTATGAATGTGATGTTATGTGATTATGTCTTCGATCTCTGCTATTGGAGTGTTTTCGGCATGATATTTTATTTATTAGAGTTGCGCAGCGGAAGTGTGGTGGTTTGGATGTTGTCCCTTGGGTTTTGGCTAGTGTGTGTGTATGGCATGACCAAGTATGTTAGATAGCTAGTATTCTTAGCATGATAGTTGGGTACGTTATTATATGGTAATTGTGCCGCATTTGAATGGGTTTTCAGTTAATGCATGGGTACTTGGATATGACAATTGCATGTGTAAATCTCATGTAACTTCGCACGGTAAGGTACTGATATTTGATACCTTGGTAGGTATATGCATGTGATATTGTATGTAGTTTTGCATGATGATACTTGTATCATATATTATATTATGTCTGTTTTGGCCTATTCTCAACGTAAGTATATGGTTATGGTTATGAGTTTTTGAATTAATGCCTTTACTATGTAAGCCTGATTATATATGTGTTATGAATGTTCGCATTAGCCATTGTGAATGTGTTATGCCTTGGCGACCATTGTGAATGGCCGTCCATATTTCTTGTGTGTTCTCCCCACTAAGCATTTATCGCTTAGCACGGATTCCTTCCCGTGCAGGTGGCAGGTTTGGTTCTATTCGAGTCGCGCATCTGCAAGGTCGGCCACGTAGAAGTTAGAAGTTTTGTTATGTGATCAGCTTCTGTATTTTTGATTTTTGTTATTCCTGTAGTCTTATGTATCTGTAAGGTTTTGGATATTATGTTTGGTTATGTAAATGTTATTATATTTATATATATTAAGTGATTCCTTCGTGTTATCTTTCGCTTTATGCTTCCGTTGAATGATTATATGTATGTATGTGAGTTATTGTATGTTCAGCTATTGTTCCTTTAAAGTTTTAATTTCCTCTGTATTTCCATATGCGTTTCTTGTATGAATGTATGCTTTCGCTTAGTGTGTGTGTATGTGTGTGAGTGAGCGTCGGGTACCGGGCCCGCTGGTGCCCTTCCAACGGGGGCGACGGTGGGGGTGTTACAACTATGCTTGCTGTATGGATCATTATGTACTAGACAAAACTAGATAATTTGACTGGTCACCTAGTCAAAGACTTTTATGCCCCGATAGGCCCAGGTCAACTTATTCGGACTGCCTAAATACATAACAATCATAACCCATGTGCCTGTGCATTAGTTAGGAGAGGTTATGCTGTTGGTTTTCCACCGTGCACCATACGCGTCCATCGGGCCCCCTATTGACCCCATGGGCCAATCCCACCTAGGAAGGAGACTATGACCTCGTGTACGGGAGTAATAAGGTTGGAAGGACCTATGTGCTTGAATGTGATTTGTGGATGTTGCATAGCACGATCATGCATTATATGTTATTCATGCATCATCCTGACGAGTATGTTTTATAGCCATCATAGATCTGCCTAAGTGGTCAAGAGGTTCTCAGGGGCAACTATGCAGAAATCCATTCTTTGAGTTACCAAAAAGGGTGGAGTATCCGGACACTCCTTCAGACACTAGCTATGCTACTTCAACTCAGTCCTCTTTACACGAAGAAATGGCAAACTCACCAAGAGGGGCAGATGCCACCAATGCTTTGATAGCAGATGAAGTGGGCCGAAGGTTAGAAGAGTTCGAGAATCGGATGATGGCCATGATGGCCACAATGGGTCAACCAGCGGCCCCACAGAACCCACCACCTCCTCCTATGAAGAATAATGAAAGGGAGGAGGTCAGAGAAGACCCGCAAGAGGAGATCCGCTCGCCACCTATAGACCCAAGAGCTGCCACATTTGGGGCACAGAGGAGGAGGCCAGTCCCAAGATTGGATGATGACTGGGAGGATGATGAATATGAGGAGTGCATGTCCAAGAGAGGGAAAGCACCTCAAACCGAACAAGCCATCTGGAAGAAAATGGAGGAAAAATTCGAAGCAATGACGAAGATGTTGACAAGGGGTGGAGGGATAAACCCCGAGGATAAAGAATTAGAAGGGAAGGATCTGGTCCCAATGAATTTTAAGATGCCGGATATGCCAAAGTTTGATGGTACCTTAGATCCTACCACCCACAAAAAATAATATTCGTTAGTGATGAAGGGTACTACATTAATAAAAAGGCAGAAGATTGAATACTTTTTCTTGAGTTTGACTGGCCCAGCGGTGGATTGGTACCATGGGCTCGACCGCAGAACCAAAGAGAACTGGGATTTATCGTCGGAGGAATTTTTGAGACAATACGATTGCAGTACGAGGATGGAAGTAACCTTAAAGGACCTGGAGCTGCTACAGCAGAAGGGAGGCGAGTCTTTCCATGAGTATCTAACCCGGTGGAGGAATCGGGTGATGGAGATGAAGATAAAATCGGATACTCAGGATCAAATACGACTATTCATTAAAAATGCAAGCTCGTATTTGAGAGAGGGATTGAAGATGAAGGGACTAAAAGACTGGGAGTCCCTGAAAGATATCGCCATTGAAGCTAAAGGAGAGTACCTTGCTAGGAGAGCAGGTAGTGAGAATTATCCCAAGAAAGGTAGCAGTAGTCAGGGGGCAAGTTGACCGACAGGTTTTGCTAGTTGCACGAGGAAGACTACTAAAGTATCAACCACTAATGCTACCCCGAGGCATTTCTCCAACCTTGGAAGGTCTTTGTCATGGGTACTGAGAAGGCTGATGAAGGAAGGTAAGTTGCAGCCTTTGCCACCCCGACCCGCCAGAACTCAAGGCATGCCAGGGCACAAGGATAATGAATACTGTGCTTATCATTAGCACTCATGGCATACAACTGACAATTGCAAGGCTTTGAGATATGCAATTCAAGTTCTGATTAATTCAAAGCATATCACAGACCTAGAGAAGAGAGGGAGTTAGAAGAAAGCTTGACACAACAACATGCCCCCGCCAGTATTCATGATTATGTCAAGTTTGCCCGAGGAGTTTTTATTGAAGGAGTTGTACGGCAACGATGTTAACACTGCTGTTATAAGCCTCCATGAGGTGAGTGAAGAAGGGCTTCCCGCTGCAATGATCGATTGCTGGTCCACTGATGACAGTGGAACTAAAAATGATGATTCTGAAGTGTTTCTCGACCTGTGGAGTTCGGAGGAGGAAGGAGAGGAAGAAAAGAAGGAAAAGAAGAATAAAGTAGGAGCTGTGACTCAGAGCGAAAGGGTAGCTCCTGAAGTCGAGAAGCCCCAGGAGCCGGTTGAGGGCAAAAAGGGAAAAGAACCAAAAGAAGATCTAATAGTCAAGCAGCTCAAAAGGCCGTCGGCTCAGATTTCAATATCGGACCTCTTGAGACAATCCCCATCACATAGGCAGAAAGTAGTGGAGGCCTCGTGTGAGGCAACGGTGGCTACAACAATCTCGCCCACAGAGCTTCTGGACGTAGTGAAGGGAGGAGCAGGAGAGAATGTGGTTTTTACAAGTGCTGATCTTCCGGCAGAAGGCCGTAACCACAACCGCCCTTTATATATAAGGGCACAAATCAACCAGAAGCACACAGCACGCATAATGGTGGATGATGGCTCGTCGATAAATGTTTGCCTGCAGGTAGCAATGGCAGCTTTTGGAGTGACAGAGGATATGCTGGCCAAATCTGATCTAACCATCACAGCATACAACAACTCACATAGGCATGCCTCCGGGACATTCAAGGCAATGGTGAAGACGGGGCCGGAAGAGACGGAAGTATATTTCGTGGTCTTGCCCATACCCTCCAATTACTCGGCTCTTTTGGGCAGTCCATGGTTTCACAAGTTGGGAGGCGTCCCCTCTACGCTGCATCAAATGGTCAAAATACCCCATGAAGACTAGGGGGTGACCATAAGGGCTGCAAGGGAAAATCAAGTTTCTATATTGGAGATCACAAGGCAGCCATTCAATGGATTCCATGTCACCATGATTAGTGCCGAGGAACAGATGGAAGGAAGTCCCCAGGTGGTAAACATGATGAAGAGGATGTCATTTCTTCCTGGCGTAGGACTGGGTAAGAATTCTAAAGGGATGCCAACAGCCATCACCACTAGGGGTCAGAAGGATAAAAGGGGCCTAGGATACATATGTGCAGTAAAGGGGGAAGGGAAGCCAGAAAAGGAGATTCCCCATATCAAAAATAGTTTTGTGCAGGCAACCGCAGCATGTGCCTACACAGGAAACGCTGAGCCACAGTGGGCGGATGAAAAAATTATGCCAGGGTTCGAGGTCTTCAACGATGTTTATGACTGGGACATTAGATCGATCAAGCCAGCAAAGGGCTTTTGGGATGAAGAAATCATGACCAGTGAGACAATTTGGGACCGCGACGAGCCCGAGGAAGTCATAACTGAGAAGATGGTGCTCACCCAGCTAAAGGGGAAAGCGAAGATTGAGGAAGTTATACAGGGGGTTGCTGAAGAATGCCCGAAATGCCAAAGTGATTGTAACACCCCCATCGCCGTCCCCGTTGGAAGGACGCCGACGGACGCGTTACCCGACGCTCATTCACACAGATATTCACATGTACAGTACGGAAGCATACTTTCATACATAACATACATACGAAATACAGGTTAATTAAAAACTTGACTTAACTTGCAGGCACAGACTGATCATACATACTTCACCCACGCACGTACAGTAAGTAGAAACATACAAATATGTAAGTTTATCACCATGCAACAGAAGTTACAGACAGACGATAAAATAGAGGAAATTTTCAATAACAAATATTTACATCGTCCAAAATGTTACTTCAGTCTCTTTACATATTGTTACCTATACATATTTTACAGAATTACAAAATCTAGGCTACAGGAATTCAACAAAATACATCATTTCTAACTCCTATGTGGCTGGCTCTGCAGATGCGCGACTCAAACGGAAGCAAACCTGCCACCTGCACGGGAAAAAGAACCCGTGCTAAGCGATAACGCTTAGTGGGGAAAGCACAAAAATATAGACGACCATTCACAACGGCCGCCAAGGCATACCACATACACGAAGGTGACTACATAAAATCCTGACAAATAAATATACATGCTTGTATAATATAGCCCTGCACTCGAATATTCTTAACCACATTTATACACTTATTATTATTAATACACCCAATTGTTTTGCCAAAATCATTATATTTATCCAAACCCAAGAGATGATGTCAAAACACCACACTTCCACTGCGTAAACTTATTACAAATTATCATGCCATGAAACGTAAACACATAATAACATACCGTAATTACTACAATAGCTAATAATAAGGAGCTATATAGCATCGTATTAAATTTGTTACATATGTTGGTTTAAGATCACATTCCTAAGTATACAAATCAGTATACTTAATCTTAGTAATTAACAATACATATTCACGTTTATATATATAGACTTTAACCATAGTATTCAGTAATTCAGATTCGTATTCACATACATATTAATTTATCTCATTACTATACAGAAGTGTAGTATCTATATTATGTGACAGACCAACTTCACATATGCATACTATAAACAAGACCATTTACAGATAACCACAAAGGTACAATATACAGGTCAGAGTTACATCTAACCCAATCAGAGATTCATAAACACATTCGGTTTCATAACTGGTTAACTTGACCGAAATCTTACACATTCGGATATCATATTCTCATATTTTCATTAGGCAAAATAGACAGAATACCTGCTGACTCAAAATAGTGGATAACGAGTACTGAGGAAGAGACCTCATGAGGGAACACATAGCCCGATCTCTGACCGGGTGAACCTCAGAGGGAACACATAGTAGGGGTTCGCGAGGAACCAATCGTGGGACCTGATCAGGGTCCAAATCGTTCAAAGGGCGCTGCAGCTACAAAGACTCTATTAGGCATGCCTAACTATCCACTAGACTGACTCTCGCAGGTCATGCTTCACACCAAACACATTTAAGCATGGCACATTATTCATAATAAGCATATAATTCTGAAGCTTGCTTAGTAAATCAAACTCAATCCCAGATGCTCAGCAAGTGGTTCATATCATTAATAACATTGCCCATGCACAATACCTCAATTATATTATTATACTTCATACTATTCATATTATAAAGCGTGTAATATAACTCAACCGACACATTTTAACACATCCCAGATTCTACGACATATCAGAATTAAAGATAGAATTATAATATGCCAATAAATCATAGCGCATAATCCTAATCAGGAAATTATACAGTATACATCTAAGCACAGCATGTTATCCTAAGAGCAGGATCTGACTAAAGATAGACATGACATATTTTATATTTCAATATAACCTATTCGGGAGTAACCAATTATGAACTTAACTTTTATAATTTCTTCATTTTCTAAACACGGCATGTAATACAGATCACCATCATCATTAAATATTATATCCATAACCCAATAGCATTCAACCAAGAATCACATAAAATTTTACCCATGATATTAGTTATTCAAAGATTAATTGTATATTAAAATACAGCATGCGTTACACTTTACATTAATTAGTATTCATAAACCAAATTACACAACTTCAATCAGATATTAGATTACCAGGAATTCCTCTTACTACTCATATCATAAGCAAGTGTAAATATATTATCATTTCATTACTCTCACTTTAGAAAATAATCCAAGTTATGTTTCCAATTATAACGTATAATTTATTAAGCATAATCCGTATAATAATAGGCATATAACCAAGTTCACATAGCATACGGGAAAGAAAAGCCATGACAAAAACATTTAAAATTCATTTTCTGAACACAGAGCACAGAAGAGAAAAACAGGGCAAAGTGGAGGTTCTGTCGCGATCGCGACTTTGTCGCGCTCGCGACAGAACGCGCGAGACACGGGTCCTGAGCAACCTTCACGCGACGTGAAGGTTGCTCACGACGTGTGAGCACTGCCCAAGATGCTCACGTCGCGTGAGCTTTGCTCACGCCGTGAGCATCCCTCACGCCACGTGAGCTTTGCTCACGCCGTGAGCAATTCTCACGTTGCATGAGCTTTGCTCACGTCACGTGAGCTTTGCTCACGCCGTGAGCACTTCTCCTGTTGCGTGAGCTTTGCTCACGTTGCGTGAGCTTTGCTCACGCCGTGAGCTTTGCTCACGTCACGTGAGCTAAGCTCACGCCGTGAGCCTTGCTCACTCGTGAGCACTGCTCACTTCTCTTCACAGTTCACGATCTGTGAACTTGCCCTCAACACGCGAGAGCTAGATTTCACGTCTCTGTTGAACTCGCGACATTGTCGCGCTCGCGACAGCGTCGTGAACTTCAGTTCTCAGTAAAAACACAGGAAAAATCCACACATCCAAATCAAAACCATTTTCACTGAAACCAAACTTGAATTCAATCTTACCTCAAAATAGAACTTCCCAAACATCTTAACCAATATAAAGCACAAGATTTCAACAATTACTTCCAATCATATAATCTATTCATGTATTGGAATCTCAAACTTTAGAAAATCACAAACTTGACAGTACATTCAACCAATTCTCATAATCAATTTATTAATCCTATAATCATTCATATCCTTTCATCACAATTAAAAACCCATACAATAAACATTCATTCCAAACTAATACTCATCATCTATTTTCCAGAATTTAAACAAATCAAAGCATACATGCAAATTAATTGAAAAACTTGGACAAAATAACTCAAATAGATCCCAAACCTCCTTGAAGCAAAAACCACTCTTCTTCAAGCTTGCTTCTCAAACCTCTTCTTGCCCTTATACTTGCTCTTGTTAGCCAAAGCTTACACAAATCAAAAACCCAAGAATTACTCTTAACCCAAAAACCCTAACTCAAACAAAACACAGAGAAGAAGGGGAACATAATCTCTCTTAGGAAACTCTAGTACCCAAAATCATACACATACCTCCATAAAAGACTTCTTAAGCTCCACCAAAACATCAACCCATGCCTAGCCACCGAGAAGAACACGATCCAAGGAAAAGAAAAGAAAGAAGAAGGAGGAGGAGAAAAGCAAAACGTAATCTGCCTTCTCACTCTCTCTCTCTTTCCTTAATCTTATCTCCTCCTAATTGCTTCTTATCCCAAATCCACATGCCCACTTCCCATTGGTCCAAGTAATTCACTTTGACTCTCAATTCAAGTCACCATACACATGCACACACTAAATTACTTCTCATAGAAATATCCTACCTCTTAAGTTCCATACCCATAATGCACTTGATAATTATTTCTTAAAACTCACTTATACCCTAATTCCATACACCACAAGCACACTATAATAATTCCTTCACTTAACTTATTTAATTAATTTCTTTGCAATTAAATCCTTATTATCCATATTATTCATGTACAAATTACCGAATTACCCTCACTCCTTCCGACCGAGCAAGCATATTCCGACTAGGCCCAGTTCGGGGTGTGACAAATCTTCCCTCCTAAAAGAATTTCGTCCTCGAAATTCACCTACACCAGAAGAAACTCTAAAATGACACTTCAACTCACCGTTAGACTCATACATTGCATTCTAAAACTATTCACTTACTTACACTTATCGCCATTGCTATACTCTTAAATCACTTTCTTATATTCGAATCAAACACATTCATCAGAACAATCATTACTCAAATGACCGATTGAAATCAAAACCTGAACACTTTACACATAAACCAACTAACTCCGCCAATTGATACATAAATCCTTCACTACTTAAAAGATGTCCACCATACTTACGTTTCTCTCTACCATTAACCCTCCTATTAAACTTTAAAATCCTCCTTACCTTCACCTGTATAAGATCCCAAAATACTCTTTCGGTTTAATCTTTAATCAAACACAAAACACTTTCCTAAACGATTGCTGAGCGCGTCATTTTTACCCTTAATCTTAATATCAAATAGTACATATATACCCTGTCAGCTTTCTCTCAATCAAAACACATATACAAATGCTGTTCATGTATGATCAAAGAGATTACGATGCAATGAAAATGTGATGGCTCATGTATGCAGAATGATGCTGAGAAAATGCAAGTAATGCTGTAATGATGCATTTAGTCCCATCCCCATGATTTAATATGCTTTTATTCAAATACTTTTCTGGAGATAGCTGACAGGTATATAGAGTACTACCAAAACCTTATGAAATCCATATACTCATCCACTTACACGATATCTTACTTTACTGAGATACACTCAGAACAAAACCTTGAGAAATCCTAGGAACAGTCAGTCTATCCAAAATTCGAATTAATCCTTGCACTAATATTCTATTATTAGAAACAGGACCAGAATTCTAACCAAAAAAATGCACAGAAACGAAACACTTTGATCGGTATTAACTGGGTTCACACCTTTTGTCGTCTCCTTCACCTTCTCATTCGGGTCAGGCTCCATCTAACATAACACACACAGGACAAGACGCATCTGCATTAGGCCACGACACAAAACTGACTCTCAAACAAAGACTCGACACATAACAAGTAACATACAAAGACCCAATACCCAAACAAATAAGGCAACCAGAATCTTATGCTCTGATACCACTAAATGTAACACCCCCATCGCCGTCCCCGTTGGAAGGACGCCGACGGACGCGTTACCCGACGCTCATTCACACAGATATTCACATGTACAGTACGGAAGCATACTTTCATACATAACATACATACGAAATACAGGTTAATTAAAAACTTGACTTAACTTGCAGGCACAGACTGATCATACATACTTCACCCACGCACGTACAGTAAGTAGAAACATACAAATATGTAAGTTTATCACAATGCAACAGAAGTTACAGACAGACGATAAAATAGAGGAAATTTTCAATAACAAATATTTACATCGTCCAAAATGTTACTTCAGTCTCTTTACATATTGTTACCTATACATATTTTACAGAATTACAAAATCTAGGCTACAGGAATTCAACAAAATACATCATTTCTAACTCCTATGTGGCTGGCTCTGCAGATGCGCGACTCAAACGGAAGCAAACCTGCCACCTGCACGGGAAAAAGAACCCGTGCTAAGCGATAACGCTTAGTGGGGAAAGCACAAAAATATAGACGACCATTCACAACGGCCGCCAAGGCATACCACATACACGAAGGTGACTACATAAAATCCTGACAAATAAATATACATGCTTGTATAATATAGCCCTGCACTCGAATATTCTTAACCACATTTATACACTTATTATTATTAATACACCCAATTGTTTTGCCAAAATCATTATATTTATCCAAACCCAAGAGATGATGTCAAAACACCACACTTCCACTGCGTAAACTTATTACAAATTATCATGCCATGAAACGTAAACACATAATAACATACCGTAATTACTACAATAGCTAATAATAAGGAGCTATATAGCATCGTATTAAATTTGTTACATATGTTGGTTTAAGATCACATTCCTAAGTATACAAATCAGTATACTTAATCTTAGTAATTAACAATACATATTCACGTTTATATATATAGACTTTAACCATAGTATTCAGTAATTCAGATTCGTATTCACATACATATTAATTTATCTCATTACTATACAGAAGTGTAGTATCTATATTATGTGACAGACCAACTTCACATATGCATACTATAAACAAGACCATTTACAGATAACCACAAAGGTACAATATACAGGTCAGAGTTACATCTAACCCAATCAGAGATTCATAAACACATTCGGTTTCATAACTGGTTCACTTGACCGAAATCTTACACATTCGGATATCATATTCTCATATTTTCATTAGGCAAAATAGACAGAATACCTGCTGACTCAAAATAGTGGATAACGAGTACTGAGGAAGAGACCTCATGAGGGAACACATAGCCCGATCTCTGACCGGGTGAACCTCAGAGGGAACACATAGTAGGGGTTCACGAGGAACCAATCGTGGGACCTGATCAGGGTCCAAATCGTTCAAAGGGCGCTGCAGCTACAAAGACTCTATTAGGCATGCCTAACTATCCACTAGACTGACTCTCGCAGGTCATGCTTCACACCAAACACATTTAAGCATGGCACATTATTCATAATAAGCATATAATTCTGAAGCTTGCTTAGTAAATCAAACTCAATCCCAGATGCTCAGCAAGTGGTTCATATCATTAATAACATTGCCCATGCACAATACCTCAATTATATTATTATACTTCATACTATTCATATTATAAAGCGTGTAATATAACTCAACCGACACATTTTAACACATCCCAGATTCTACGACATATCAGAATTAAAGATAGAATTATAATATGCCAATAAATCATAGCGCATAATCCTAATCAGGAAATTATACAGTATACATCTAAGCACAGCATGTTATCCTAAGAGCAGGATCTGACTAAAGATAGACATGACATATTTTATATTTCAATATAACCTATTCGGGAGTAACCAATTATGAACTTAACTTTTATAATTTCTTCATTTTCTAAACACGGCATGTAATACAGATCACCATCATCATTAAATATTATATCCATAACCCAATAGCATTCAACCAAGAATCACATAAAATTTTACCCATGATATTAGTTATTCAAAGATTAATTGTATATTAAAATACAGCATGCGTTACACTTTACATTAATTAGTATTCATAAACCAAATTACACAACTTCAATCAGATATTAGATTACCAGGAATTCCTCTTACTACTCATATCATAAGCAAGTGTAAATATATTATCATTTCATTACTCTCACTTTAGAAAATAATCCAAGTTATGTTTCCAATTATAACGTATAATTTATTAAGCATAATCCGTATAATAATAGGCATATAACCAAGTTCACATAGCATACGGGAAAGAAAAGCCATGACAAAAACATTTAAAATTCATTTTCTGAACACAGAGCACAGAAGAGAAAAACAGGGCAAAGTGGAGGTTCTGTCGCGATCGCGACTTTGTCGCGCTCGCGACAGAACGCGCGAGACACGGGTCCTGAGCAACCTTCACGCGACGTGAAGGTTGCTCACGACGTGTGAGCACTGCCCAAGATGCTCACGTCGCGTGAGCTTTGCTCACGCCACGTGAGCTTTGCTCACGTCGTGAGCAATTCTCACGTTGCATGAGCTTTGCTCATGTCACGCGAGCTTTGCTCACGCCGTGAGCACTTCTCCTGTTGCGTGAGCTTTGCTCACGTTGCGTGAGCTTTGCTCACGCCGTGAGCTTTGCTCACTTCACGTGAGCTTTGCTCACGTCACGTGAGCTAAGCTCACGCCGTGAGCCTTGCTCACTCGTGAGCACTGCTCACTTCTCTTCACAGTTCACGATCTGTGAACTTGCCCTCAACACGCGAGAGCTGGATTTCACGTCTCTGTTGAACTCACGACATTGTCGCGCTCGCGACAGCGTCGTGAACTTCAGTTCTCAGTAAAAACACAGGAAAAATCCACACATCCAAATCAAAACCATTTTCACTGAAACCAAACTTGAATTCAATCTTACCTCAAAATAGAACTTCCCAAACATCTTAACCAATATAAAGCACAAGATTTCAACAATTACTTCCAATCATATAATCTATTCATGTATTGGAATCTCAAACTTTAGAAAATCACAAACTTGACAGTACATTCAACCAATTCTCACAATCAATTTATTAATCCTATAATCATTCATATCCTTTCATCACAATTAAAAACCCATACAATAAACATTCATTCCAAACTAATACTCATCATCTATTTTCCAGAATTTAAACAAATCAAAGCATACATGCAAATTAATTGAAAAACTTGGACAAAATAACTCAAATAGATCCCAAACCTCCTTGAAGCAAAAACCACTCTTCTTCAAGCTTGCTTCTCAAACCTCTTCTTGCCCTTATACTTGCTCTTGTTAGCCAAAGCTTACACAAATCAAAAACCCAAGAATTACTCTTAACCCAAAAACCCTAACTCAAACAAAACACAGAGAAGAAGGGGAACATAATCTCTCTTAGGAAACTCTAGTACCCAAAATCATACACATACCTCCATAAAAGACTTCTTAAGCTCCACCAAAACATCAACCCATGCCTAGCCACCGAGAAGAACACGATCCAAGGAAAAGAAAAGAAAGAAGAAGGAGGAGGAGAAGAGCAAAACGTAATCTGCCTTCTCACTCTCTCTCTCTTTCCTTAATCTTATCTCCTCCTAATTGCTTCTTATCCCAAATCCACATGCCCACTTCCCATTGGTTCAAGTAATTCACTTTGACTCTCAATTCAAGTCACCATACACATGCACACACTAAATTACTTCTCATAGAAATATCCTACCTCTTAAGTTCCATACCCATAATGCACTTGATAATTATTTCTTAAAACTCACTTATACCCTAATTCCATACACCACAAGCACACTATAATAATACCTTCACTTAACTTATTTAATTAATTTCTTTGCAATTAAATCCTTATTATCCATATTATTCATGTACAAATTACCGAATTACCCTCACTCCTTCCGACCGAGCAAGCATATTCCGACTAGGCCCAGTTCGGGGTGTGACAGTGATGCAGGACCGTAAGCTGCAACAGATGCGTCGGCGGAGGAGGAAGAGGAAAATAGTTTAGATTTTCTTTTTACTCCAGAACTTTTCAATAATGTTAATGATAATTTCAATTTTATTAATAAAGTGAATGATTTTGCTTGTGCGATGTTTTCGATGATTTCATTATGCATGATCATGATCATAATCCATCTATATTTGACATTGATTCAACTGATGCTACTCCATTTAATCTTGGGACCTCGGAAAACTCGAAAGAAGTTTTGATAGCATCGGATCTAACTCCTAAAGAGTGAGAAAAATTTAAGAGAATATTAAGAAAACATGAAAAGTCTTTGCCTGGACCTACAAAGATATGCCAGGGGTAGTTCGAGAAATTACAAAACACGCCATCCCCACGTATCCAGACTATAAACCTGTCAAGCAGAAGTTGAGAAGGCTCAGGCCGAAGTGGGCAAACAAGGTGAAGGAAGAAATTCACAAGCAAATTGAGGCCAAATTCCTAGTTGAGGTACAATACCCTACCTGGTTGGCCAATGTTGTCCCAGTAGCCAAGAAAAACGGTAAGGTGCGTGTATGCGTGGATTATCGAGACTTGAACAAGACCTGCCCAAAGGATGACTTTCCGTTGCCCCACATAGATGTGATGGTGGATAGCGCAGCTGCCTGCATGATGTACAGTTTTGTGGATGGTTACGCAGGCTACAACCAGATACTCAATAAAATAATCGACCGGATTAAGATGGCTTTTATCATGGAATGGGGGACAATCGCTTACAGGGTAATGCCCTTTGGCTTGAAGAACGCAGGCACAACTTATCAAAGGATAGCCACAAAAATTCTAGATTACTTGATTCATAAGGAGGTAGAAGTATATGTGGACGATATGATGATCAAGTTTGCCACTCGAGAAGGCTACTTTGAAGCCCTGGAAAAGTTCTTTTAAAGGATCAGAAAACACAACCTGCGATTAAACCCCAAGAAATGTATTTTTGGTGTCACCTTAGGGAAGCTCCTAGGCAAGTAGTTAGCAAGAGGGGTATCGAGATCGATCCAGATAAGGTTAAGGCAATTAGAGAAATGCCGGTACTGCGAAAAGAAAAAGACGTAAGAAGTTTCCTGGGTAGGTTACAGTACATCAGCAGGTTTATCGCTAAGCTTACTTCAATATGTGAACCGATTTTCAAACTACTCAGAAAAGACCAACCAATAATATGAACAAATATTGTCAGAAGGCTTTCAATATCAGAGAGTATTTGCTGAATCCACCGGTTTTGAGACCGTCGCAGCCAATCAAACCACTTATCCTGTATTTGGTGATAGAAGACAGTTCTGTAGGCGCCATGACGGCCGAGGAAGATGAGTTCGGAGTGGAATTTGCTGTTTACTACCTGAGTAAGAAGTTCCTGGCTTATGAGGTTAAGTATACAGAAGTAGAAAATATTTTCCTTGCGGTAATCTGGGCCTCTAAGAAGTTGAGGCATTACTTTTATTCCTACAAGGTACAGGCAGTAGCAAAGCAGAATCCCTTAAGATACTTGCAGGAAGCTCCATCTTTACTTGGGAAAATGGGTAGGTGGCTGTTGCTGCTACAAGAATTTGATGTAGAGTACATTACTCGAAAAACTATCAAAGGGCGTGCAGTGGCTGAATTCCTAGCAGAACACCCAATTCAAGGAGACTCATACGAGTTCAACTTTCCAGATGAGGATGTTACAACCATAGCAGTTCAGGGTTGGCAATTGCACTTTGATGGGGCTGTTAATAGCAAGAGGGTAGGAGTAGGAGTTATTCTGACAACCCCGGAGGATGAGAAACTTCCCTTGGCAAAGAAACTGAGATTCAGGGCTACCAACAATGAGGCTGAGTATGAAGCATATACTTTTGGGTTGGAAGTGTTAATAACCTTAGAAGCCAAGAATGTGGAAGTATTTGGAGATTCATCCCTAGTGATAAATCAAATTCGAGGTGAATGGGCTGTTGAAGAAGAGAGGCGATGCCGTATATCCAGCACTTGAAGGACTTGAGCAATCAGTTCGAGGTATGTACATTCCATTTCGTTCCAAGGGACGAGAATTAGTTGGCCGATGCGCTCCCCACTTTAGTATCGATGTGGGACAATCCAGAAGGGGTGATCATGTAGTAGAGGACCCAGTACGAACAGAATCAAGACCTATGATGGTCTCAGTAAGTATCAGTGGAAAGGGGGTCAGTCCATGTTGGAAGTCACCAAGAATCCCTAACAGCCAAGAGTCTCCAATTATCTCCTCTGAAGTCACAATCATATACTTCATCAGGAAAAAAAGAAAGGTGACACTTACGTGGTATGGAGGAGCATCAGAGAACTCTTCTAGTGCCTCAATCAGTGGTTCTAAGGCAAATGTGGGGTCCCTGAGGAACTAGACGGGCAGCGTCAAAAGGGGCAATGCTTAAGGCCAGTGCTACATCTCTAGTCTAAACTAGCCTGCAGCGAGGAGCGCAGGGCAAAGCACTTGGAGGATACCAGGCACCAACAATGGTGGCAAATTCCTCAGGTAAGGGGCATAAGTCCTGGTAATTAAACCTAAAAATGTGAAAGCATGGGTCCCAAAAGTGCGTTGTGGCCAAAAGGAAATTATAGTCTACCTTGACTCTCCTCAAAAATTTCATTCCAGAAAGTGGGGCAAGGGTGCTATTTTCCAAAGTCTGGGGATTGTCTAAGGTACGGCACATTTTGTTGGAAGAAGGGGAAGTCATTTTCTCAAGGGCTAAAATCAGCCAAGGAAATAGGGAAGAAAAAGGGGAAAAACCGAAGGAAGGAACTTGCTGCAAAAGTTGGAATAAGTGAGAAGGCACGGAGTCCAAGAAAATGGTTAAATTTATAGAATTGCTTCACCAACGGCATGCCCGTGCCTCATGTTAGACGGCGAGCCCGTCTGTTATTATCCACCTGGAAGGTCTGTGCATCATCATCATACATATCACGCACATCAAAGAAAAGTAATTATACAGTTAATTAGGCAATTAATGAGGGTTAAAAATGGAATCTGGAACGATAGACGACATTCCCATCGTTCCCTCCTGGAGAAGGATAGCCCGTCGGTAAGTGAATTCTATCTAAGCATGCGTAACCAACGGGATGTCACTTTTTCTCTTCCTTTTCCTATGCCAACTGATGCCTCTTCTTTGTTTTTTCCTTATAATTTCCATATTTTTAGTCCATTTTACACACTTTTTGCACCATATTGTCCCTTGTATCGCTGCGCACATTTTGAAGTACATATTCCGCATTTTCATCAAGCTTTATTTCCAATAGTTTCAGGTCAATTGAGCAATTTCTCCCACTTTCTTTCTTTTATCTTGGAAATAATTAGTAATAAAATGCATGTCTAGTTTAGTTTGATATGATATAATGTTCTGCTGTCTTTTTTTTTATTTTCTTTTGAAAATGACTAGCAATAAAATGTATGCTTCTTCTTTTTTTAGTTGATTTTGAGAATAGTTCATATGGCCATGTATGCATTGTGTAATTTAATAAATGTAAGATTTTTCTGCGCATTTTTTTTGTTTTTGGTGAGGCACCACAAAACGTAGCTATAGAAATGCTTGCACACTGGAATTAGTAGGAAGAAATAGAAAACGCCAGAAATATTAAATTGTAAAGTTAGTCTCAAAAGGGAACAAATTAGATCAATGGAATGTATTGAACGGTCACTTGGGGCCTAAGGCCTGTCCTTTTATCTTTTATGCAGGAAGTTGGGCACATCCTTGTCGGGATGCTGTCCAAATTTTTTTTTTATCTGCCAGAACGAACCCATCATTGTCAGGATGTCGAAGTCTTTTGATATGGGCATTCTTGCCGGAGTATTGCTCATTTTCTTTTTACCTTTTTTTTAAACATATTTCTATCTAGATATTGCTTGGGTTTTGATAAGCCAAAGATCTACAAAATTTGTTATATGTGTCAGTTGACAGGCCCGTCTACGGCCATAGTGCTAAACTAATCGTTTACCTTCTTTTCAGGATGCCTCCACGACGATACATCCCGCGCGATCAGCCTGAGCCTCATGCCCCAGCTTGGATGAGTGCCGAGGCCAGGCAGAGGTATAGAGCGCTGGCTCAAGTGCAGTTTTGAGCCAGCCGCTTCATTTCTAGACCATTCCTAGAGGCCTTAGGAATGGTAGATGAGGTCGATGCTTTGATAGCGGTCGCTGGGTGGACTGAGTTCTGGACACCTTCTTTCCAGACTTATCCTGGAGTAGTTCGACAGTTTCTCACCACCTTGTACAGTGGGGGGTTCCAGAGATCTGACACAGAGTGTGTCATCCAGTTCTGGATCGAGGGCCACCAGTACAGTATTACCCGCCAGCGATTTGCACAGGCTATGGGGCTTCCATTTGGGCAGGATATTATAGTGCCCTAGAGAGCAGTCCGGTGCCACCACTGGGAAGTCATTGCCTTGCCGGGAGTGCCGTATGACCATAATACGGCAAAGAGTACGGTACTCATGTCACAGGCCCTTCGCTACGTTCATAGGGTCCTATCCAGCTCCTATTTGGGACCGGCCGGTAACCCGGGTTCCCTCAACGTCGCAAAGATATGGAGTTTATGGGCCATGGTTGCAGGGCAGTAGCGCAACATTAGCCATGAGATTTTGGCTAATCTGGTGAGAGTGTCTAGGGGAGCAGCCCCTGTGGTGTATGTTGGCGGAGTTATTACCAGATTGTTGTTGACTTTGGGCACCCTTTCGGATGTGCTTGGACATCCTCTGGATGAGAGCATTTATATAGATGCGCCATCAGCACTGACCATGGGTATGATAGTGTCGATACAGGGTCAGCTTGAGGCATATAGGCTTCGGACCATCCACGAGACCCGGCGTGCTTTCGGTCTTCCATCGCTTGAGCCAGTAGAGGAGCAGCCTCATGAGCAGCCTGAGATAGAGCACCAGCCTACAGAGTAGCTGCAGTATCAGGACGGTCAGCCTCCTCAGTTCCCAGATTACCAGGAGAATCAGCCTCTGCAGCAGCAATCTAAGGGGGAGCAGCCTCGTACCCCTCTGGATGTCGGGATCAAGTTTACCATGGAAGAGTTATTTGCCACTCGCCCAGCAAAGAGGGTGCAGAGTCCTACTCCTCCTCCACCATCGAGTGTATGGTGGACTGTGCCTCGAGCCCCTGGGAGGTTTCATCCATATGTTAGAGCAGGGGACTCGGGGGCATCTACTTCCACGACTCTGCCTCCCGGGCAGGCACCAGAGTCGGTCACCCCTGCATCAGCGTCATCGCCTCAGCCAGTGCAGCTAGACTTTACAGCAGTCTTGACTTTTATGTTCGCCTCCTTGGAGCACAGACAGGAGGAGAGGGCCACCGTCCTTCTTGAGCTGCTTGTGGAGTGAGATAGGGTCATATTGGAGTAGTTGGCTAACAACAGAGCATTATACATGAGCAGGGGAGGCTTATTGATCAGTTGAGGCGAGAGTTGAGTGCCTCACAGGACGCCGCGGCACAGAGGATAGATGCATCTGTCCAGATAGTAGATGAGTCAATTGAGGCTCTCCGGTTCAGGATTGGGGTATTGGAGGGCGCTGTACCTCCCATTGCAAAGACCATCAGAGAGTTCAGGGAGCAGACGGAGGATAAGCTAGGGCGCATGAGAGATGCCTCTAGTGATCAGACTCTCCGACTGGCCGGTGCTTTCAAAGAGTTGGGGGGAGTAGTCACAGACACGTTGTAGTTCATGACAGTCTGTGCGCAGCCTTTTCTCGACGAGTGCGCCTGGGTTCAGTTCCAGCAGCAGAATTCAACGAGGGGGCAGCCCTTGTCTATACCGATTATTGTTCTTCCTCGACATCAGTAGTAGCCCGGATCCTCAGTACCTCAGCAGCCCAGGTCCTCAGTTCCTCCTAGGCAGCCTTCTACTTCAGGAGCTGGACCCTCCGCTTCTTCATTGCAATACCAGCCAGTTCATATATCAGACGATGATGATGATCCAGTAGAGGAGCCCTCAGATATTTCGCCTCTATAGGCTATTCAGGGAGTTTTAGCGCTGTATCTTGTATTTTTACTATTATGGTTATTTTTGTATATGTATTGTACAAAACTTATACTCTTAGTGGAACATTTATGGGTAACTTGCTAAATTTACATTTTGTTTTTGTATATTTATCTTACTTTCTTCTGAAAGGGCAAATGATGACATCATAAGAAAAGATGATAAATGATAAATGGCAACATAAAAAATGTTTATAAATCTACCAATCAGACTTATTTGCATATGAATTAACAAGAATCTGTTACAATACAGGAACATGATTTTACACCAATTCAAGGATAGTCAACAATCAAATGATGGGTAAATAGGTCAAACATTACATATTATCTCAACATTATATTACAGATCGGATGGAGATCAGCGAATCAAAATCATACTTTGCGGATCGAATGGAGATCAGCAAATCAGAACCATATTCAGCAAATCGAGTGAGGATCAGCAAATCAGAAGACATACCTTGTAGATCTGATGGGGGTCAACAGGACAAAATATCAAATCACATGCCTTGTAGATCGGATTGGGGTTCGTAAGGAAGCCGTGCGGACTAAGACATGGCCAGCAGGGCACGCGATAGAACAGATTGCAATGAGATCACGGTTAAAGAACACCGCATCTCACAGTAGAGATTGTAGTTAGAGAACATTATATCTCACGAAAGCTGCGCAAGCTGAGATAAGGCCAGCAGAACACCAGCGGTAGAACCACATCAAAAGGAGGATGCAGTTAGAGAACACTACGCTTCACAATGGGATTGTAGTCAGAGAGTACTACATCTCACAGACACCGTACAAGCCGAGATGAGGCCAGCGAGATAGATCAGCCACCATGCATGCCGAGGCGAGGACAGGGGGGCACACGCGATGGAACATATCGCAGTGAGGTTGCAGTTAGAAAATACTGCGTCTCACCATTAATTTGTAGCTAGAGAATGCCACATCCTACGGACACCGTGTAAGGTGAGACGAGACTAGCGGTACACTTGTAATAAAACAAATTGCAAATGGGTCACAATTGGACAATACTGCCTCTCAAGAACACTTGCACATCAAGCGTGCCGAGACAGGGCTTGTTGAATGAATGATCACATGCTTCCACGCAATATCGGAAAGGTTAGGACCGTCTCAAGTACGCATTTATTCCTTTCTTCTCTGAATTTTGGCTCATCTAGACACTAGTGCACTAGTTTCCCAAAAATTGGGGGCAACTGTAGACACCGTGTCCTGAGATAGTCCAGATCAGGGTTACCCAATAAAGAGATCAATGTCTATTTTCAGATTAGCGGATGGAATTTGGGAGTTTTCGTCTTTTGGTTTTACAAGGATTAAGAATTGTTTCTCTATAAAGGGAGGTTTCAGAGAGTTTCGGGGAATTCAGCTCTGGAAAATGGGATTTTGCTCCACAGACGGGATGACCGTCTGTGGATGGACACCCGTCTTTCGTTAAAGCTTCCTGTCTCTCGTAGCGAGTGCGTGCCCGTCGTTCAGATAGACGGACCGTTTCTTGCCTTTGAAAGATGGCCGTCTGTCATTTTAGAGATGGATACGTGCTCGCGAGAGACGACCGTCCCTATTCTCGTGCCTTGTGGATTGTCCACCGGTCAAATTACCGCACGTACCCTTTCCACAAACGCTCATCTGTGGATTCATGGACGGCCGTCGGTCGTTGATCAGATTGCACTAACCACCGGATTTTAGAAATCTTATCCCATATCTTTAAATCTTTTCAAATGTGTTTAAATTTTGGATTAGATTTCGGATATATTTTGATAACCGATTCGGTTATGATTGGATTTCAGGAATCATTTTCAAATTGAAATCCTAAATTCAAATTCATTTGAATTATCTTCTAACTCTATACATAGTGGATTATGTTTCATTATTTGGGGTTGGAAAATTTTCAATTGGAAAAAAAAACTCTTTGCGTGCAATTTGCTAAAAATCTGAATTCAATTATTTTCCATAAAATCTCTATTTTTCGCATCTATTCAATATAAAAATTCTTTCAATATTTCTACTTTTGTTTTTACCTGTGAATTGAGCTAACTTGAGGTAACGAAACTCATTCATTACCATAAATCTAGCCAGTTCCGACATTTGAATTGCTATTGAAAATATCAAGGAGGAAAAAACATAAATTTTCTCTTCTTGATTTATTTTTTTCGATTACAATTAACATAACTGAAATCTCCCGAAGATACGCAAACACGAACCGATCCTTGTGAAACGCATGGGGCCGAGATCATCCAATATCCACCTAAACGGGTAAGATCCGAGGGTAAACATTCTGGATTCAGTGTTTGTGAAATTTACTTAATTTGCGCTGGTTATTTTCCTTTTTTTGATAAAATTCGATATACCTAAAATTTAATTCAGAATTTGGATAATTTTTCTCGGGTTTCTAAAATTAAGGTGACCGAAGGGCAACAAGGTCGCCGACGGCCGTCTCTCAATCAAGAGACAGGCCGTCGGTGATGCATCACTCCACCCACCGGTCAAACCAGGGACGCCCGTTGGTCACACACAGTAGGCTGTCCCTAGGTTATTTCTCCCTTTTTCATGTTATTTTCTACCCCATTCTCTTTTTAACCTATTGTTTTCCAAAATTCCATGTTATTTTACTTGTTATTTTTTTTACTTTTGACACTAACATGTCTTTTCTTGTGAGTTATTACCTGGTTATTTCGGGATGGATTGGAATGGTTGATGATGATTATAACGCTGACCTGAGGATCTTCATCCGGGTTCTTTCTTTAACTTTATCTTTTCCATTTTTATTTGTTGTCATTGTAAAGGTTATTTCAATCTTGTTAAAATAAAGATGGCCAAGTGTTTCATAGTAATTGAATTGGGATTTTCTGAAAATTGAGGACTAATGTCCTATTTTAGCCAACAAAACCGACACTTAATGAAAGTTGATTTGTAATAAATATGCATGATGGGACCAATGTCCTCATTTCAATGAATGTCTCGATTTTTGTATGCTTCGCCTATTATTTCATAATGGGGGTTGTATTCTGCCCCTAGTTTTTTTTGTAATTTATTTTTGGGTATTTAATCTTATGCAAATATATTGCTTTCATTTATGTGAATGGACTGCGCCTTAATTAATCGTATTGTATGGAAAGTTGGGTGAAACAATGAATTCAAAACTTAATTATAATATTAATCAAGGTATAAATAAATGAGAAGTCCGAACTCGCTCTGGTCTTAGGCTCAACGAGGTTAGAGGACCATCTCAATGTTCTATTGGGATGGGGTCTCCAAAATATCTCTTGTTGCCCCAGTAAAAGGCCTAACTTGCACAATCCTAGGCTCCACGGGGTTAGAGGATCATCCCAATGTTCTATTGGGTTGAGGCCTCTAAGATCCCTTTGGTTTGCCCAAAATGGATGCTTATGCGCCGCCCGCATAATCCTAGGCTCCACGGGGTTAGAGGATCATTTCGATGTTCTATTGGAGTGATGCCTCTAAGATTCCCCTGGCTTGCCCAAAATGGATCTGTGTGCGCTCTCTTAGGCTCACTTAGGCTAGATAAACCTTCCCAATATTCTATTGGGTGGCGACTCTAAGAAACCTCCTTGTTGCCCAACATAGACGCACTTGTAATTCGTTGCAAGTTTTAATGAACCTCATCCCGAAAGCCCTAAAAGCGGGCGGTTCGGGGCGACCCGAGGTTCGACACGCGTCACAACTGACAGCCAAAACAATTTCAAATTCTCAATCAAAACATACTTTGGTTCAATCATTCACATTCAAAGCATCTTCACTCAAATTACTCAAGACCCATAACATTTGAACATATCTAAACAACTTTAACTCCATGAATTTCCCGAAAATCAAATCAAAACCCCAAATCCAAATATACATTAAAATCACAGAAATCCCTAGCCTTTAACTCCTTAGCTCTAATAGCTTACTTAGATGATCTTTCTTGCTTCTAAACTCATTCAAGATCTTTTTCATCCGAAAATCCTTATCAATCACACAAACACAAAGCCCTAGATTAAGAACACATATTAACAACAAATGAAGAAGATGAAAAAGAGATAGAACTCAACAAAACTTACCCAAAATAATCTCTTGAGTTGATCAATTTCCACTAAACTCAGCCAAAAGAAGAGGGATCAATATGGAGCAAAGAGGAAGGAAGAAGAGAAGGAGAAGGAGGCGTGAGGGAGAGAGAGAATAGGAGGCTAGGGCAATTTACTGCTCTTCCTTTCTCTTTCCTATCCCTTTTATACCCTTCTCTAAATCCTTGCCACATGTCCTTCTATAATTGGTGGAACTTGACTACTCACACCCTACACCCAAGCATGACACTACACACAAGACTAACTCCACTAACACATACACTACTTCCCTCTATGCATGCACACTCTATCAAAACCCACAAATCATGCATATAACACACAAATAGATATATATGTTAAATTCTCTTTTTAATCCTCAAACTCATATAACCTTAAACATTGATATTCATAATTTACTAATCCTTCACATGGCCCACTAATTAATTCTTTATCCATTTAATAAAGTCCTAATTCCATTTTCACAATTTACTATTAGCCATACTTGCCGAAACTTTTGCTTAAATTCTTAAATGATCTATTTGACATACCTAACACTTCAACGTGCACAACTTTGGTCACTACCCCTTCTCAATACGCCCAATCCTTCTAGGGTACATTTTGAGTGTGTGACAACTCTTCCCTCCTAAAGGAATTGCATCCTCGAAATTCACTTACATCAGAAAAACCCAGAACTATACTCCAATTCACTTTCATTTACACTGATCATTTTCATATCATCATTTAACACTTATACTCTACACTTGAATCACATACATTTCACTTATTCCCATACACCTCGCTTTTAACATACTCACTTGTTATTACTTATTCTTATCACTATACTCTCGAATCACTTCTATTTAATCAACATAACCACACAAATCATAACTTTCTCTTGTCCATAACTAAAATCAAACTCATAAAATTGATTTAAATAAATCCCATAATTCCCTTTTTATTATCTTATGCTTAAATTGATCACATTTATCAGAACAATCATTACTTTAACTACCGCTCGAAACCCAAAGCACATACACTTCACACATAAATCATTTAACTTACAACATTTTGCTGCACAATTCCTCAATATTTCAAAAACATCCGCCGTACGTGCTACTTTCCTTACTAACAATACTCATATCTTACTACAAAATCTTTTCACACTCACTTGTATAAGATTCCAAAAATACTCTTTCTACTAAACTCAGACTATAACCACAATACATTTTCTTTAGCAACTATTATGCTCTTAAGTCACACACTTAATATTAATATCAAATACTCAATGTACACCCTGCCAGCTTGCTCTCCATCAAAATGCATATGCAAATATTTCTCACATGTGATCAAAGGGAGGATGATGCAATGAGGATGCAATAGTTCATGTATGCAAAATAATGCAGAAATGCGATTGATTCTATGATAATGCACTTTTGCCATCCCCATAGTTCAATATGCTTATTTTCAATTAAATTTTCTAGAGATAGCTGACAGGCATACCGAGCAACACCATAATCTTACAAAATCCACATACTCTTCCATCTCAAAATACAAAAACATCTATTCTTCCAAGGAAACCACATATCAATATACTTCAAAAACTTCTACAAACTTTCTCTGTAACCATATAGAATCGAAACAAAATTCCTTACAGAATCTCTAATAACTCATCTAATAAACACATTCTAGATTGCACATGCAGGTAGATCATGACCTACCGAGCCAACACTTAACTAAATAATTTATCAAATCGGAAGGTTTCCCTTCCCAAAACATAACTAAAGGATAAGGTAGTCCGCTTTGGCAAACTTTAAACTATACGGACACACTTCAAAACACCTTGTTAACCAGAATCGACTAAACCTGGCTCTGATACCAAATTATAACACCCTTAAGTCCCACACATAGCATATCGATGGATGAAGAGCTATAGTGAGCGGAGTGTGCTACCAGACAAAGACACACATGGCAATATAGATATTAGAGTAATAAAATTTCTAACACCTAAAACCTTAACAACATACACATCTTAAACTTATCTCACACACACTAATATTCGCACTAAAGATTATTACATCTCATTACAAATGCTAAATAAATAACTCAATTACAAACCGACAATCAATAAAAGCGTTCTATAACTTCTACCGACTCATTGGCCAAAGTCTCAAAGAACTGTTGTGCTACTCTGATCTCCTAACCTGCATAGACAAACAACCGTCCTAAGCGATAACACTTAGTCGGGCGAAACAAATAATAGGCAGCCACTCATAGTGGTTGCCGAGGCAAACACATGTAAATTAATATATATATAAAGCTATCATCAATTCATATTGTTTTTCTCATACGAAACTTAAACAATTTCCTATATACATTTGATTACATACCATAGCCAGAATTTACATTATTACCTTAGTAATTTAAAATGGCATTATGCTTAATTCATTTAATTAACTATGTGAATAGTTATACGCCCCTAAGTTACCAAAGATACATTTGCTAGCAGGGCAAAAATATGTCATATCGATTCCCATTAGTACTAATATTTCCAAAATCCAGTTATCCATATTATGTTTAACACATTATTATTCCTTACTTACCAATCAGTATAACATCATCATATTCAATACAACCAATAAACAATGCACGAGAATTACTTACCAATATACTTACAGTAATAATCCAGGCTAAGATCCATAAGGTAGATAATACATAACATACCTGTATTCTCATATTAAACATATAAATGAATACATTCATAAAGCTCATTCAGCAAGTTCTTAACTATAGCAAAATGTATAACAAATATCTCAATAACTCATGAGAAAGATTTCATGTAAACAATCATACTCTAAATTTTTGAACAAATTAGTAACATGCAATATCCACATACAAATTCACATGCAGTCAGTATACATTCATACACACTTATCAGAATAACATTATCCATTACATTTCTCTTCATTTAACTGACATTAGATTCAGATGCAAAGCATTTAGGTATCCGAAAATGCCACACAATTCCATATACGAGTCTGTGAAGGATTCAGAACACATTAATGCGTGAAGCACAAGCTTATCATTTCAACAACCACTTTCAAATACTTGATTCACATATCGCTTTGTACATTAACACAGAACTTATCAATTCATTTAATTGTCTACTAAGTCAAAGGGGTTGATAAGCGAGTGAACATGTGGTGATACCTTACGGGTACGAATCGAACTGAACGCATGGCGGTACCTTATGGGTACGAATAGAAAAGCAACATCACATTTTCTTATTCAAAAACATTTTCACATTGGGGATCTAAAACAAGATCCGTACACATTGAGGTTCGCGAGGAACCAAACAGGGACCCGATCAGGGTCCAGAACAAAACAGAGGGCTGCAGCTAACAGAACTCTATAGGCATGCCTATCTATCCACGACTCGACTAACATAGGCTAAATTTCCATATTATTATTATTATTGGATTCATCTCATTTCCACATACATACACATTCCACCAATACGCATAACATTCTTTCATTTTTATTGGGTACATGCATTCATTTACGTATAAATACCTCATATGAACATATTAAACACATTTATGTTATTAGATATCATGTCCATATTTAGTCTCAACAATTAATTTACAGTTATCATATTCATTTAGACTTAACGGATAAGTTCACATTTCGTTACACGCATAAATTTACAACATAATCATAGTAGATCAAATTCTTATATTTCAATAACTACTTTGCATGGGAATACATCAATAATTCACATTTTCTCTCATAGATGCATAACATAGGTGAAAAACTATGCAAAGAAGAAGTTCCTCAAAAACAGTTTCCAGGCAAAGAGGAGACTGTCGCGATCGCGACAAGAAGTCATGCTCGCGATAGTGGCAAGACTCATCATGACTCGTGCCCAGAGACATGAATCATGAAGGAGAACCATAGAGGAAACAAGCAAACACAAGAGGGGAGGGACCAACACGTGCACGACTCGTGCACCAAGTGCACGTCTCGTGCACTATATGCATTTCTCGTGCACTACCCCCACACGAAATGAAGAACCCATCTCTGTCGCGATCGCAATAGTATCGCACTCGTGATAGAGTCCCATTTTCCAAATTCCAGCAAAATTAGCAGAACTTCTTCCTTTCAAAACTTACCCAAACCTTCCGATCAAACCCAAAACTCATCACAACTCATATTAAACATCCAATTCATCATAAACAATATAAAAACCAACCTTCACACCATTTAATATAATTAAATCATGCAATTAACATAATCAAAATCTCTAAATTTACTGACAGCCATAATAATTTCAAATTCTCAATCAAAACATACTTTGGTTTAATAATTCACATTCAAAGCATCTTCACTCAAATTACTCAAGACCCATAACATTTGAACATATCTAAACAACTTTAACTCCATGAATTTCTAGAAAATAAAATCAAAACCCCAAATCCAAATATACATCAAAATCACAAAAATCCCTAGCCTTTAACTCCTTAGCTCCAATAGCTTACTTAGATGATCTTTCTTGCTTTTAAACTCATTCAAGATCTTTTTCATCCCAAAATCCTCATCAATCACACAAACACAAAACCCTAGATTAAGAACACATCTTAACAACAAATGAAGAAGATGAAAAAAAGAAAGAACTCAACAAAACTTACCCAAAATAATCTCTTGAGTTGATCAATTTCCACCAAACTCAGCCAAAAGAAGAGGGATCAATATGGAGCAAAGAGGAAGGAAGAAGAGAAGGAGAAGGAGGCATGAGGGAGAGAGAGAATGGGAGGCTAGGGCAATTTTCTGCTCTTCCTTTCTCTTTCCTTTCCCTTTTATACCCTTCTCTAAATCCTTGCCACATGTCCTTCTATAATTGGTGGAACTTGACCACTCACACCCTACACCCAAGCATGACACTACACACAAGACTAACTCCACTAACACATACACTACTTCCCTCTATGAATGCACACTGTATCAAAACCCACAAATCATGCATATAACCCACAAATAGATATTTATGTCAATTTCTCTTTTTAATCCTCAAACTCTTATAACCTCAAACATTGATATTCATAATTTACTAATCCTTCACATGGCCCACTAATTAATTCTTTATCCATTCAATTAAGTCCTAATTCCATCTTCACAATTTACTATTAACTATACTTGCCGAAACTTTCACTTAAATTCTTAAATGATCCATTTGACATACCTAACACTTTAACTTGCACAACTTTGGTCACTACCCCTTCTCAATATGCCCAATCCTTATAGGGTACATTCCGGGGTGTGACAAGGAGCCTAAGGTGTTAGAAGATTTTCAAGCAATTTGTGTCTGCCGTAGAGGAATATTAGACAAAAGCTATTTTTTTCTCATAATGTCACATATATGTCCCTAAACTATGTTATGCACTTATTTCTATAATCATTTTAATACTATTGGCTTTTTCTATGTATACATTGTCACATCTTATCGCATCATGCATAGTAATAATCATGATCAAGGCATTGGTTCAAAAAAATTCTTTTTTATTCAATCTCAAGCAAAAAAAATCTTGGTTGCATCCAACCTAACTCCTAAAGTGAGATAAAATTTGAGAGATAAAAGGAAATAAAATAATAATAATAAAATAAAAGAAAAAAAGAAAATGCCTTTGCCTTGACCTGGAATGACATGTTGGAGATTGATAAGGGCATTGCTAGGACAACCTGCCTCAATTTGCAAGCTAATAGCAACAGAAGTTTTAAAAGCAATACTATTGCTTCCTCAGCATCTAGGACTCATACCATGTAGCCAAATGAAGCCAGGCTCCAAGTAATAAGGGGTTGCCTCGAAAGCTGGACTATCAAATTCAAGGTGAACGAAGCTTTAGGCCTTCACAACAAAAACAAAAGACGAGAAAAAAGAAGAAAAAAGAGATCAAAAACAAAAGAAAAAAATAAAAAAAAAGACATAGTTTTGTCCTAAACTATCTAAGGCTAACCTGCAGCCCAATCTCAAACATTAAAGGATACTTTAGAAATCGAGCCACCAAAGCCAACAAAAGGAAACTATGGGCTCTCACAGTTAAGTTTCAAATATTGAGCTCACTACTTCAGCCAATTTACACAAGGGTCAAGATAAACCCTTTTGTGCTAAAAAAGAGGCATGGTCAGAAGGAGCAGCCGTCCCGGATAATAATAAAGAAGGTAAATTCAAAGGAACCACGTACACATTGACAGACTGGAGGAGGTCCCACGGCAAAGGCTAAAAATAATAATAATAATAATAATAATAATAATAATAATAATAATAATAATAATAATAATAATAATAATAATAATAATAATAATAATAATAATAATAATAATAAATGCCCCGCGGGTCAAAAACTGAAAAAAAGGTGATCTTGCTAAAATTGGGCGCCCTACTAGGATGAAAACTAAAAAGGAAAAAAAGGGGCATCCTTGGCAAAAATTAAGGGCTGAAGGAAAAATATTCAATCAAGAAAACCTAAGAGAGTTGATTGATAACAGGAGTTGAATGCGCCCAAGATGTTACTCCCTGAGATTGAATAAAACTTGTATTTTTGCTTCATAAGTCGATACATGATTATTTTTGTTGCTATTTGGTGCATATAAATAGGAACCCATGTATAATCTGGGCATAAACATGCGATTGGATGGTCAAGAGAAACCGGTTGCATGCATAGGGGCATGTGCTAGTGCAAGTCTCAAGGTAGTGATAACAATACTTCATGTGACTAATCCTACCCTTAAAAAAATGAAAAACAAATAAACAAACAAATAAAGAGATTGTTAGAGATGAAAACTGTAACTGGCTCTCTAAGCAAAAGTTAAGCCAAAGAGCAGGATGAAAACCTAAAAATTAGCAATTTGTCCTACAAAAAAATGAAATGAATAAAAGCCATTGGAGTGGGTTGGGTCCATTCCAGGCAAAAAATTAGGCATAGGGTTATGTGAAAATCCCCAAAGGGATCTCATAAAGAAAAGCTAGTTTGAAAATCCATAAGGGATGCACTACCTTCAATAAATGACTTCCAATATTTGAAGTGATAAGGCAGTCCGAATAACCTCCTTTCAGGTAAATAGTGCAAAATGTAGGACATGAGTCAGAGTCCTGGGGGAAAAATGCTGTACAGCTCATAGCAAAAGGTGCTTGCTCGTTGACCAGGGGGCAAAGATACACACCGGACAGTTCTCTCTAAAAAGCTTATGGGTCAAAGTTCCTAAGCCAAGACAATACTCTTCGATATCATTGGGGGCATCAGACAGTAGAAGTAGTACCCTCAATGAGTCCCTTAACCACCTAGAATGTGGTCTATCTATTTTTTGCATCTCACGTGCATCCCGCATGTACAATCTTTTGCATATCTCTTTGTATAATTTTACACGTGCATTGTAACAACCTGAATTCTACCCTAGTAGGATTTGCTAACTTTATTGGTTGGTTATGGGTATAAGAGTAATTTTAAATTGGGTTAAACAAGGGTAAAATTGAAAAGGAATAAAAGTTTATAGGGGAAAGAATTTAATTAAGTGAGTGAGTGGTAATTTGCCAAGGACTAAAGTGAATGAACCAAGGACAAAAAAGAAGTTTGACAAAGATATTTTGATTTGGCAAATAAGATATTGACATATAGGAGTGAGTTGTTGGGGAGCATTTAATGAGAAGAAGAAGGGAAAGAAAGGATAAGAGAGGGAAATCAGATTTCTCTTTCCTGTTCTCCTCTCCCTCACGTGAGTTGTTCCCGTTTCTTCTTCTTCTTCATTTTCTGCTCCTTGCTTCTTCTCCTTTGGTGTTTCTTCAAGAGTTTGATTTGTATTCGTAAGGTAAGTGGTTGGATTTTGTGTCTCTATTCTTCATCTCCTTCCTTTTTATTTTAATTTGAAAATTATGTTGGGTTTCATCGGAATAATTCAAAATTAAACGCAGCGGAATAAATTAGAAACCCAAAACAGGATCCAAGTATTTTCGAATGATTCAAAATGAAGAGATAATGATTTACTGACCTTTAGAACGAAATAACTCTTTAACTCGGACTTTAGGTGCCGCTTTGATCACGAGCACCCTCTACCGGTATCCACACGCACGAACAAATGAACAGAAGACGCAGGGGTGCTAGCTCCCTTGAATGCAAATGGATTTTAATTTTCTTTCTTTCACAAAGAAGAATAGTGGCTGGTTAGTTTTTAATTTTTCTATTTCTCCTCAAGAAGATACAGCCACTTTCAATCACTTATTCCTTGGAATAACGTGATCAGTGGTTTCCTTAGGGTTAAACTCTTTTTTTAACCTATATCCCATATATAACTGTATATATATTTCAAATCCTTTTCCTCTTAGGAAAAGATAAATAAGGATATTTTCTCTTAATTCAAAATTAAGATATAATATATATATACATATATTTATATATATATATATATTTATTTCTTTCTTTCTTATTCAAAATAATAAGAAATAATATATTAATACATATTATTATCTCATATTCAAAATAAGAGATATTTATATGTATAAATATATATATATAAATATGTAATTTTGAAATTAAATATAAATACCTATATTTATATTTTATTCCGAAATAACCCAATAAAATTCATTCTGTTCATTTTGCTCTTGGTGTGTGACCCAATAGGTTTATATTATGTTGGCAGTGGGCCTAATCCCATAAAAGCCCACAAGTCATAATTGGTCTCTAGCAAGACATTATGACTACCCAAATAATATAAATATCGTTCGTTCGATTTTAACCTTGCAATAGAACATGTCATTATCCTTTTGCCACACGATATCTTGTTCGAACATAAGTCATGGTCCATGTCAAACTTAAATTGTTCAAACATATAATTTCTCGATTACCAAGTAGACTGATAAATTCAAATGACATTGATCACACTATCAATTCATTTGAGCACGGCCATACATTTTACAGTCCTACTTATCGAGGGGCCCAATAGATATCTCTCTCATAAGAGAGGGACAAATTCCATCTTGATTATTCATTTTCCTCTGCATAATTCTCATTATATCTAATCATAACCTTTATAATTATCCGATTAAAGATAACATTTGATTATGTCAAAACATAATGTTCCTTATGTAGGAAACCATGATAACCTCAGGTCAAAGGATTCAATAACATATCTATGATAAGATCACTTGTGACACTATCCCATGAAGTAATCTTATCGTGGGTCTATCCAGTACTTTGTTCTCTAGCAAGTACCTATAGATTTGATTTATATCAACATATATATATAATCATCCCATGATTATCAATGCAAATCTATGCTAGTCTTAATTTATCTTTATGCCCTTTAGTGATAAATGACTAGGGACAATATGAATAACATTGTTATTCATAAACATTACAATAATGTAACATGCCAATAACATTAATGTGAAGAAAACCATTATATATATGAAAAAGCAATTATTACATCAAGGTCCAAATGCTTGGCCTAGGGCATAACCACTAACAAATTATGGGTTTGGATTAAGTGTTTTTGGTTTGGTTTGTGCAAGAATTGGTAATCAGGAGTAAGAACAAGGGTAAAGAGAAGCTTGAACCTTAAACGGAGGAGTGGGTTATGCTACATTTTGAGGTTTGGGAGTTTACTTTGATTTGTGCTTTTCGTTATAGTAGTATGTTTTTGTTAGATTGAGTTATGGATTTGTTAAGTTGAAGTCTGGTTGAGTGAATATATGCATGCTTTAAGTGATTTTGAGTGCTTGAGTTGTGAAAGTTGTTGTGGTTTAAGTTGGGTTAAATTCGGAAAGGAAACAACTGGGTTTCTAAGTGAAAATATGGGTTTTTGTTTATCTACATGGCGGTTAGGATTTCCATACCACCGTGTGATCATGTTTTGTACTTATGGTTTTGCTCGTCCGTTGGGTCACATGGCGGTTAGGATTATCCTAACCACCGTACGAAATGTTACACAACGGTTAGGAGTTTCTTTATTGCCATGTAAGTGCTTTATGTTTTCTAAGGATTTTTGATTCAGCAGGCCACACGGCAGTTAGATTTTCTTGAGCATCGTGTGAGATGTCTTACATGGCAGTCAGGATTTTCCATACCGCCGTGTAAATGATTTTTGTTTTGAAAACTCAATTTTTCTTCAATCTTACACGGCGGGCAGGGTCTTGTGACCGCCATGTGAATCATATTTTTGAGATTTTGACTTTTGTTTTGTTTGTTTTTTTTAGCCAAGCATTGTTATTATTTTTGCATAAACTTGATTAATGTGTTTCAGGGATATTAAATTTGTAAGAGTTTCGCATGAGTTTAATTACATTGTTAGGTGGTGGAATGAGAAAGTTATTGGAACATCATGTGCTTTATTTGTTGCAGTTTACATGGTTTCTTACTATTAACTCTTTGTGGGAACTAGTATATGATACTCCTGGTGTGTCTTATGTAAATGATTTGTAGTAATTTGTTCATTTACTTGATTAATGCATAGTGTGATTTTGGAATAGAGTATTTAAGTTTAAGCTTGAATGGTCATAGTCGTGGATAGATAAGCATGCTTATTTAGGGTTTTAATGAAGCTGCTTCTGTCAGTCCGTTTGGGTCTTTATGTCAGCCCCGTTTGGGTTTAAAATGTTTTGAGAGACTTCGGCCTCTTCTGCTACCTTCGGGTATAAAATATTTTGAGACTTATGTCTCTTCTATTTAATACTATGTCCAATTAGTATTTCAGTAACCGTATCCACCTCTGATGTATATTTAGGCGAGTATAAGTTGCTAGTTGTTTAAGATGTGCAATGGTATATTCTTCTTTATATATGTGAATTTCGGAGTGTAGAGTCGTGTCGTGCATATAGTTATTTATGGCAATATAAATGTAGTGATTGCGAATATGTTTAAGCATATGTATAGCTATTTGAATTGATCATGTTAAGATTATGAAGTATATGTCATTTACTTGTGTTCTACCGTATGCGCATAAATGTTATTGTGTTGAGCATGCTATTAATGATATGTGTTATATTTTTGACTTCGTCTGAACTATTTTATTTTAGTTCCTCCCCACTAAGCATTATTGCTTAGCACGGGTGTTTTCCTGTGAAGGTGGCAAGTTCGGATCGCTTCATTCAATGTTAGGCATCTGCAGGTCGGCCACTAGGAGTTTTAGTAGTAGCTCTTCATTTTGTTTAGTCCTGTATATGTTCATGTAAGAGATATTATATTTAAGTTTATGTAAAAGTTCTGTATATGAATATCTAAGTATATATTATTATTATTATGGATTAATATATTATAGACACCGAGTCCTGAGGCAGTCCAGATTAGAGTTATCCGATAAAGAAGTCAGTGCCCATTTTTGGGCAAACGGATGAAAATTGCAAGCTTTCGCTCTTCGGATTTACAAGGATTGAAGTTTTTTTTCTTGTTGATAGGAGATTCCTGTGCATTAGGAGGAGTTTGCCATGGGGAATCTTGATTTTAGGTCACCAACGGGATACCCGTCGGTCTGAGAGACGCCCATCGCTCGCTCAGAAGGATGACCCCCTCACGCAAGCAATGCTTGTTGCTCGCGAGGGACGAGCCCTATCTCTCGTGGAAGGGACGGCCGTCGCTCATGTGAAGGACCCGTCTCTCGCGGGTGAGAGATCGTCCCTTGCATCGGCCAACACCCGTCGCTCACGAAAGAGGCGCCTGCCTCTCTTGAGCGACGGCTGTCGCTCGGCACCCGCCTCTCGTGCAGTGGTCCGCCGCTCAAAAGACTGGGAGTGCCCTCTGTGAATAAAGCCCGTTTGTGCTCTACCGACGCCCACCGCTCTTTGATCTAATGCAAGATTGGATGGGATTTATCAGATTTTCATATCTTTTCAAATATATTTCCAAAGATTTTCCGATTTTTTCCAAAATCTCTTACATCTTCCAAATCTTTTCAAATATTTTCAAATCTTGGATTTGATTTTGAGAATATTCTGCAAATTATTCAGATTTTATTCTGATTTCAGAAATCTTTTTCAAATTTAAATTCCAAATTTGAATTTATTTGAATTATTTCCTTTAACCTATAAATAGGGGGTTAAGGCTCATTCTTCAGGGTTAGCAATTTTTACGAAACAAGAGAGTTTTCTCATAAAGAGTTCTGTCTTTTATTTTTCATCAAATATTTTCTTCAAATCAAGGAGAATATGAGGGAAAGAGATTAATTCTTTTCTATCCGGTCCAGCCATTTTTAGCATTCATAATTGCTACCAAAACATCAAGAAGCAAAAATATAATTTTCTTTTCTTTATTTATTTTCAAAAAAGTACGATTTTGCAGTCAAAATTCTCCTGTAATTATATATCACGGAGCAATCCTTGTAGAATTTAAGGGACATAAATCACACGACATTCATCTTCGAAGGTAATATTCTTAGGGTAAACATTCCAGATCATCCTTTCTTGCATTTAATCCTCTCATATTGATTTCATACATAAGATTCCATTTCACTCAAAATAAAACAGTTTTTCATTTGATTTTCTTTATTTTTTCATAACCGAAGGGCAGAGACTCCACCGACTGCCGTCATACAGCCGAGAAATGGACATTTGAGGATTTCTACCTCCACCCGTCAGTCGGCCCAAGGACGCCCATTGCTCGCACGATATAGGCCGTCCCTAGGCCTTCCTCCTCCATTTTCTTCATTTTCCTTCTTTTGTCACTTATTCTTTTCTTTCCTATTTTTTTCATGATAATTTGTCACATATCCTTTTCCTTTATTTACTTTTCATGTTTATTTTATTTTAATTGTCGCACTAACATGACTTTTATTTTTGTGAGTTTTACTGTCTTTTTTATTGGCCTTAGGGTTATTAAAAATGGAGGGCACAGCGATGATCTGAGAACTTTATTCGGGTCCATTCTCTTACCCTACTCTTCTTTATTTAAATTTCCATTTAATATAAATATTATTTTACTCCGCTAACATGAAAAATGGCCAAATATTTGTATTAATTAAGTTGGAACTTTTACTAATAAAATGGGACCAATGTCCTAATTTTTATCAAATAAAATTGACGTTTCGAAATTGTTTTTGTAAGTATGCATGTGAGGACCAATGTCCTCATTCTTAACGAATATCCCGTTTGATGTATGATTCACATGCTATTTACAATAGGGTTGTATTCCGCCCCTAGTTTTGTTGTAATTTATTGGATTTTTGTTTATTCTGTTTTAATTTGCTTTTACTACATGGATGATATGCACTTTAATTAATGCAATAAATTGTATGAGGAAAGGAATGAAATCTTAAATTCAAAACTCAATTATAACTTAGTCAAGGTATGAATAAATGGAAAGTCCCGAACCTTCTCTGGTCGTAGGCTCAACAAGGTTAGAGGACCATCTCAATTTCCTATTGGGGTGGGGTCTCCAAAATATCTCTTGTTGCCCAAAATAGGCCCAATTTGCATGGTCTTAGGCTCTACGAGATTAGATGATCCTTCCAGTGTTTTATTTGAAGGAGATGTCTAAAATATCTCTGACTTGCCCAAAATAGACGTATATGCATCATCTTAGGCTTCACGAGATTAGACGATCCTTCCAGTGTTCTATTGGAAGGAGGTGTCTAAAATATATCTGATTGGCCAAAATAGACACACATGCGCTGTCTTAGGCTCAGTGAGGCTAGACGACCTTTTCCAATGTTTTATTGGGTGGCAACTCTAAAACACCTCCTTGTTGCCCAAAATAGATGCTCTTGTAATTCCTTACAAGTTCTATGAACCTCTCTCAAAAACCATAAAAGAGGGTCTTCGAGGCCTCTCGGGGTTTGGCGCGTCACAGTAGCGACTCCACTAGGGACTTAAATGAGACTTCGCTTCTAAAGTACCTTGATTAAAATATATAATTGAGTTTTAATTTAAAAATTTCATCCCTTTTTGAAATTGCATTGCATATCACTAGAGCCTTAGATCTATGCTAGTTTTCTCCCTCTATCAACCCTGGTGCGTTCCCGAAGCATGACATTATGTTCACTCAATGTAGGGAAGTGTCAAGGATGATCACCAGCCCAAGCCTCATACCATTTGGTAGATTAAATGGAGACTCGACCGATCGTTACGCTTGTGATGAGCTAGACCCGTTGGCAGGGACCATGCTTCGGTAGACCTAAAGTATCATCACCCTGGCCAAAGCTCATGTAATAGAAATAGATACTTCCCCTAGGTGGTATGAACCATAATACCTTGCTTGATGTATGGATCATTATATATTGGACAAACCCAAATAGATTGGTTGGTCACCTAATCAAAGGCTTTCATGCCTCGATAGACCCATGTCGATTTATTCAGACAACCTAAATACATAATGATCAAAACCCATACGTATGCATATTAGTTAAGAGAGGTGATGCTGCTGGTTTTCCAACATGCACCATATGCGTCCATTTGGTTCCCTATTAACCCATGGACCAAGCCCACCTAGGAAAGAAACTGTGACCTTGTGTGCAGGAGTGATAAGGTTAGAGGGATCTATGTGCTTGCATGTGATTGTGGATGCTGTATAGCACGATCATGCAAATTATGGCATTCATGCATCATCCAAACCTGATGCATTTTGCAGCCATCATAGATCTACCTAGGTGGTCAAGAGGTCCCTAAGGGTGGCTACGCAGAAGCCCATTCTTCAAACTACCAGAAAGGGTAGAATATTCGGACTCATTTTTCATAAGTAATCAAGCTACCTCCTCCCAATTTTCTATGCACAATGAAATGGCTAACCCACCAAGAGGGACATATGCCACTAGGGCTATGATAGCCGAGGAAGTGGGAAGAAGATTCAAAGAATTTAAGAACAGAATGTTGGCCATAATCGCAACGATGGCCCAGCCAGCCGCACCACAGAACCCAGCTCCTCCTCCTATGAGATAAAATGAGCAGGAGGAGGTCAGAGAGGACCCAAAAGAAGAGGTTTGCCCACCACCAGTGGGCTTAAGGACTAACATGTTGGCAAGACAGAGAAGGGGACCTGCTCGTAGGATTGATGAGGTTTGGGAAGAGGATGAATCTAAGGAACCAGCATCAGTAAGAGGAAAGGGGCCTTAGACCAAATAGGCCATCTGGAAGAAGATGGAGGAGAAATTTGAGGCAATGTCGAGAATGTTGACCAGAGGACAAGGGATGAACCTTAAAGATAAAGAATTAGAGGGAGTGGATCTGATCCCTATGAACTTCAAAATGCCGGACGTCCTAAAGTTTGATAGCACTTCTGATCCTACCGCCCACATAAAGCAGTACTCGTTGGTAATGAAGGGTACTACTTTGATGAAGAGGTAGAAGATAGAATACTTCTGTTTGAGCTCAATCGGCCTGGCAGTGGATTGGTACCATAGTTTAGATCGGAGGACTAAGGAGGATTGGGATATGCTAACGGAAGAGTTCCTCCAGCAATATGACTGCAGCACGAGGATGGAGGTGACACTAAAGGATTTGGAGTTGCTGTAATAGAAATTCGGTGAATCCTTTCATGAGTTTTTGACCCTATGGAGAAACCAGGTAATGGAGATAAAGAGAAAGCCAGATACTCAGGATCAGATCCGGCTTTTCATTAAAAATGCTAGCCCGTATCTAAAGGATGGGCTAAAAATGAAGGGTCTGAAGGACTCGAAATCACTGAAGGATATTGCCATTGAGGCTGAGTGAGAGTACCTCGCAAGAAGAGCGAGCAATGAGGGTTATGCTAAGAAGGGCGGTAGTAGTCAGGGGGCAAGTAGGCAAGGAAGCTCCAGCAGTGGCGCAAGAAAGACAGCAGAGGTTTCAGCCATAAATACTGCTCCAAGGCATTTCTCTTATTTGGGGAAGTCTCTCTCATGAGTACTTAGGAGGTTGATAAAGGAGGGGAAACTGTAGCCTTTACCACCCCGATAGGCTAGGACCTAGGGTTTGCCAAGACACCAGGATGAGGAGTACTGTGCATACCACCAACATACCGGGCACATGACTAACAAGTGTAAGGTGCTGAGGCATGCGATTCAAGATCTGATCGAATCCAGGCAGATCATAGATCTAGAAAAGAGAGGGAACCAAAAGAAACCCGAGTATAATAATGTGCCCTTGCTAGTGTTCATGATTGGGTCCAGTTTGCCCGAGTGGTTTGTGCTGAAAGACTTGTATGGCATTGATGCCAACACTGCTATCATGCGCCTCCATGAGGTAAGTGAAGAAGGGCTTCCCGTGGTAGCTATCGATTGCTGGTCCACTGATGAAAGTAGAGATGAAAATCATGATTTTGAAGTTGAAGGATTTCCCGACCCATGGGGTTCGGAGGAGGAAGAGGAGAAGAAAGAGAAAAAGAAGGTCGAAGCGGTAATCCGGAGTGGAACAGTAGCTCCAGAAGCTAATAGGCCATAAGACCCTGCAGTAGGTCAAAAGGAAAAGGAGTCGAAGGAGGATCCGATAATGAGGCAGCTGAAAAGATGTCAGCTCAAATTTCAATATGGGATTTATTAAGGTAGTATCCATCTCATAGGCAGAAGTTAGTGGAGGCTTTATGCGAGACTACAGTGGCCACAACCATCTCGCCTATGGAGTTGCTAGACATAGTTAAGGGGGGTGCTGGAGAAAATGTGGTGTTTACAAATGCTGACTTGCCCGCAGAAGGCTGCAATCATAATTGTCCTCTATACATAAGGGCTCAGGTTAATCAGAAGCACACAGCATGTGTCAAGATAGATGACGGCTCATCGATCAATGTTTGCCCACTGGTCGTGATGACAGCTTTCGGGATAATGAATGATATGCTGGCTAAGTCTGATTTGATGATCACGTCTTATGATAATTCTCGGAGTCAGGCGTATGGGAAATTTAAAATGGTAGTCAAGATAGGGGCAGTTAAAACTGAGGTGGAATTTGTGGTCCTACCTATTCCTGCCAATTTCTCGGCCCTCTTTGGCATGCCTTGGTTCCATAAGCTGGGAGGAGTGCCCTCCACTTTGCACCAAATGGTTAAGATTCCTCACAAGGGACAAGTTGTGACCATAAGAGCTGTATGGGAAAATCGGGTCTCAGTGCTAGAAATTGCAAGATAGCCCTTTAGTGGATTTCAAGTCGCCGTAATAGACAAGGAAGAACACATTGAAGGAAGCTCTCAAGTGTTGAACATGATGAAGAAGATGTCATTCCTCCCTGGTGCGGGTTTGGGTAAGAACTCATAGGGACTGCCATCAACCATTGCCACGAAAGGCCAGAAGGATAGGAGGGGCCTGGGGCATAAAGTAATGTGAAGAAGGGCATCAAGTCAGTAGGTAAGATCCCCCATATCAAAGAAAGTTTTGTGCCAGCAGTTTCAGCATGTGCCTACACGGGGGAAGCAGAACCACAGTGGGTTGATGGGAGAATTATGCCGGGTTTCGAGATCTTCAATGATGTCTTTGATTGGGACATTGGATTGATCAAGCCAGCAGAGGGTTTTTAGGATGAGGAAATCATGACCAAGGAGACAGTCTGGGACTGCGAAGCACCCGGAGAGATTATTACTGAGAAACTGATGACTGCCCAAGTGAAAGGGAAAGCGATGATGGAAGACAAAGCTACAGATAAACAGAGTGAAGCTATGCAGGGAGTTGCTGCAGTGCCTCCAAAATGCCAGTTTAATTCAGAGCTATCAGCTGCAACATCTGCGTTGGCAGAAAAAGTAGAAGAAGATAGTTTAGATTTTCTTTTTGCACCTGAACTTTTCAATAATGTTGATGATATTTCTAGTTCTATTAATAATATGAACAATTTTGCTTACTTGTGCAATGTTTCGGATGATTTCATTATGCATAATTATGATCACGATTCATTTATATTTTACATTGATTCAACTGATGCTACTCCATTCAATCTCAAAACTTTGAAAAACCCGAAAGAAATCTTGATAGCATCTAACGTAACTCTAGAAGAGAGAGAAAATTTTGAGAGAATTTTAAGAAAACATGAAAATGTCTTTGCCTGGACCTATGAACATATGCCAGGAGTAGATCGCAAAATCGCAGAATATGCCATCCCAACATACCTAAACCATAAGCCAGTCAAGCAAAAGTTTAGGAGGCTCAGGCCGGAGTGGGTAGAGAAAGTGAAAGAAGAAATTCATAAATAGATTGAGGCCAAGTTTTTTATTAAAGTACAGTATCCAACCTGGTTGGCCAATGTCGTCCCAGTAGCCAAGAAGAACGGCAAGGTACGCATGTGCATAGACTATCGAGATCTGAATAAAGCTTGTCCGAAAGATGATTTTTCGCTACCTCACATCGATGTGTTATTAGACAGCACAGCTGCTTGCATGATGTATATTTTTGTGGATGGTTATGTAGGCTATAATCAAATTCTTAACAAGATAGTTGATCGAATGAAGATAGCCTTCATCACTGAGTGGGGGACATTTGCTTATAGGGTAATGCCATTCGGTTTGAAGAATGTAGGCACAACTTATCAAAGAATGGCAATAAGGATCCTAGATGACTTAAACCACAAGGAGGTAGAAGTGTATGTGGATGACATGATGATCAAGTCAGCCACTAAGGAAGGTCACATTGAGGTTTTAGAGAAGTTCTTCCAGAGGATCAGTGAGTATAACCTGGAATTGAACCCCAAGAAATGAATTTTTCCAATCACTTCAGGGAAGTTGTTAGGACATGTAGTCAGCCAAAGAGGGATTGAAATTGACCCGGACAAGGTCAAGGACATCAGAGAGATGGCAGTACCCCAAAAAGAAAAGGATGTTAGAAGTTTCTTGGGTAAGCTGCAGTATGTCAACAGGTTTATCACTAAGCTTACTTCCATTTGCGAGTCAATTTTCAAATTGCTCAGAAAATACCAACCCATAGTATGGAATGAAGATTGCCAGATAGCTTTCGATACCATCAGGGAATATTTGTTGAATCCCCCGGTTCTGAGCCCACCACAACCAATCAAGCCACTTATTCTGTATTTAGCTATAGAAGATAGCTTTATAGGCGCCATGATGGCTCAAGAGGATGGTTTGGGGTGGATTTTGCAGTCTATTACCTTAGTAAGAAGTTCCTTTCCTGTGAGGTCAAGTATGCAGAAGTAGAAAAGATTTGCCTCGTAGTAATCTAGGCATCCAAAAAGCTGAGACACTATTTCCATTCTTACAAGGTACAAGCAGTAGCGAAACAAAACCCCCTTAGATACCTATAGGAGGCTCCATCTTTGTTAGGGAAAATGGGGAGATGGTTGTTGTTATTATAAGAATTCGACGTTGAATACATCACCCGGAAGACCATTAAGGGGTGAGCGGTAGCAGAGTTTCTAGCTGAACACCCTATTCAAGGAGAGTCGTATGAGTTCAATTTCCCAGATGAAGTACAATGCAAGGTTGGCGATTACACTTTGACGGGGCGGTAAACAGTAAGGGGACAGGAGTAGGAATCATTCTAACAACCTCGGACGATGAAAAACTCCCACTGGCCAAGAAATTGAGGTATAAGGCTACTAACAACAAAGCTGAGTACGAAGCTTGCACTTTCGGATTAGAAGCCTTAATAGCCTTGGGGGCAAAGAGCGTAGAGGTATTTGGAGATTCATCACTAGTAATCAATCAGATTCGAGGTGAGTGGGCTGTTAAGGAAGAACGGCTAATGCTATATGTGAAGCACTTAAGGGATTTGAGCAATCAGTTTGAAGTATGCACTCTCCACTTTGTTCCGAGGGATGAAAATCAATTGGCCGATGCGCTCACAACTTTGGTGTCGATATGGGATAACCCAGAGGGATAGTTATAAAGCCGATGTTAATTTCTACCTCTGAGAGGCCTAGTTTTGAGTCCAATCCTGTCATAGAAATGGAAGTTGTGGACAGGAAGCCATGGTATCACGATATCAAGAATTACCTAGAAAACACAACGTTCCCAGAAGAGGCTACCAAAAAAGACCAGAGGTTGATCCGCAAGTTACCTACTCAATTCGTCTGCATAGGCAGGGTGTTGTATAAACGACAAGTCGACGGTATCCAATTAAGGTGTTTGGATGAGAAAGAGGCCGAAAGGGTAATAGAGGAGATTCATCTTGGTGTTTGTGGGGCCCACATGAATGGTTTGATACTGGCCAAGAAGATCATGAGACAAGGGTTCTACTAGCTTACCATGGATACATATTGCTCAAAATAAGTAAAGCGATGTCAGTTGTGTCAGCAGTACACGGACTTGAGGCACTTGCTGATTTCAGAATTGCACAATTTGACATCACCTTGGCCGTTCGCAGCTTGGGGAATAGACATTATCGGAGAGATACGCCCTACGGCATCTAATTGGCATAGATTCATCAAAGTCGCTATCGACTATTTCACCAAGTGGGTAGAAGCAGAATCATTTAAGAAGGTCGACGCTCGGGAGATGGCCAGGTTCATTGAAAAGAATTTGATATGCAGATACGGTCTCCCACATCACATTGTGTCCGATAATGGGGTCCAATTCATGGTTGAGACCAAAAAGTTGCTTCAAAAATACGGCATCGAGCATCACAAATCCTCTCCGTATAGCCCGCAAGCCAATAGGACAGTAGAGGCTACCAACAAGAATGTCAAGAAAATCCTGGCTAAAATGGTTCAGAACTATAAAGATTGGGCGAAAAAATTGCCTTTTGCACTTTGGGGTTATAGAACTACTGTTAGGACTTCTACAGGAACCACTCTGTATTCTTTAGTGTATGGTACGGAAGCAGTATTGCCGGTTGAAATAGAGCTCAAGTCATTAAGGGTATATATGGAAGCCCAAATTCTAGAGGTTGAATGGGCACAATAGCTATTGCAACACCTGAATATGCTAGATGTAACACCCCCTAACCACCCGTAGAACTTTACTACGATGGCTATGGAGTGTCACACACAACAACACGTGAACACGAATTAACATTCATATAAAACTCAGGGTTAATAAATTTTTCTTTCAGAACAACACTCAATTTTATTCTGAAAATCCATGCATTACATTACAAAACAGTTATAGTCTTTATTTATTATTCACTTTACAAAATATAACTTTCTTAATACAAAAACTTAGACCCCTTACACATTACTAACTATAGTTACACATCTTATAATATTACAAATATTCTACATTTATAATGGTTCCTAATGTGTTGGCTGTTAGCGATGCAGGACTGTCTTCCCAAAACACCATCTTCAGATACCTGCATGGATTAAACATTCATGCTAAGCGATAATGCTTAGTGGAGAAACAGAATACAATATAAAATAACATAATGTTTAAGTATACTCATAAAGCAAGTTACAAACACAACAAGGTTCATGATATATATCATACTTCATTCTTACTATTCATAGGCCCACACGTTGGATAATCACATTAGAATTCACACTATCACTTATTCTTTACATGCTCATCACATTCTTATCCAAAAGTATATACACAAGATTATAATATCTTAGTTATTAACATAAAGATATTTCGTCGCAATAATAAAAGAATCAAAAAATGTCCATATTTTAGAATCGGCAATTGCACATATATATATAATTGATCCAGTACATATCATAGTATGACAATCACCTTTCTGTTACACCATTTCATGGCTTTCACATGCTTATTACAATCGCCCACAATATTTCATCTCATAATTTCAAATCACTCAATTAGTTCACATATTTATTTTCACCTTGCCTACAACTCAAAGATGAGGATAACGGGTATCGCATTGGTACCCAAAGGGTACAGTAATCACATTGGTATCCGTGGATACCTCACATTCACATTGGTACCCTAAGGTACAAAAATATCAACATTATTAATAATTTTGCATTGAAGAATCCAGTAAGGATTCAAATCGCATTGTGATTCTAGAGGAATCGAACACATTAAGCTGCAGCACTTAGACCCTATACGCATGCCTATCTATGCACTACTTGACTCGCAGGCCACACATTATTAAGTCCAGTTATTTTCATTATTATAGCGAGTATAGCATTATAGTATCATTAAGTTATACCTCAACACATTGTTCATAAACAATGTAGTTCACATCACCATTCCTTCATCATGTCATAGGCATGAAATCATATGCATATATAAATATACCAACATAAATCTCATGTATGTGAATCATAATCACATTGTAGACACCGGGTCCTGAGGTAGATTTGGTCATAGTTACCTAATGATGATAATATTTATTCAAAAATAGACAGAGAATGAAAACACTATGGCTCTCTATGTACTGGGGTTTCAACAGGGTCTTTTAGGTAAATTTTAATAATTTCTATAAAAATATATAAAAAAATATATAAAATATTAAAAATTAAAATTAAAATTAAGATTAGGTTAATTTAATTAATTGATATTATAGGATTATTAAATTAGAAGGTAAGTAGAGAGATTAATTAATTAGAATATATGATAAATAGAAAAATAAAGATAAAAAAAAGGAGGATAAGAAGAAGCACAAATAAGAGGGTATGTAGGTAACTTACCTAAAACTAGGATATAAAAACAAACTAACCTAGACCTAATAGAGGGAGGCGGCAGAAAAACAAACAATAAAATAGAAAGAGAGTAAGGGAGCCGCCAGAAAGAAAAGGAGACCTGAAAAAGAAAGAAAAAGAGAGAAACAGAGAGAGAGAGAGACCCAAAAGCAAAGTAGAGGGAAAACCAAGGCAAAGAGTGCGGACCCGAGAGCCAAGACCAGACTCGAAGAGAGCCCGAAGTGCTTAAAATCTTTGATCTCAAACACATATCTGAAGGTAACATAAAAGCTCTAATTTTTAGCCAATAAACAAAGCATTTAGTATGTAAATGTCCATTTTTCATCTTTTTTACTTAACTTTAATTTCATTTGTTCAAATCTTTGATTGATAATATTATATAGTAATGATTTGTTCCTGTTAATATTGAGTTTGCTTAGTGCTTGCAAATATTTTCATGAATTAAAAAGCTAAAGAACAATGAAAATCAGAAAAATACTATTCATTATCTTCAACCTTTGTTCTTTCTCTCTAAAATTTAGATTTTTTTATTTCCCTCTTTTGTTGCCTAAATTTCATTTACTTTGAAAATAAATGAGTTATTGGGGATTTATGACATGAATCTTGTATTTATTTTCTATTTGGTTCAAAAAGAACACCAAAAATGTTTTTTTTAATTTTTGGCGGAAGCTGGACATCGTGCTCAGCTCCCTCATATTATCTTGCTCAGCTTCAGCTCGCTGGTTCCACCTTTCTTGTCTCTGATCTCGCTGATAACTCTACATCGTACGGATTCTCTTTTCTTTGTAGAGCTTACATTCACAAACTTTTCAACTTAGTCGCGCATGCATATAGATGATTTTATTTTCAGATCTTGTTGTGGTTAAGGTGCTGTGTGCTGCATTAGCTTATTCCTGGTTGAATGCATTTGTGTTTGCCAGTTTTTTACCCTTTTTTTAGCTATATATTGAATTTTTTTCGTGTTTTGGGCATTTTCAGTTAGTTCCTTTTATTTTTCTTTTAATGAGGTAGACTTTTTGGTGTTCTCTTTCTCTATGATCTTCATTCTGCTATTTGTATAGTTCTTAATACTTACGAATTTTGAAAATAAGTTGGCCACTATCATTTTTGCATGCATGTGTTTTTCTCATTCCATTTATTTGTTTTCTTCTTCTCATATAGGGCCCACCTTTTATTTTTATCTCATGGCCATTATTACGCACATATTTGCATATTTATTTCTTCCATTCGTTTAATTACTTAATTCATGTGTAATATGCATTTAATATTTAATTTATTTGATTATTAATTCACGTCATCCATTCATTTATTTATTTAGATGTTATATCATATTATTATTATTTTTTTTATTGCATTATTTTCATTATTATTGTTGTTGTAATTAAATATGAATCAATTTAAATTGTTTATTCATTTGTGTGATAAGATTTATTATTAACAGTTAATTTAATATTTAATCTAGTTATCAGTGTCACACCCCAAATCAGGCCTAGTCGGAATTGGCAAGCTAAGTCGGATAAGTGAAGGGTATTTCGATAATTTGTGCATGAGTGAATTTAATGATAAGGACTTAATTGTAAAGTAATTAATTAAATAAGTTAAGTGTGGGAAATTATTTGGTGTGCTTGTGGTGTATGGAAGTAGGGTATTTGTTGGAATTAATCTAGTGAAGTGTGTGTATTGTACCCAAGGATGTAAAGTGTTTTTGAGCAATTATTTGGTGTGTGTTGTGTTTTGGTACCACATATTTTACAGCATTGATTTAAGGGGTCATTTAGTGTGTGAGTGGTGTATGGTGCATTGTAGCATGAAAGTCAAAAGTGATTTGTGTGTCCAATGAGAGCTTGCCAAGTGGACTTGGTTGTTGGGCATTAAATGTGAAAAGAAGAAAAGAGAGAGAGAGAGAGAGGGAGAACACAGAATTTGCATTCCCGTTCTCCTCCCTCTCACGCCTTCTCTTTCTCTTCTCTTCTTCATTTTTTGCTTTCTCTTCTTCTTCTCTTTTGGCTGGGATTTGTGCTTTCCTTAGAGGTGATTTTGATTGAGTTTTGGAGCAAGATTAAAGAGGTATGTGTTTGGGTTTTAGGGTTCCTACATTTTGGGTTTCTTCCTCCCCTTCTTCTTGGTTTTTGTTTGAGTAAATTGGGTTTGGATGAGTAATTTTCTGGGTTTCTATTTGTGCGAGCTTGGTCTAGCAAGAAGAAGCTTAAGGTCAAGGGAAGGATTGAAGATAGAAGCTAGAAAAGTGACTTTAGAGCTTTGATTTCCAGGTTTGGGAAACTTTCTATTGTATATGTGAATTTTAGTATATTCATGTATGCCATAAGTTTCTTGAATGTTTTGTTATTGATATATGATGATGGTAGTGAGTGTTGGTTTAAATTGTTCATTTGTGCATGTGAATAGGATTTTGGGTGAAAAACTGGGTTAGAATGCACTTGACCTTTCTTCGGTTATTAAATTGTGTTAGGAGTTTTAGAACTCCAAATGGTATGAAATTAGTTTCGTTGGAAAGATAAGTTATATTCCTACAAATGTAATAGAAATAAGTTTGAGCTAATTTTAACTCTAAGTGTCCCAAAAGTGGTCAAGAAGTAGAGCTATCTTCTCTGGTCGGGTTCAGGGGAGCACTATAGGTTGTTTAGATCATATCTGAAGCTATAGATGTCCAATTGATCTGACATTTGTTGCATTTGCAAGTTAACATCTTAGGAATCAAATATTAAGGACAGTTTGCCTAAATATGTCATTTAGATGTTCGTTTAGGATGAATAAAAATGAGTTATGAAGCAGTCCTGAATCCCAACTTCTGTTTTGTAAACTTTTGGTAGGTCACGGCAGTAACCAAATTCATTACCACCATGACATATGAAATTTCTAGGCAGAATGCTTAGTTTGGTCCTCATGGTGGTAACCAAATTCATTACCACCGTGACCCCTTTTGTCTTGACCATTTTATGTGTTTTTCTTCTCGAATTGAACCCGCTTTCCATCGAAACTTTTTAGGATCTATCCGATGTAAGTTTAGGACTATTAAATGAGTATAAGAATAGATATCACTTGGAAAATAAACATGAATAATATTATGAATAATAGCAAACTAATGAAGTAATGATGTGTAATTATATGTATTAGAATCAAGTCAAGTTTAATGACATTATTGAGCATTATAATACTTTAATCTATATAAGCGTGTATGATATGAACAAGTATGCATAGGTATAACTTAAGATCTAAGTTATATACACATGAAAGACATCACATGAAATGAATTTGCTTAATCAATTATATGTATATGGGATATGAGTAGTGAATGTGTGTTTGAAGTAATTGCCTAACAATATTATATGATGCATGCATTGATAATAAATGTTAATGGAATGTATTAGTATGCAAGATATCTATGATGCTATTATGGTTCATGTGGATATTTGAGTGATTATATAATATGATTGTGCTAAATGTGATTTAATGCTTTTAGCTTATGAATTCCTCTTTTAAATGGAGATCCACAATGTGGCAAACCGGGATAAGTAAGTATTTATACAAATGTACAATTAGTTGGTATGAATGATATGATAAAGTGTGAGGAATAGCATTTTATTTTGGGCAATGGGTATGTCACGGTGACAACCTCAAGGGTTACTACCGTGAGGTACCCCAGACTTGCATTCTGTCGAGATCCTTGGTATGTCACGGTGGCAACCAATATGATTACCACCGTGACCTACCCTGTTTTTGCAATAGAATCTTATTTATTTCACATGATTTTGAGATGTTAAATTATGAATTTTTGTACACATTGTAACTTAATATGAACTGTATTTGATTCGCATGCGTAAGGTGATGTCTGTATTCGATTCGCACCTGTAAGATGCACTCGTAAGGTGATGTCTGTATTCAATTCGCACCCATAAGGTGATGTCTGTATTCGATTCGCACCCATAAGGTGATGTCTGTATTCGATTCGCACCCGTAAGGTGATGTCTGTATTCGATTCATACCCATAAGGTGATGTCAGTATTCGATTCGTTATCCACGATTTTGAGTCAGCAGTATTTTAATTGTTTTGTTTGATATGAGTAAATGAATGTGATATCCGAATGAGCATTCTTTTCGGACATGTGGAACAGTTATGAATCTCTAAATGGGTTGAATATAAGCTTGAATTATTAAGTGCTTTGGCTAATTAGTATGTACATGAATGTGATTTTGTACTTTTAACCATTATGGTGAATTATATGAATTAGTATAAGTATGAGTGCATTCTTGACTATGGATTGTTATAAATAATGAGTAATGTTAATTGTTTTCTCTAGTTTTGTTATGGTAGTAGACTCGGCATGTTGGCATGCGTTTCATCTCATTATTTGATTATATATGTATTGTTGTGATGCTAGGTATGTGGATCAGCTTTCGGTAAGTGCATGTGCCATAACGGAATGTTATATTATATGTCTCTTTGGTCTCAGTTGTTATAGCATCTTCGGTATGTTGTCATGTGTCGCATTCCATGGCATGATACTTTATGTATTAGAGTTACACAGTGGAAGAGTAGTGTTTAGATGATGTCCCTTGGTTCTCGACTAGTGTGGGTGTATTATGGTATGATATGGACATATTGAGATTTCTATGAATCTGCATGCTAAATGTATATATACTAGTTGCAATTCATGTGAATTGGCTTTTATTGAGTACTAGATATTCTGGTATAATAATTGCATGTTTAAAGGTTTGTGTACATGCATGACACAATTCTGATAGCTGATATCTCAGTAAGCATATGCATGTGGGATGGTAAGTATGTCTACATGATAATATCTGTATCTTACATGATATCTCGTCTGCTTTATTTGCTTTAGTATGATTATAGAAAAATGGTGCCACATAATTATAATAATGGAAAGAACAATCAAGTAACGTGTACATGAATGTGGTTATGATCTTCTCAATGCATGGCTTTTATGCAAGCATGTATATCTATCTGTGAGGACCATATGCAATTGCTATTATGAATGTGTTATGCTTTGGCGACCATTGTGAATGGCCGTCCATGTTACTTGTGTGTTCTCCCCACTAAGCGTTATCGCTTAGCACGGCTTCCTTTCCCGTGCAGGTGGCAGGTATGGTCCGGTTCGAGTCGCATCTGCAAGGTCGGCCACCTAGGAGTTAGAAGTTTTGTATTTTGTTCAGCTTCTGTATTTTTGGATTTTATAATTCTGTAGTCCTTTGTATATGTAGTTATATGTAAGGATCTTATTGTAATTAAGTTTTCAGTTATTTCTCCACTTTATCTTTCGTCTACACTTCCGCTGAATGATTATATGTATCTATGTGAGTTAATGTAAGTTCAGCTATTGTTTCCTTAATTTTTAATTTCCTCTGTATCTCCGTATGTTTTTATGTATGAATGTATGCTTCCGCTTAGTGTATGTGTGCATGTATGCGAGTGAGCGTCGGTAGCGCTCTCCGGCGTCCTTCCAATGAGGATGTCGGGGGTGTTACATTTAGTGGTATCAAAGCGCCGATTTGGCGATTCTGGTTGTCTTGTTTGTTATGTGTTGAGTCTTTGCATGAGAGTCGATTTCGTGTCGTGGCCTAATGCAGATGTGCCTGGTTTTGTGCCGTGTCTAGATGTGTCTTGCAAGTGAATGTAAAATGATTTTGGGAGTTTAATAGAAGTATCGTTAAGAGAACAGCATGCATGACGAACCTCTTTGAAGTATTAAAGGATTTGTGTAGCTACCAGTGGAAGTTAAAAGGTTTATGTGCAAGTATTTGTGTTTTGATTTCGGATGTGCAGTTCAGTAATGATTATCCAGGTAAATGTGATTGACTCGAATATAAGAAATTGATTTAAGAGTGTAGCGATGGTGATAAGTGTAAGCAAGTGAGTAGTTTGAAAGGGGAGTATATGAGTTTGGTGGTGACTTGGAATGTCATATTGGGAATTCTTTCCGGTGTAAGTGAATTTCGAGGACGAAATTCTGTTAGGAGGGAAGAGTTGTCACACCCCAAATCAGGCCTAGTCGGAATTGGTAAGCTAAGTCGGATAAGTGAAGGGTATTTCGGTAATTTGTGCATGAGTGAATTTGATGATAAGGACTTAATTGTAAAGTAATTAATTAAGTAAGTTAAGTGTGGGAAATTATTTGGTGTGCTTGTGGTGTATGGAAGTAGGGTATTTGTTGGAATTAATCTAGTGAAATGTGTGTATTGTACCCAAGGATGTAAAGTGTTTTTGAGCAATTATTTGGTGTGTGTTGTGTTTTTGGTACCACATATTTTAAAGCATTGATTTAAGGGATCATTTAGTGTGTGAGTGGTGTATGGTGCATTGGAGCATAAAAGTCAAAAGTGGTTTATGTGTCCAATGAGAGCTTGCCAAGTGGACTTGGTTGTTGGCCATTAAATGTGAAAAGAAGAAAAGAGAGAGAGAGAGAGGGAGAACATAGAAATTGCATTCCCGTTCTCCTCCCTCTCACTCCTCCTCTTCCTCTTCTCTTCTTCATTTTCTGCTTTCTCTTCTTCTTCTCTTTTGGCTGGGATTTGTGCTTTTCTTAGAGGTGATTTTGATTGAGTTTTAGAGCAAGATTAAAGAGGCATGTGTGTGGGTTTTAGGGTTCCTACGTTTTGGGTTTCTTACTCCTCTTCTTCTTGGTTTTTATTTGAGTAAATTGGGTTCGGATGAGTAATTTTCTGGGTTTTTGTTTGTGCGAGCTTGGTCTGGCAAGAAGAAGCTTAAGGGCAAGGGAAGGATTGAAGATAGAAGCTAGAAAAGTGACTTTGGATCTTTGATTTCCAAGTTTGGGAAACTTTCTATTGTATATGTGAATTTTAGTATATTCATGTATGACATAAGTTTCTTGAATGTTTTGTTATTGATATATGATGATGGTAGTGAGTGTTGGTTTAAATTGTTCATTTGTGCATGTGAATAGGATTTTGGGTGAAAACCTGGGTTAGAATGCACATGACCTTTCTTCAGTTATTAAGCTATTTGGGAGTTGTAGAACTCCAAATGGTATGAAATCAGTTCCGTTGGAAAGCTAAGATATATTCCTACAAATGTGTTAGAAATAAGTTTGAGCTAATTTTCACTCTAAGTGTCCCAAAAGTGGTCAAGAAGTAGAGCTATCTTCTCTGGTCGGGATCAGGGGAGCACTATAGGTTGTTTAGATCATATCTGAAGCTATAGATGTCCAATTGATCTGATATTTGCTGCATTTGAAATTTATCATCTTAGGGAACAAATGTTAAGAAGGATGGTTTTCCTAAATATGTTGTTTAGATGTTTGTTTAGGCTGAACATAAATGAGTTATTAAGCAGTCTTGAATCCCAGCTTCTATGTTGCAAACTTTTGGTAGGTCACGGTGCTAACCAAATCCATTACCACCTTGAAATATGAAATTGCTAGGCAGAATGCTTAGTTTGGACCTCATAGTGGTAACCAAATTAATTACCACCGTGACCCCTTCTGTCTTGACCATTTTATGTGTTTTTCTTCCCGAATTGAACCCGCTTTCCACAGAAACTTTTTAGGATCTATCTGATGTAAGTTTAGCACTATTAAATGAGTATAAGAATAGATATCACTTGGAAAATAAACATGAATAAGATTAAGAATAATAGCAAACTAATGAAGTAATGATGTGTAATTGTATGTACTAGAATCAAGTCAAGTTTAATGACATTATTGAGCATTATAATACTATAATCTATATAAGCGTCTATGATATGAACAAGTATGCATAGGTATGACTTAAGATCTAAGTTATATACACATGAAAGACATCACATGAAATGAATTTGCTTAATGAAATATATATATATATGGGATATGAGTAGTTAATGTGTGATTGAAGTAATTGCCTAACAATATTATATGATGCATGCATTGATAATAAATGTTAATGGAATGTATTAGTATGCAAGATATCTATGATGCTATTAAGGTTCATGTGGATATTTGAGTGATTATATAATATGATAATGCTAAATGTGATTTAATGCTAAATTTGATTTAATGCTTTTAGCTTATGAATTCCTCTTTTAAATAGAGATCCACAATGTAGCAAACCGGGGTAAGTAAGTATTTATACAAATGTACAATTAGTTGGTATGAATGATATGATAAAGTGTGAGGAATAGCATTTTATTTTGGGCAAATGGGTATGTCACGGTGACAACTTCAAGGGTTACCACCGTGAGGTACCCCAGACTTGCATTCTGTCGAGATCCTTGGTATGTCACGGTGGCAACCAATATGATTACCACCATGACCTACCCTATTTTTGCAATAGAATCTTATTTATTTCACATGATTTAGGAGTGTTAAATTATGGATTTTTGTACACATTGTCACTTAATATGAACTGTATTCGATTGGCACGCGTAAGGTGATGTCTGTATTCGATTCGCACCCATAAGATGCACCCGTAAGGTGATGTCTGTATTCGATTCGCACCCGTAAGGTGATGTCTGTATTCGATTTGCACCCGTAAGGTGATGTCTGTATTCGATTCGCACCCGTAAGGTGATGTCTGTATTCGATTCACACCCGTAAGGTGATGTCTGTATTCGATTCGCACCCATAAGGTGATGTCAGTATTCGATTCGTTATCCACGATTTTGAGTCAGCAGTATTTTAATTATTTTGTTTGATATGAGTAAATGAATGTGATATCCGAATGAGCCTTCTTTTCGGACATGCGGAATAGTTATGAATCTCTAAATGGGTTGAATATAAGCTTGAATTATTAAGTGCTTTGGCTAATTAGTATGTACATGAATGTGATTTTGTACTTTTAACCATTATGGTGAATTATATGAATTAGTATAAGTATGAGTGCATTCTTGACTATGGATTGTTATAAATAATGAGTAATGTTAATTGTTTTCTCTAGTTTTAATATGGTAGTAGACTCGGCATGTTGGCATGCGTTTCATCTCATTATTTGATTATATATGTATTATTGTGATGCTAGGTATGTGGATCAACTTTCGGTAAGTGCATGTGCCATAACGGAATGTTATATTATATGTCTCTTTGGTCTCAGTTGTCATAGCATCTTCGGTATGTTGTCATGTGTCGCATTCCATGGCATGATACTTTATGTATTAGAGTTACGCAGTGGAAGAGTAGTGTTTAGACGATGTCCCTTGGTTCTCGGCTAGTGTGGGTGTATTATGGTATGATATGGACATATTGAGATTTCTATGAATCTGCATGCTAAATGTATATATACTAGTTGCAATTCATGTGAATTGGCTTTTATTGAGTACTAGATATTCTGGTATGATAATTGCATGCTTAAAGGTTTGTGTATATGCATGACGCAATTCTGATAGCTGAAATCTCAGTAAGTATATGCATGTGGGATGGTAAGTATGTCTGCATGATAATATCTGTATCTTACATGATATCTCGTCTGCTTAATTTGCTTTAGTATGATTATAGAAAAATGGTGACCACATAATTATGATAATGGAAAGAACAATCAAGTAATGTGTACATGAATGTGGTTATGATGTTCTCAATGCATGGCTTTTATGCAAGCATGTATATCTATCTGTTAGGACCATATGCAATTGCTATTATGAATGTGTTATGCTTTGGCGACCATTGTGAATGGCCGTCCATGTTACTTGTGTGTTACGGATTCCTTTCCCGTGCAGATGGCAAGTATGGTCCGGTTCGAGTCGCATCTGTCGGCCACCTAGGAGTTAGAAGTTTTGTATTTTGTTCAGCTTCTATATTTTTGGATTTTGTAATTCTATAGTCCTTTGTATATGTAGTTATATGTAAGGATCTTATTGTAATTAAGTTTTCAGTTATTTCTCCGCTTTATCTTTTGTCTACACTTTCGCTGAATGATTATTTGTATCTATGTGAGTTAATGTGAGTTCAGCTACTGTTTCCTTAAAGTTTTAATTTTCGCTGTATCTCCGTATGTTTTTATGTTTGAATGTATGCTTTCGCTTACTATATGTGTGCATGTATGCGAGTGAGCGTCGGTAGCGCTCTCCGGCGTCCTTCCAATGAGGACGTCGGGGGTGTTACAATCAGGTTATTTATTAATTGCTTGTTGTAATTAATATGAACCTAATCTAAATTAGTATAATGTTTGTTTGTTGAATTTTGGCTTTTTAAAGGTAAAATCTGTGTTTTTTCGGACAGAGTGAAAAACACAGCTGTGTTCCGTGAGAAACACAGTTGTGTTTCTACACTGCCCACGCCCACTTGTTGAAAAACACAGTTGTGTTCCTTAGGGAAACACGGCTGTGTTCCTTTGCTTTGTTTGGTTTTAGCATGCAACCTTTGTCTTATTTGATCATTTTTCTCCTATTAATGCAACTGTTAATTTTGGTTTTCATTTAATTAATTCTATTGATTATTTTTATTTGATTATTTATATTTAATTGATTTAATTGATTGTTTATATTTAATTGATTTAATTGATTGTTTATATTTAATCGATTTAATTGGTTATTTATTCATCTTTAATTAATTTAATTGATTATTTATATTTAATTGATTTAATTTGTTATTTATTCATCTTTGATTAATTTGATTGATTATTTATATTTACTTGATTTAATTGGTGAATTATATTTAATTAGCTTAATTGATTGTCATATTGTCTAGTTGATTGTGTAATTGATTATTTGAATTGTTTAATTCATTCAATTAATTGTTTGTTTATATTATTTGATTTAATTTACTAACATTTTATTTTATTCTTTTTTATCGCGTCAAAATCTATTTGCTTCCACCGTGAGTGATACTTCTTGCGAGTCGGAGGGCTAAGAAGTCCAATACCTTCAGAACCTTGGTTTGCATGTTTAAATTCCACATTTCCTTTCATTCGATTTAATAATTGTATTTGTGTATTGCAGGTTAAATTGATCATTTTTATGCACGCTTGAATAAAAATCACCGACAATATTTTTATTAACAAATTGGGATTTCACCTAACAAAATGGACTAATATCCTATTTCGTCCCATAAAATCTCACCTTTCAAATGGAGAACCAATTTCATAAAATCGGATCACTCATCCTGATTTTTTTAACAAATGCCTAAAAATAGTTCTTTAATTTTTTAAGTCAATAAAAAGGAACCGATGTTCCTAAAATCCAATAAATAACCCGATTTATGTATGATATATTTTATTCCCTTTTTGTAACATATTTATTTATTCGTGTCGGGCCCTTGTAATTTAACTTTGGGGCATATTTTATCCTTGTAATTTATTTATTTATTTATCGCTTTATTTATTGCTTTCCAACGTGAATGAAGTGCTGTAACACCCCCTTCCCATACGTAGGCGATCCCATCCGAGAAGGAGTGAGATGCCGTATGAGTAAAGGTGCCACCAAGCAAGTACAAAGTAAAACACACATTCATTCATAACATACATTCAGAAATACAGAATAATTAAAAACTTTACATAAAGAAAGCAAAAGCTGATCATGCATTACTATAATAACTATTACAATAATGATCTGATCAACTAGCAGAAACAAATAATATTACATATACAAAATATAGATACAAAAGCGGAAGCTGATACAAAACTGATACATGAGAGTTCTATACAAAAAGAATCATCACTGATACAAAAATAGCCCTACACTAAAAACTCTTCTGTGTTGGCTTGATGACGGCGACTCTCTCAAAGCAAAACGCCTTCCGCACCTGCACGGATAAAAAATCGTGCTAAGCGATAAACGCTTAGTGGGGAAACACACATAAATTATGGACGGTCATTCACAATGGTCGTCAAGGCATAACACATTCACAATAGCAGAATACAAAGGCTATAACATAATCCATACAAACATGCTCATGTAAATTAGCCATACAATCAGTATTTCATAATCATAATCATTTAGCAATAATCCGATATACATTACATCGATATACTCATCCAGTTAATACTTTTGTAGCCAAATCAGATCAGAGCAGCTCAAATAAACATTAAAAGAACAGCTGCTGACTCTAGGTAGTGGATAACGAGTGTACAGACAGTACTTTTCGGGTACGAGCCGATTACAGACAGTACATTACGGGTACGAACCGATTAAACCATCTTACTTTAACTTTCACATATATTTTCAAAAGGGACCTTAAACAAGATCCAATACAGAAAAGGGTTCGCGAGGAACCAAACGGGGACCTGATCGGGGTCCAAACAGAACTATGGGCTGCAGCAACAGACTCTATTAGGCATGCCTAACTATCCACTTACTCGACTCTAGCAGGTTATGCGACATTCAGATCACATTTCAGAGTACGGAATATAATTCATCAGAAAATCATGGTATCACGCATATCAAAGCATCAAACAGTAAGACATGCATCATACAACAGTAAAGACCATTCAGAAGAAATACCAAATTCATTTCTGAGTTAAAAACTAGGAAATTTCAGAAAAACGAGCTGAACGGAGAAACGGCCGAGATTGGCTGGTCACGAGGCGTGACTGGCCTTCCCAACAGGCAGGTCACGCGACGTGACCGAGGGTCACGCGACGTGACTTGCTTGTTCCTCGCCGATCACATTTCGTGATCTTCGCAAATCACGCAACGCCCTCGCAGGTCACGGTGTGACTGGACGTCACGTCTCGTGACGTGCTACTCCCTCGCAGATCACGTTGCGTGATCTTCGCGGATCACGCCTCGTCTTCGCAGGTCGCACGACGTGACCGAGGGTCACGTCCCGTGACTTGCTTGTTCTTCAGCTGGTCACGCGACTGGCTTCTCAGCAGGCAGGTCACGACGTGACCGAGGGTCACGTCTCGTGACTTGCCTTCTTTCGTAGCGAGTCACGCGACAAAGAGAACTTCAACATTACTTCGATTTTCCAGAATTTCCAGAACAAAGAATTCAATCCCAATTTGATTTAAAATCATACAAACCTATTTTTACCTTCCAGAAATCATCTCAAACAACATAGGCAACAATTATACAACTCAATTCATCCAATAATTAACCAAATCAAATCAAGAACATATACATTCAAACTTACAAGAACATAAACCCTAGAATTTTACAGTAAATTCAAAATCACACAATTTCATAAATAAACACTCCCAAACCTGGATTCTAAGCTTCTAACACTTAGTCCCACTGCTCCCAGCAACCTCTTTGCCTTTGGGATCGCGTGGAGCCTCAGCTAGAACACAAACACAGTAATGAACATCAACATGCAACCCTAAATTAAAACTCAACCTAAAGAAGAAGATGAAGAATTACAGCAAGATAAAGACAAGGATATGCACTTACCAAGCTAGGGAATGCCAAGAGAGATTAACTTCACCAATAAAATCTTGAATCTACACACAAGAGCCCTTAGGGAAAAGGAAAGGAAAAAGAAGAAGACCAGTGAAGAAAGAACGTGAATCTACCAATTCCTTTTCTTTCTTTCTTTTTTCTTTTTCTTTTCTTTACCCTAAGTAAGTGTCCATTTCTTATTGGTGGAGTTAACCACTCACACTTAAATTCCACCTACATCACACACACCTAATGCACTTATAATTAAAGTACCCTACAATGGCATAAACACACACACCCAAGTATTTCTCACTTAATAAACACACTAATGCCATGCATGTACCCCCATAATAATAAAACCCAAAAACATACATTTTACTAAAATACCCTTATGAAATGCTGAACACATGCGAATGCTTACACATACAGACAGACAGACAGGCTCATTCTACTAGGGGGCAAATGGGGTGTGACAACTCTCCCCTATTAATAAGAATTTCGTCCTCGAAATTCTCACCTGAACTGAATAACTTCGGATACTGAGCTTTCATTGACTCCTCTGGTTCCCAAGTCGCTTCTTCGACTCCATGATGAATCCATAACACTTTAACCAACGGAATCTGCTTATTTCTCAACTGCCTCACCTCTCGGGCTAGAATAGCTCGCGGTTCCTCATCATAAGAGAAGTCTGGCTGAACCTGGATATCCTGAACTGACAGAACATGCGAAGGATCTGATCTATACCGACGAAGCATCGAAACGTGGAATACATCGTGCAACTTTGCTAACTCCATCGGTAGCGCCAATCTGTAGGCTACAGGTCCTACCTTAGCCAAAATCTCATAAGGTCCAATGAATCGAGGACTAAGCTTGCCTTTCTTGCCAAACCGAAGCACCTTCCTCCAAGGTGAAACCTTGAGGAAGACCTTGTCCCCGATCTCAAAATGCACATCTTTTCTTTTCAGATTGGCATAAGACTTCTGTCGATCCTTGGCTGCCTTCAAATTCTGCTGCACCACTCTGATCTTCTCTTCAGTATCTTTAACTAAGTCTGGTCCAATCATAGATCTCTCGAATAGCTCGGTCCAACAAATCGGAGTCCTACACTGACGACCATACAAAGCCTCATATGGTGCCATACCGATACTCGATTGAAAACTGTTGTTGTAGGCAAACTCCATCAACGATACATATCTGTCCCAACTACCCGGAAAATCCAAAGCACAAGCTCTCATCATATCCTCCAGAATCTGAATAACTCGCTCTGACTGACCATCGGTCTGAGGATGAAACGCTGTACTGAAGTTCAACCTAGTGCCCAAAGCTCTCTGTAACTCCTTCCAAAACTTGGAAGTAAACCTCGGATCCCGATCTGATATTATGGACAAAGGCACACCATGCAACCGAACTATCTCATCTACATAGATTCTGGCCAATCTGTCCATGGAGTAGTCCACTCTAATCGGCAGAAAGTGAGCTGATTTCGTAAGCCGATCCACAATAACCCAAACTGAGTCATGCTTCCTCTGAGTCAAAGGTAAACCAGAAACAAAGTCCATGGCGATGTCATCCCATTTCCACTCAGGAATGGATAAAGGCATAAGCAAACCTGAAGGAACCTGATGCTCGGCCTTTACCTGCTGACAAGTCAAGCACTTGGAAACAAAATCCACTATATCACGCTTCATACCGGACCACCAATAGAATTGCTTCATGTCTCTATACATCTTCTCACTGCCCGGATGCATAGTAAAGATTGAACTATGCGCCTCACTCATGAGCTGTCTCCTCAAGTCCTCAGATTCTGGCACACATAAGCGATCTCTGAACAAAAGCATCCCATCCTGAACTGAGAACTCTGACTGCTTACCCGATCTGACCTCATGCACAATCCGTTGAAGCCTCACATCATCTCTCTGATCATCCACAATCCTCTGTCTCAAAGTAGGCTTCACACGCAACTGAGCAAGCAAAGCCCCATCTGAACCAAATCGCCATCTGAATCGCCTCAAGAACAAAGCTGAAACTGACTTCCGACTCAAAGCATCGGCGACTACATTGGCCTTACCAGGATGGTAATCCATAATGCAGTCGTAGTCCTTAAATAACTCAAGCCAACGCCGTTGTCTCATGTTCAACTCTTTCTGTGAAAGGAAGTACTTCAAACTCTTGTGGTCCGAGAAGATCCTACACTTTTCCCCATACAGGTAATGACGCCAAATCTTCAAGGCAAAGATCACAGCTGCCAACTCTAAATCATGCGTCGGATAGTTCCTCTCATGTGGCTTCAACTGTCGAGAAGCATAAGCCACTACTTTTCCTTCCTGCATCAGCACACATCCAAGACCAACTCCAGAAGCATCACTGTAAATAACAAACTCCTTACCCGAGATGGGTTGAGTAAGGATAGGAGCCTCAACAAGCAACTGCTTTAACCGATCAAAACAAGACTGACACCTGTCTGACCACTCAAATCTGACTCCTTTCCTCAACAATCTAGTCATAGGAGCAGCAATCACAGAAAATCCTTTAACGAACCGACGGTAGTAACCTGCTAAACCGAGGAAACTCCTCACTTCCTGAACATTTCGAGGCGCTTTCCAATCAACTATCGCCTCAATCTTGGCTGGATCTACCTGAATACCTCTAGCTGAAACAATGTGACCTAAGAATGATACTTCTCGAAGCCAGAAATCACACTTGCTAAGCTTAGCAAACAACTGATGCTCTCTCAACATCTGCAGAACTAATCGGAGATGCTCCTCATGCTCACTCTCATCCTTGGAATATACCAAGATGTCATCAATGAACACTACTACAAATCGATCTAAGTATGGCCTAAACACATGGTTCATCAGATCCATAAAAGCCGCTGGAGCATTTGTCAAACCAAACGGCATCAAAAGAAACTCATAGTGGCCATACCTAGTCCGAAATGCAGTCTTAACCACATCTGCATCCTGAACTCGTAACTGATAGTACCCTGATCGAAGATCTATCTTGGAGAAGACACCCGCACCTCGAAGCTGATCAAACAAATCCTCAATCCTAGGCAACGGATACTTGTTCTTCACTGTAACTTTATTAATCTGCCGGTAGTCAATACACATCCGCAGGGATCCATCTTTCTTCTTGACAAACAGCACTGGAGCTCCCCATGGAGATATGCTAGGTCGAATAAACCCCTTATCCAATAACTCTTGTAGCTGAGATTTAAGTTCCCTCAACTCTACAGGAGCCATCCGATAAGGTGCTCTCGAAATAGGTGCAGTACCTGGCATAATCTCAATGGACAACTCAACCTCTCGCTCAGGAGGCAAACCAGGCAACTCGCTCGGGAACACATCACTAAACTCCCGCACTACAGGAATGTCCTCAATCTGAACCTGATCCCTCTTAGAATCTAACACAACTGCTAGAAAAGCCTCACATCCTTTCCTGATGAATCTCTTAGCTTGCATCGCAGAAATCACATTATTCAACGAACTAGCACCCAAACCTTTCAGAAACACAAGAGACTGACTTCTATCCCGAAGTACAACTGTCTTCCTATGGCAATCAACTACAGCCCGGTGCTTACCCAACCAGTCCATACCCAGAATCAGATCAAACTCTCTGAAGGGTAACTCGATCAAATCCGCTGGAAGCACAACTCCCTCAACAATCAGAGGACAACTCCTAAAAACTCTACTCACACTGACACTATGCCCTAATTGTAACACCCCGAAATAGCCCTAGAAGAATTATAGAATTTTGGTTCAATAAAGATTAGTATTGGGAGTGTGAGTCCTGTCGCGAGCGCGGCAAGCGTCGTGGGCGCGACAGAACCACTTCAGTGATAGGGTAGTTAATTGGCCTTTTTAATTTGTAATTTTGTAGGAGAGCGACACATGGCAGTGTAGAGAGGTGGCAAGTGGCAAGAGCTTAATTAGTATTTTATTAAGTTAAAGGAGATTAGGGTTAATTAAATAGGAAAAGAAGATAATTATGTAATTAATTGGGGTAGATGGCATTTATTGCTATAGTAATTTTGGGATTTACTTAGACTATCTGCTCTCTTCCTTCTTCTTTTCACGTTGGTTTCTTTCTTTTCCTTTGCCCTGCTCTTTCTTTCATTTTTTCTTCCTTCTTTACACTGTTTTGAGTGATTCATTTGTGTTGGCTTTGAGAAGGGGACTAGTAGAGCTTGATTAGGTTTCCTAAGAAGGTAAATAATGCTCTTTAATTAGTATTGGTCTTCTTCTTCTGTCTTATTTCTGTTTTTGATTTAAAGTAAGAGAGAAGAGTAACTTTTGTATTTTGAATGGTTTGTGTATGGAAGCTGCGGACAAGAGGCCCAATAAAGGCAAAGAGAAGGTCGGAGCCGAGTAGAGAACGCGGTTCAAAGTCCTAGAGGTAGGGATCGTGTGCGGTTTCATTATTTTGCATGTGATGTGACTTTGAATGTTTTGATAGAGACTTAAGTGTATAAAGAAAGATATATGGAGCTTAAATGAGCTCAATTGTTTTCTAGTGGGTGAAATCCTTCTAATTGCTTGTAGTGAATAAATGTTTGAAATTAATCTAAGTAATTTGAGTGTAAATCTAGTTATGAGTACGATTTATAGGGCAATTACATGTTAAAAGAGGGGTGGTTGCATGTGGAAATCAAAAGAGTGGCTTGGGTTTTGTTTGTGTTTAATTGTGTGGGTGAATTTTGCCGTTGGAATTGGGGAAAATGCTTCTGTCGCGAGGGCGACACTAGGCGCGAGGGAGGTGAGTTGGAAATTGATTTTTCAGAGTTGTGAGGAGAGAGTCACGTCACGTGACGAGCAGTCACGCCGTGACCCTTCCCTCGGTGAGGCGTGAGATAGCATCACGCCATGTGATGTCCCTCTCTCTTTGTGAGGAGAGAGTCACGTCACGTGACGAGCAGTCACGCCGTGACCCTTCCCTCGGTGAGGCGTGAGATGTCATCACGCCACGTGATGTCCCTCTCTCTCTCTCTGTGAGGATCCGGTCACGAGGCGTGAGGGGTAGTCACGCCGTGATCTTTCTTCCAGGTGGGCGTGAAGAGAAGCAGATCGTCGCGAGCCGCAATCGCGAGATCGCCTCGCGACAATCTTGTTTCCTTAGGCTACTGTCGCGAGCGCGACACAAGTCGCGATCGCGACAGTGAGTTTTTTTTTCCGCCTGTTTTGTCTTGTTTTGGCCTTTTATTCCTGTTTTGAATTGTTAAAGGTTTAAATGGATCTTGTATGATATCATTTAGTTTATTTTTAGTTTTAAATTATCTTTTAAACCTCTTACATGATTAGTGGTAATTAAATGTATATGATTTGTAAAAGTTATACATGAAATGAAAGGTATTTGAATTACAGTAAATGAATTGATATTAGTGTACAGTATACTAGTTGCTAGAGCCTGATTACCGTTATAGTGGATAGATAAGCATGCTTATAAAGGGCTAGAGTGCAGCTGCTAGAGTTGGCCTTAATTGTGCCCAGAGTTCGAAATACCTCGTGTATTTCACAGAGTTTGAGTTAATTCTCCACATGTAAGATACTGTAAACAGTATCCAGAGTTACCCGTATCCACCGTGAAAGGAATCCAGGCTTAGTGTTTTATTATTTTTATTGCTAGTGTATAGTGAACATGAAATGATCAGATGTAGTGTTATAATTAAATGTATAAAGTATATGAGATGAATGCTACAGGATAGTTATATGTACCAGCACATGTTATACAAATTAGAATCCATGATTTACATGATTGTGAAAACATATGCATGAGTTGTTTGAGCAGTGCATGTGACATGTATATTTCACTAATGACTTCGAAAGAAGTCCTTTGCATTATTTTCATCCCCACTAAGCGTTATCGCTTAGCACGGATGTTTGTTTCCGTGTAGGTTGACAAGTGCGGACCAGTGAAAGCGTTCATCTGCGAGTGAGGGCCACTAGGAGCTTTTTGATATACCCTTTTTGTATAAGATAGAATTAGAGTTTGGGATGTTTTGAGTAACATCATTATGTATATAGAGAGTTTAGTCTCGACATATAATCGTTAAATGTATTTGTATATGTAACGTAAATGAATATGTAATAACTATAAGACTTTTGCATATGTATAGTTTATATGTATAATAAAAGTAATTTTTGTTTGGGCCCAACTTATTTCTAATTGTTTATTACTACCGCTTCCGCTAATGCATGTATAGATACACGTAGGTGCCCGCGTAGCGCCCCGATATTCCTTACCGGGGGTATGGGGGTGTTACATTTAGTGGTATCAGAGCTCTAGGTTAATTGGTTCAGGACTAAAAGATGATAGAGTATAGTACTAGTGTATATGTTTGAGTTGTCTAGAATGTGGCCTAATGCAGATGCTGGTTTTGTAGGGTCTAGATGGAGTCCGACCCGAGTGAGCATGTAGGAGAGACTACAGGCAGTGTGAATCCGGTTCGAGTAGATCCTCATGTACAAGCACGAGATAGAGAGGAAAGAGCAAGAGTTGTTCAGGACAACCCGGAGCTGATGCAAGGGTTGGTGCAGATTTTGGATAGACTAACAGCTCCAAGGACACCATCGGATTTGATAAGAAAGAGAGGAGCTGAAGAGTTTCATGGGACATCTTTGGATCAATCCGAGATAGCATAATTCTGGTTAGAGAAAACAGGAAGAATTTTGCAAGAAATCAGTTGTCCTCAGAATCAAAGAGTAGCTTGCGCTGTGTCATTGCTACAAGGTGCAGCATATGACTGGTGGAAGTTGATTATGAGGAATCCTCAGAGACCCATGGAGTTAACCTGGGATTTCTTTGTTCAAGAGTTTAGGGACAAGTTTGTAACCAAAGCATATAGAGATGCGAGATGGAAAGAATTTGTGACTTTCAAGCAGAAGAATATGACTGTTGCAGAATATGATAAAGAGTTTACTCGTTTGAGTAAATATGTACCAGAAGGAATGTTAACTGATGATTTTCGATGTAGGCAATTTGAGGATGGACTAAGAGAGAGTATTCGGGGACCTTTGTCTGCTATGGTTGCTTTGCAGCCGGTGGGTTATTATCCATTGGTGTTAGCGGCGATGAAAATGGAGGAATCTGAGTTGATAAAGCAAAAGAGAGAGCAGAAAAGAAGGTTTCCAAGGGAAAATGAAAATTTTAGTAAAGGAGCGGGAGCAGTAAAAAGAGGAAAGGATGAGCAAGCATCGGCACAAGTACCGACTTCAGTTGGAAGCGTGAGGCCACCTATGAGTAGAGGAAGTGTAGCACCGGAATGTGTGCACTGTAACAGGCATCATTGGGGTGAGTGTAGGAAGCTCACTGGAGCTTGCTTCAAATGTGGTAGTACAGAGCATTTCCTTGCTCAGTGTCCTAAAACAAGAGAGAATATGGTATCACAAGTAACTAAAGAGAAAGGCAATGTGTTTGGGAATGTTAAAAGTGGAAGAGGACGAGGTAGAGCTGAAAGACCGCCATCGGAAACAGTCGAGAGGCCATTTCCCGAGGATCAACAACGTGTATTTGCCATGACGGCTGAAGATGTGGAGGCGTTGATTGGATCTTCTGGTAAGTCCTCCTATTAGTTTATACAGTATATAGATTGAGTTAGTTGTTCGGTAGCGGGGGAAATTTCGAGGACGAAATTTCTTAAGGGGGAGAGATTTGTAACACCCCGAAATAGCCCTAGAAGAATTATAGAATTTTGGTTCAATAAAGATTAGTATTGGGAGTGTGAGTCCTGTCGCGAGCGCGGCAAGCGTCGTGGGCGCGACAGAACCACTCCAGTGATAGGGTAGTTAATTGGCCTTTTTAATTTGTAATTTTGTAGGAGAGCGACACATGGCAGTGTAGAGAGGTGGCAAGTGGCAAGAGCTTAATTAGTATTTTATTAAGTTAAAGGAGATTAGGGTTAATTAAATAGGAAAAGAAGATAATTATGTAATTAATTGGGGTAGATGGCATTTATTGCTATAGTAATTTTGGGATTTACTTAGACTATCTGCTCTCTTCCTTCTTCTTTTCACGTTGGTTTCTTTCTTTTCCTTTGCCCTGCTCTTTCTTTCATTTTTTCTTCCTTCTTTACACTGTTTTGAGTGATTCATTTGTGTTGGCTTTGAGAAGGGGACTAGTAGAGCTTGATTAGGTTTCCTAAGAAGGTAAATAATGCTCTTTAGTTAGTATTGGTCTTCTTCTTCTGTCTTATTTCTGTTTTTGATTTAAAGTAAGAGAGAAGAGTAACTTTGGTATTTTGAATGGTTTGTGTATGGAAGCTGCGGACAAGAGGCCCAATAAAGGCAAAGAGAAGGTCGGAGCCGAGTAGAGAACGCGGTTCAAAGTCCTAGAGGTAGGGATCGTGTGCGGTTTCATTATTTTGCATGTGATGTGACTTTGAATGTTTTGATAGAGACTTAAGTGTATAAAGAAAGATATATGGAGCTTAAATGAGCTCAATTGTTTTCTAGTGGGTGAAATCCTTCTAATTGCTTGTAGTGAATAAATGTTTGAAATTAATCTAAGTAATTTGAGTGTAAATCTAGTTATGAGTACGATTTATAGGGCAATTACATGTTAAAAGAGGGGTGCTTGCATGTGGAAATCAAAAGAGTGGCTTGGGTTTTGTTTGTGTTTAATTGTGTGGGTGAATTTTGCCGTTGGAATTGGGGAAAACGCTTCTGTCGCGAGGGCGACACTAGGCGCGAGGGAGGTGAGTTGGAAATTGATTTTTCAGAGTTGTGAGGAGAGAGTCACGTCACGTGATGAGCAGTCACGCCGTGACCCTTCCCTCGGTGAGGCGTGAGATAGCATCACGCCATGTGATGTCCCTCTCTCTTTGTGAGGAGAGAGTCACGTCACGTGACGAGCAGTCACGCCGTGACCCTTCCCTCGGTGAGGCGTGAGATGGCATCACGCCACGTGATGTCCCTCTCTCTCTCTCTGTGAGGATCCGGTCACGAGGCGTGAGGGGTAGTCACGCCGTGATCTTTCTTCCAGGTGGGCGTGAAGAGAAGCAGATCGTCGCGAGCCGCAATCGCGAGATCGCCTCGCGACGATCTTGTTTCCTTAGGCTACTGTCGCGAGCGTGACACAAGTCGCGATCGCGACAGTGAGTTTTTTTTTCCGCCTGTTTTGTCTTTATTTGGCCTTTTATTCCTGTTTTGAATTGTTAAAGGTTTAAATGGATCTTGTATGATATCATTTAGTTTATTTTTAGTTTTAAATTATCTTTTAAACCTCTTACATGATTAGTGGTAATTAAATGTATATGATTTGTAAAAGTTATACATGAAATGAAAGGTATTTGAATTACAGTAAATGAATTGATATTAGTGTACAGTATACGAGTTGCTAGAGCCTGATTACCGTTATAGTGGATAGATAAGCATGCTTATAAAGGGCTAGAGTGCAGCTGCTAGAGTTGGCCTTAATTGTGCCCAGAGTTCGAAATACCTCGTGTATTTCACAGAGTTTGAGTTAATTCTCCACATGTAAGATACTGTAAACAGTATCCAGAGTTACCCGTATCCACCGTGAAAGGAATCCAGGCTTAGTGTTTTATTATTTTTATTGCTAGTGTATAGTGAACATGAAATGATCAGATGTAGTGTTATAATTAAATGTATAAAGTATATGAGATGAATGCTACAGGATAGTTATATGTACCATCACATGTTATACGAATTAGAATCCATGATTTACATGATTGTGAAAACATATGCATGAGTTGTTTGAGCAGTGCATGTGACATGTATATTTTACTAATGACTTCGAAAGAAGTCCTTTGCATTATTTTCATCCCCACTAAGCGTTATCGCTTAGCACGGATGTTTGTTTCCGTGTAGGTTGACAAGTGCGGACCAGTGAAAGCGTTCATCTGCGAGTGAGGGCCACTAGGAGCTTTTTGATATACCCTTTTTGTATAAGATAGAATTAGAGTTTGGGATGTTTTGAGTAACATCATTATGTATATAGAGAGTTTAGTCTCGACATATAATCGTTAAATGTATTTGTATATGTAACATAAATGAATATGTAATAACTATAAGACTTTTGCATATGTATAGTTTATATGTATAATAAAAGTAATTTTTGTTTGGGCCCAACTTATTTCTAATTGTTTATTACTACCGCTTCCGCTAATGCATGTATAGATACACGTAGGTGCCCGCGTAGTGCCCCGATATTCCTTACCGGGGGTATGGGGGTGTTACACTAATGGACTGGTCACACAAATCTCATAATCTAACTGATCAACAGAATGCAATTTATCAACAATTTTATCCGTGCACAAATATGAGTGTGTGGAACCAGGATCAATTAGAGCATATAACTCAGTGTCATGGAGTAGGAACTTACCAGCAATAACATCAGGCGCATCCTGCTCATCTCTGGCTCTCATGGCATAGGCTCTAACGGCACCCTGAGGAGGACGCTCAACAGTCTCAGAAGCAGCTCCATCTCTATGCCGACCACCTCTACCTCTACCTCGGCCTCTACCTCGGGTAGCCTGAGAAGCATTCGAACCAACCCTACTAGCTCCTCCCTGAGGTCCTGAATCCTCAATCGACTGGGGACAACTAGCCACACGGTGCTCAGTGCTCCCACATCTAAAATATCCCCCAGTGAGCCACCTACACTCACCCCGGTGAGCCTTGCTGCAATTCTCACAAATAGGTATGGCATCAGATTTACCTCCCCTACCAGAACCTGACACAACTGCAGAACCCTGTCGTCTACCTTTAGAAGCCGGACCAGATGCCGACTCATCCTGCGGGTTCCTAGATCTCTTACCCGAAGAAGATCCTCCACGAGAAGAACTCCTCCTCTGAGCTCTCTCTCTCAAGACAGTCTCTGATAACTCAGCTCGCACAGCAGTCTCTACTATCTGATAATAACTGACCCCAGGTATGCACATCAGAGAAATCAAAGCAATCTTCAAAGACTCATTTAACCCTGCCTCGAAATGCTTGCATCTAAAGTCATCAGTCATAACTCCACGTGGGGCATAGCGAGATAACCTGTTGAACTCCTTCCCATAATCTTCTACAGACATGGCCCTCTGTTTCAAACTCAAAAAATGCGCCCATCTCGAACCTCTATAAGTTTGAGTAAGATACTTCTTTGTGAACTCACCCTCAAAGAACTCCCAGGTAATCGGATTCGGTAGCTGAGGATGCCTGGAAACTAATTCCCACCACTCAAAAGCAGACCCCTGCAGAAGAACTAATGCACACTCTGCCTGCTGGTCAGGAGGACACCGAATCTCTCTCAAAGCATGCTTTACTTTATCTAACCATCTCTCTGCCATCTCAGATTCATTTAAACCAGTACCATAGAAATCCTCAACTCCTGCCCTTCTCAAATTCTCCATGGGTGCTCTAGGAGCAGTCACTCTCTCCAAAACCCTAGCCATGTCCTGATGCAACCTGAACATAGCCTCTAAGGGCATGGCTGCGGCCTCGGGCTGGACCCTAGCATGTTGAGCCCACACAGTAACAGAAACAGACTGATCTACAGCTGGAGGATTCACACTCTCGGCGGATTCCTCCCGCGCACCATGAGCAGAATTAGAAGCCATCTAAACAAACAAGAAACAACCGCATCAGCCAACACAGATCTAGACACATACAGATCTAAGAAACTTAGGACAATCATAACTTCACAACAACACCCAGAAACGCCTAAACCTAGGCTCTGATACCACAAACTGTAACACCCCCTTCCCATACGTAGGCGATCCCATCCGAGAAGGAGTGAGATGCCGTATGAGTAAAGGTGCCACCAAGCAAGTACAAAGTAAAACACACATTCATTCATAACATACATTCAGAAATACAGAATAATTAAAAACTTTACATAAAGAAAGCAAAAGCTGATCATGCATTACTATAATAACTATTACAATAATGATCTGATCAACTAGCAGAAACAAATAATATTACATATACAAAATATAGATACAAAAGCGGAAGCTGATACAAAACTGATACATGAGAGTTCTATACAAAAAGAATCATCACTGATACAAAAATAGCCCTACACTAAAAACTCTTCTGTGTTGGCTTGATGACGGCGACTCTCTCAAAGCAAAACGCCTTCCGCACCTGCACGGATAAAAAACCGTGCTAAGCGATAAACGCTTAGTGGGGAAACACACATAAATTATGGACGGCCATTCACAATGGTCGTCAAGGCATAACACATTCACAATAGCAGAATACAAAGGCTATAACATAATCCATACAAACATGCTCATGTAAATTAGCCATACAATCAGTATTTCATAATCATAATCATTTAGCAATAATCCGATATACATTACATCGATATACTCATCCAGTTAATACTTTTGTAGCCAAATCAGATCAGAGCAGCTCAAATAAACATTCAAAGAACACCTGCTGACTCTAGGTAGTGGATAACGAGTGTACAGACAGTACTTTCTGGGTACGAGCCGATTACAGACAGTACATTACGGGTACGAACCGATTAAACCATCTTACTTTAACTTTCACATATATTTTCAAAAGGGACCTTAAACAAGATCCAATACAGAAAAGGGTTCACGAGGAACCAAACGGGGACCTGATCGGGGTCCAAACAGAACTATGGGCTGCAGTAACAGACTCTATTAGGCATGCCTAACTATCCACTTACTCGACTCTAGCAGGTTATGCGACATTCAGATCACATTTCAGAGTACGGAATATAATTCATCAGAAAATCATGGTATCACGCATATCAAAGCATCAAACAGTAAGACATGCATCATACAACAGTAAAGACCATTCAGAAGAAATACCAAATTCATTTCTGAGTTAAAAACTAGGAAATTTCAGAAAAATAAGCTGAACGGAGAAACGGGCGAGATTGGCTGGTCACGAGGCGTGACTGGCCTTCCCAACAGGCAGGTCACGCGACGTGACCGAGGGTCACGCGACGTGACTTGCTTGTTCCTCGCCGATCAGGTTGCGTGATCTTCGCAAATCACGCAACGCCCTCGCAGGTCACGGCGTGACTGGACGTCACGTCTCGTGACGTGCTACTCCCTCGCAGATCACGTTGCGTGATCTTCGCGGATCACGCCTCGTCTTCGCAGGTCGCACGACGTGACCGAGGGTCACGTCCCGTGACTTGCTTGTTCTTCAGCTGGTCACGCGACTGGCTTCTCAGCAGGCAGGTCACGACGTGACCGAGGGTCACGTCTCGTGACTTGCCTTCTTTCGTAGCGAGTCACGCGACAAAGAGAACTTCAACATTACTTCGATTTTCCAGAATTTCCAGAACAAAGAATTCAATCCCAATTTGATTTAAAATCATACAAACCTATTTTTACCTTCCAGAAATCATCTCAAACAACATAGGCAACAATTATACAACTCAATTCATCCAATAATTAACCAAATCAAATCAAGAACATATACATTCAAACTTACAAGAACATAAACCCTAGAATTTTACAGTAAATTCAAAATCACACAATTTCATAAATAAACACTCCCAAACCTGGATTCTAAGCTTCTAAAACTTAGTCCCACTGCTCCCAGCAACCTCTTTGCCTTTGGGATCGCATGGAGCCTCAGCTAGAACACAAACACAGTAATGAACATCAACATGCAACCCTAAATTAAAACTCAACCTAAAGAAGAAGATGAAGAATTACAGCAAGATAAAGACAAGGATATGCACTTACCAAGCTAGGGAATGCCAAGAGAGATTAACTTCACAAATAAAATCTTGAATCTACACACAAGAGCCCTTAGGGAAAAGGAAAGGAAAAAGAAGAAGACCAGTGAAGAAAGAACGTGAATCTACCAATTCCTTTTCTTTCTTTCTTTTTTATTTTTCTTTTCATTAAGTAAGTGTCCATTTCTTATTGGTGGAGTTAACCACTCACACTTAAATTCCACCTACATCACACACACCTAATGCACTTATAATTAAAGTACCCTACAATGGCATAAACACACACACCCAAGTATTTCTCACTTAATAAACACACTAATGCCATGCATGTACCCCCATAATAATAAAACCCAAAAACATACATTTTACTAAAATACCCTTATGAAATGCTGAACACATGCGAATGCTTACACATACAGACAGACATACATGCTCATTCTACTAGGGGGCAAATGGGGTGTGACAAGTGCGCTTTAAATTCAATGCATGATCGCGTGAGATGAGAGATGGAATTTCGTTTTCTTAAAAAACTAATTTATCAAATTTAACTTAAATCATTAATAAAAGTAAAGTTCCAAACACCTTCTCTGGTTTAAGACCATCGAGATTAGAGACCTTTCTTAATTGCTTGTAAATTGGGTGGCGACTCCAAAATACCTCAAGGTGCCTAAAGGTGTCGCGAGATTAGACGATCCTCCTAAGGTTCTATTGGGTAGGAGGCATCCAAAATGTCTCTTGATGCCCAATATAAAAAAAGACGCGAACCAATCTCTCGAGCCCTAAAACCGGTTCTCGCATACGAGGGCTTTTGCTAGGTTCGGCTTGCTTTACACACATGTCTATAATAAGATTCAAATCATACACATGCTAATTACCATTTAATAGCTGAAGTGCCAATAAATAAGGTTTAAAACAAAAACACATTCAAACGGAGTGAAAAAGGATGAAAATCAGAACTTTTAATTTTTAAGACAGAGGTCATTTACACGGCGTTATGACAAGAACTTACCGCCGTGTAAGACATCCTACACGGTGGTAAGGAAAAAGCATACCGCCGTGTATTATGCCGAACACAAATCCCTCAAAACAGAATGCATTTACACGGCAATATGGCAAAGCCTTACCCCCGTGTAAAATGTTCAACACAAAATATGATCAAGACAGAATGACTTTACACTACCACGAAGATTGTAATCCACATTATCTCACACTTCATCATGTAATTCATACAAATTATTCATACATTTATATAGATACATACTCACCCGATTTGCCACATTATTGGTCTCCATATAAATGAGAAATTCATAAGCTAAAAGCTTTAAATCACATTTATCATAATATATAATCACTCAAATAGCCACATGAACCATTATAACATTATTAGATATCTTGCATAATAATACATTATAGTAACATCTATATCAATTTATGCATCATATAATAATGTTAGATAAATTCTTTAATTACATATCCATTGAACATATCACATTTACTCTTACACATCTCATTCATTTCAATCATGCTCATATTTTTCATTATATACAATCCAACCTCACTACACACATACATGTGGTTTGTATTCACATTAAGCCAATCCATTTCATTTGACATCTTTCATATGTGTATAACTTAATCTCAACGCATAACTATAAATACCTGCTCATTTTATGCATGCTCATATAGATTAAGGTATTAGAATTCTCAATAATGTTATTAAACTTGACTTGATTCTATTTCATACAATTACACATTATTACTTCATTAGTTTGCAATTAATCTTAATCCTATTAATGTGTATTTTTCAAGCAATAACTATTCATATAATCATTTGATAATCCTAAACGTGCATTAGATAGACCTCGAAATGTTTTGGTGTAATACGGGTTCAATTCGGGAAGGAAAAAGTATATTTTAGGCTGATAGATAAGGTCATACGGTGGTAAGACATTCTTTACCGCCGTGTGGGATGCTAAAGATGGGTTTTTAAGGGGCAGAATGCTTTTAAACGGCGGTGAGAAATTCCTTACCCCGTGTAAACCTATTCTACCTCAAAGCATGAGGCAGAATCTAGATAGACTTCAGGCCCACACTTTTACTGCATTTTTCACATAGTTAGAGACATTTTTAGGCAAAATGTCCTTCTAAACAATTGTTCCCTAGGATGTTTAGTTTAAAATGGGACAAGTTTTAGGTAATTTAAACATCTAAATTGTCAGATATGACCTAACCAACATATACTATTCTGATGAACCCGCCAGAATAGGGACACCTATATTTTGACCACTTTTTGGGACATTTAAAGCCAGAATTAGCTTAATTATATTTCTAATACATTTTTATCCGTGGATCTTAGGTTTCATCTCCATTTTGAAGCAACCAATTTGGAGTATTAAACCTCGATATATGGGTAAAATAGTCACTAAAGGTCAAGAGAGAGACTTACCCAGGAACTTACTCTACAAGCACATTTTTCCTACTACGTGCATATGACCTCTAAATTCAACTTTAATGACATTTTTAACAACATGCTCTAGTAATCATTTATTCATATATATGTTAACTTATAATAGGCACAATCCTTATCTCAATTTGATTAAAACTCAAGGAGTTATGGCCCAAGGAACATAACATGCTCCAAAAGGCCCTCCTACAGAATTAGTTACACTTAAATTCACTTTTGTAGACTTTAGAGCCCTCAATTCATCATCATCGTTTCTAAGTCAATTATGAACACATATCATAGAAACTAATCCCATCAACGCCATTCATTTTCATAATCATACAACTCAAGTTATGACACTTATAATTAAAGTAGGTCAAATATAACTCAACTCAATTTTTACACTTCCAGCTCATTAATTACAAATTAACCTATTTAGAATCATTTTATCATCACACTCATAATACACTCCCCTAACTTAATTGTGCACATTACAGGACACACACTTTCTTGGCAAAGTTCATTTATTAGAATAAACACAGCAATTCATAGGTCATTCGAAATTAGGGTTCAATCTTAGGTCAATCAAACTCATAATATTCATTATCATTCAACATGTTCATTTCCTCAATTCAACACACCGCAAAACACAATTTACACTCTTAGGGTACAAAAGACTCATAGAAATCACCATACTTCAATGCATTCCTTTCTTCAATTCAAACATCTCGTAGCATAACACAATTAGTCTTAACACATAGTCAATTAATTGACACATACAAAACACATTTATTTCCCAAACCTCAATTTCCTTAGCACCACTTAAGCTCACATGGCACCTTGATCCTCAATCCTCTTCTTTCCCTTTCCTTTCTCATAGCCACCATCACATGCATAGTCAAATTCTAGAATTGAAAACAAGGGGATTAATTCCCATCTCAAAATAGAAATGAAGAAGGAGTAGAAGAGGATGAAGAATAACCCAATTAAACACTTACTTTGCTAACTCAAAAACTTCACTCTACTAATCACTCACTTGATCACCCAACAGAAATTATGCAAATAGAAGTTGAAGGAGATGGATCACGTAAGAAAGAGGAAGAAGGACAGAAATTTTAAAAGGAAACAGCTGAAAACCACATGTAAAGATGAGGTTTTCTCTTTCTTTCTAAGCTTATATTGCATGTATGAACTAAGGCAGCTTATGCCACTTGGATTCCACTAACTCTTCTCCCCAATGCATGCTAATCCACCTCTTTCTCCTCCAATACATGCCAATATACCTCTTTCTCCTCCAATGTATGCAAATGCTGAAGTGGAAAAGCCAAAGGATGATACTTGGATTCCACTATCTCTTCTCTAACTCTCATTAATTAAAAATCTAAGTTTAATTAACACTAATGAACCTCCATTAACTTTAATCATGCACATTTACCAACTAGTCACTTAAAAATTATTTTATTTATTCAATTAGGTCCTCAATTGCAACCTAAATCCAACTTTTATCATATTTTTGCTAGAGTGTTCTGTCACACTCGCGACAGAACTCTCACTCAGACCACTTATTCTATGACTTGCCCGAGCCTCCACATAAATTCTTCGCTAAGCCGAGTACTCATTCCAATGTGTCCTCTCTTATTAATACATATCTTATACTTATCAGGACACCACAAATCCTACTAGGGTATAAATCGGGCTGTTACACTAGATGAGAGAAGGTTGAGAGCCTATTATCACAATCAAATTTATCAGAAAATGCTTGCTAGGCATTCGAAAAGAAAGTCAAGAAACACCCACTGAAAAAAGGAGATTTGGTCTTCAAGCAAATGAGACCAGGGGCGCCAGACATACGAGGTAAGTTCAAGCCAACATGGAAAGGTCCTTTAATCCTCAAAAAGCTATTTTAAAAGGAGCAGTAATCCTGGCAGATAGCGATAGCAATGAGTTCAAGGAGCTGATCAATATAGATAGACTCAAAAGGTTCTATGGCTAAAGGCTAAAAAGTCAAAAGAAGAGAATAAAAGCCCTGTGGATAAAAAAATGAAAAAGGTGGCCTTGATAAAATTGGGTGCCTCATCAGGGTAAAAATCGAAAAAGGCATCCTGATCAAAAACTAGAGGATTGAGAGAAAATGTCCAATCAAGAAAAACCGAGAGGACTGGTTGGTAATACGAGTTTGATGCTATTAAGATTTTTTTCGGGAATGAATGTAGTTTTGCATTTTGAATTGATGTAAAATGGTGACCATGTATAGTGAAATCATACTAAAATGTACACAATTTTATAAAAGAAAATAAAACTGAATTTGTTCATTCGCATTATTTTCTAGTTCTGTTTAAAAAGAAACACATTGCTCAAAATGCATGCAAATCTGAACTATACTCTGTTACTACTCTCGCCGGCCAGATGCTTAAGCTAGTGGGTCCGATTGACGACGGTAGGACTAAGCACCCATCTCTTGTAAGCGTTGGTATAAATGATGGAGCAATCTCTAATAGAAGATGGGATACTCTTTACTGGCAGCCTTGTCCAGAGGGAGTGATATCTAAATGTGAAGGCTAGAGATAAAATGCCACCCTAGAAGGCTAAAGGGAGCCCCATGATGTCCTGAGTTACCCCAAACTATCGGGCGCAACAAGCAGTGATGTAGAAAGTTGTAGCCTATAGCCCGCACACTAGAACACACCTAGAGGAACCGTTAGTGGTCACAGCAGTAACATGAAGCCAGGTGCTCATAAAAATTATGTCCTCATCTGCCATCTCGCTGAACCTGGGAACACCCTCGTCGGGGGAGGCAAAACTATACAATATCTGTCGAGGTAAGAAATGCCTCAGTGAATATTGACTAATCACCCTGGGAGGAGGTTCTGACAAAAGTTGCAATTTCTCCTGTAGCCAAATCTAAAGAATTGGTGCACCCTGACTCTTCTCAGGAATCTTAAGCCAGAAAATGGGGATAGTGTGGTATTTTCCCAAGTTTAGGGGTTATCCAAAACTCGGTACATCTCGGTAAGGACAGATGAAGACATTTTCCTAATATTATGACTAGAAAATTAAAATTAACAAGGAAAAATGGAAAAAAGAAAGGAAAAAAAATGGAAGAGAAGCTCTGGCAGAGGCTCACGCGGTTGAAGTGTAGAAAGTTCAAGAAAAATGGGATATTTATGGGAAATGCCAACCGACGGGATGCCCGTCTATCGGTATTCCGACGGGACTCCTGTTGGTCAACCTGGTTAACCTGGGGAGATCTATTTTCTTGCATATTTCATGCATGTCACACGCATAAAAATTTTTTTTGCATATTCCTATCATCCTTGCAATTTGATAGGGACGGGCATCAGACACGAAAATTAGAGCAAGATATTCAGGGAGTTAAAAAAAAGGGCATTAATTAGTCAGTTAATTAGTTATTACTTAACTAATTAATGAAGGGCGGAAGCGAAGAAGCAAAAACGGAATTTTTAGCGACCGACGGGATTCCCGTTGCTCGGTGTTTAGATAGGATGCCCATCGGTCATAAAAAACTATAAAAAGAGCATCCAGCAATGCCCCTTCAGTTCTTCCCTCTTCTTCTTCCTTCCTCCTTCGCGTGAACGATGCCTTTTTTTCGTCTTTTACACTTTTCTCACTCATTTTTGATCCATTTTGCGCACCACTTACACCAAAACGATCCTCGCATCGTCGTGCACAATTGGGACTAATTGTTTTCGCATTTCGTCAAGTTTTTTTTGGTCCAATTCATCGTCCACCAGGTTAGTTTGTCACATTTTTCTACTCTTTTCTTTTCTTTTAAGTAAATTTCATATAAAATGTATGGCTAGTCTATTTTACGTAGATGTAGGACTAAATTCTGCCTGTTTATGCTTAGCATTTTGGACTCTATATGAAACATAAATCATGAAAGTATAAATATATATGAACAAATAATGTTAAAAAGAAATTGGACTTGTGAACTTGTCTCCATTTTGGAACCAAATTGGACTAAATGATCGCGTAAATAACATGCAATAATGAAATTATTGTTTGGGGCCTGAGGCCTATCCCAATATTTTTGTGTAGGGAGTTTGGCACATCCTTGCCTGGATGCTGCCCATTTTTTTAGAATTTTTTGGGTAGGCACATCCTTGCCGAGATGCTGCCAAAATTTTTTGGCAGGCATATTTCAACCGAAATGCTGCCGAAATTTACAAAATTTTTAACATTTTTATTAGCTTACCTGCGATGATAATGCAAATCTAACTTTCCTTATTTTCAAGATGCCTCCACGACATAATGTCCCTCACGACCAGGCCAAGCCTTAGGCTCCCATATGGATGAGCGATGAGGCCAGGATGAGATTTCGAGACTTAGCACACGTGTAGTTTAGAGCCAGTCGCTTCATCTCCAGACCGTTCCTACTGTAACACCCCTTATCTATACATAGGGAGCTTCCTCTCTCGAAGAGGAAGAAGGACCCCGATAGATGAGGGTTATCACGCAAATCCTCAAACTAAGCAAACAAAGTTACGAATCATTCATTAAAATAGGCTAAAATAAAATTTCTTAAAACAGCAAGAGACAGAGGCTAAAAACAAAAGTATGATATTTTATTAATTTACATTATAATCTTTACATATCAAAAATACAAAAGTGCCCCAGAACAAAAGATCATATACATAACTGCTATCAAGACCAAAATACAAAAATAGAGTTTACATCATTACAAAATACTTAACCTCTCCTAGTTGTGTTGGCCCTGCTGAAGCGGATCACCCTGCCCAAAAACTCCAACATCTTCCACACCTACACGGATGAAACACCCGAGCTAAGCGAATATGCTTAGTGGGGAAAACACAATGAAAAATGACCACTCACAGTAGACGTCAGGAACAAATCACATACACATCGCATATACTGAAAATCAAGTTTTAATAAACAATTCATCATGCTCAAGATGTCAACATCATTAATCACACAATCATTCATGCTGAACTGAATTATAACACATGAATACAGTAAACCTGCTTATTCAAAATAGTAGATAGCGAGTAACGCATAGATATCTGGAGGTACCAATAATTCATTCAAAACGTATCGATACCCGAAGGTATCAAAATCATTCTTTTCTTTTTATTTCAAAACATTTTCGCATGGGATCTTAAATAAGATCCAAGACAGAAGGATTGTGAGGGTCCAATCTGGGACCTGATCAGGGTCCAGAACGCATGGCTGCAGCTAACTAAACTCTATAAGCACGCCTATTTATCCACTTATTAACTCTCGCAGGTCATGCATAATACAAATCATATTCAGAACCTAACATGTAATTTATCATAAGGAAACCATAATATAATATATATATGTAAGCATGTTTTTATTCCATGCAGTAGTAAAAACCCATGAAGAAAAGATATGAAATCCATTTTAGAAGAAAAGGGCAAAATCAAAAGAAACAGGGTAGGTAGGGAGTCACTGTCGCGATCGCGACAGTGGCCAGAAGGCCGATCGCGAGGGAAGAAGCAAGGGAGACGAGTCGTGCATGTCGACATGACTAGTGTCAATGCTCCTCTGCCCTGTCACGAGTCGTACTAGCATTCACGACTTGTGAAAAACTTCACGATTCGTAAATGCTTCATGCTTCCACGCCGATTCATGAGAAGCTTCACGAGTCATGCATGCCGAAAGCTTCACGACTCGTGTTTCCCTTCACAACTCAAAGCAGCATCCCTGCACAGTGAAAACTGGAGGATGCAATTATATCGCGCTCATGACAGCGTCGCGATCGCGACAGTATCAGGTAATCTCAGCAAAAAATGCAAAAAAATTACAGCACTCCAAACTTCACCCACAACCCCCAATTGACTCAAAACTTCAATATAAACAAAATTAAACTTTTAAAAACAATTCAACAACTTAAAACTCATGTCTTAAACCAATCATCACAATAAAAACACACAATTATCACAATCAAACTCCATACTCCATCTGCATTTTTACTCCAACACCCATCTAAATTCTTATCTTAGCTCAATACCTCACAATCAAAGCAACCCAACTCAATTTAATCAAAATTCACAACAATTAGACAAACATAATCAACTTAAACCTCATAATTTTCTAGAAAATCATACCAAATTATAAAATCAAACAAAAATGCACAAATTTAAAAGTTCCCAAACCTTGGTATCCTTAGCTCCAACTCAAGGGGCTCCACTTCCACTTGCTATCTCCTTGACCTTAGGCTCTCTAGGAGGGATTTCTGAGCCAAAACACCCATCAAAATAGAATTTAAAACTCTTACCCCAAAACACCAAAATAAAAAAATTCAAAAGGGAAGAAGAGGATGAAGAAGAAGAGTTAACTACCACTTACCCAAACCAACTTAGAATTACCAAAACTTGTAGCTAAATGGGGGAAATTAGGAGGAAGCAAAGAGAAAAGAAAGAAGAGGAATAGAGCAACGGGAAGAGGAAGAAGAAGAAGAAACGGGAAGGGAATAAATGAAAATAGCTGTCCCTCACTCTTTCTTTCCACTAAAATATCCTCCCCACTTGCCACATATCACCCTTCTACAAGAGGACCTCCCCATAACACACCCAACCACCATCCTCTCACATACACCCAAAACCAACCCTACTAAAATACACCCTACTTCTATACACACACTCACACCCAAACAAAACCCCAAAATACATAATAATATAACTTAAACAATAACATACACTCAAAATAACACCTACTCATAATAATACACAAAAAATCACACACACCACACGGCTCAAACTACTAGGGTGGGAACAGGGTGTTACACCTACAGAGAATGGGGATGCTCAAGGAGGTTGATGCCTTAGCAGCAGCAGCGAGATGGACAGAGTTCTTGTGGCCCTCATTCTAGACTCACCCCGATATCGTCAGGGAGTTCTTGGCCACTCTCCAATACGGGGGATTCCAGAGGTCAAACACCAAGGAGCGTGTTACTCAGTTCTAGGTTAGAGGTCAGCATCACGCGTCGGATATTCACAAAGGCCATGGGCCTTCCTTATGGGGATGATGTGATGATCCCACAGAAAGTGGTCAGGAGGCAGCATTGGGAGACTATTTCTATGCCGGGAGTGCCGTACGAGCATGACATGGCAAAGAGTACAGTGCTTTCATCTCAGTCCCTCAGATATGTACACAGGGTCCTCTCTAGTTCATACTTGGGCCGAGCAGGTAATCTGTGGTCTATTAATAGAGTCAAGATCTTGCGCTTATGGGCAAGAGTAGCTAGTTGACACCTCAACATTAGCCACGAGATTGTGGCTAACCTAGTCAAAGTTTCACGGGGGGCAGCCCTGATAGTATGGGTCGGGGGAGTAGTCACCAGGTTACTTCTACACCTAGGGGTTGATCCTGACAGCTATGGGCCCCCACTGGATGAGAGTGTTTATGTGAACGCGTCAACGGCACTAACTATTGGTATGATCGCATAGGTGACTGGTAGGCCAAAGGAGTATCAGATGCTCTCCATACCAGAGACCAGGCGTATGTTCGGTCTCCCTCCACTCCAGCCAGTAGAGGAGGAGCCCCAAATGGAGGAGCAGCCTGAGTATCAAGAGCTGTAGCCCACTCAGATGCCCCCACAGCAGCCTCATACTCCGTTCGATATGGGTATCGAGTTCAATATTTATGAGCTAATAGTCACCCCACCGGCATAGAGAGTTCAAAGCCCTACTCCACCTCTACCATCACAAGTCCAGTAGTCCGTACTCCGAGAGACTGGGAGGTACCACCCATATAGCAGGTCAGGACACCCAAGGCATCTACCTCCATAGTGCTTCCCCCATAGCACAATGCAGAGCCAGCACGGCCCACTCCATTGCCACCTCTGAAGCTAGCCCAGCCTAATGACGTTGCTGCTATTACTAACCTTTTCACTACCATGGAGCATCGATAGGAGGAGAGAGACTGAGCCCTTCTTGAGCCCCTTGACCGGTATGAGGAGAGGGACCGGGTCATGCTTGAGCGTCTAGCCCAGCAGGAGAGGCTTATAGAGGAGCAGGAGAGGCTTATTGAGGACTTGAGGCACAGTTTGGGTGCCTCCCATGATCCGACAGCCCAGAGGGTGGATAAGGCGGTCCATGTGATTGATGAGTCCATCACTGCCCTCAGATTCCGAGTAGAGAGGTTAGAGGGTGCTATACCACCCATATCTGCATCCAGCAGGGAGTTTAGGGAGCAGACAGAGACCAGGCTCGCGAACATCAGGGACCAACCAAAGACCAGACCAAGAGACTGTAGAGGGCCTTTACGGAGCTGGGTGGTGTGGTCAGAGACACGTTGGAGTACATCAGGGTTTGTGCTCAACCTTTCTTAGATGGGTACACTCAGGTTCAGTTCCAATAGGCTAACCCCATGAGGGGACAGCTGATATCTGCACTAGTCGCCATCCCTCCTCATTTAGATCTAGGGGCTAGGCCCTTATCACCTCACAGTCGGCCTCCCACCTCCAGAGCCGGGCCGTCTGCATCTTCCTCTCGTAGTCAGCCTGTACACGTATTCAATGATGAGGAGGACCCAGAGGAACCCTCAGATTATTTTCCCCTGTAATGTATTCAGGGAGTTTATAACATTTTACTTGTATATTCGTTGTTCAAAATTTGCTTTTTGTTAGTGAAACTTACATTTTGTTAAATTTATGTTTTATCTTTTATATTTCCATTATTACTAAAGTCTTACTTATACTTCCAAAATGTTTGATAACACGATAAGTAAGAAAGAAGAAAATAAATGACAAGATAAAAAATGTTCATGAATTTACGCTTGAGAAACAAATTAATCCGCAATGAATTAATAAAGTCTTTTATAACCATAGGAACGTGACACCACGGTGACCCGAGGATGGTCAGCAGTTAAGCACTAGGCTAACTGATTGATGGTTAGCAAATCAGACACTACGTCATTTAGACAATCGTCAATATGCAGACCGAATGACGGTCAGCAGATCAAAAATTATATCTTACAGACTGGATGGGGGTCAGCAAATCAAAAATCATATCTTGTAGACCGGATGAGGGTTAGTAAGATCGTACCATGCAAACCGAGATGAGGCCAGCAGGACACATGCAATAGAACAAATAGCAACAGGGTTGTAGTTAGAGAACACTGCATCTCACATCACTCAGACACTGTCCAAGCCGAGACGAGGCCAGCGAGACACGCGCGATAGAATGAATTGCAATTGGGTTATAGTTAGAGAACACTACTTCTCACAACAATCAAACATTGTGCAAGCCGAGATGAGGCTAGCGGGGGACACGCAATAGAACAAATCGCAATTGGGTTGTAGTTAGATAACACTACTTGTCACGACATTTAGACACCGTGCAAGCTGAGATGAGGGTAGCAGGACACATGCGATAGAACAAATCGCAATTGGGTTGCAGTTGGATAACACTACATCTCACGATAGTCAGATATCATACAGGCCGAGAGGAGGCCAGTAAAATGAAGGTGGCAAAACGCATCGTCAAAAGGTTGCGGTAAAATACACCACGACTTGGCAACGAAGGGTCACCAGCTTAAACACACCTCGAAAGGTAAGGGACTGCCTCAGGTACCCATCTCTTTCCTTCTTCTCTAAATTTTGGCTCATCTAGACACTAGTATACTAGTTTCCCCAAAATTGGAGGCAGCTATAGAGACTGGGTCCTGAGGCAGTCCAGATCAGAGTTACTCGATAAAGACGTCAGTGCCCATTTTCGACCAAATGGATGAAAGTTGCAAGCTTTCACTCTTCGGATTTATAAGGATCAAAGTTTTTTTTCTTATTGATGGGAGATTCCTATGCATTAGGAGGAGTTTTCCATGGGGAATCTTGATTTTAGGTCACCGACGGGATACCCATCGGTCTGAGAGACGCCCATCTCTCCCTTCGAAGGACAGCCCCCCTCACACGAGCAATGCCTATCGCGAGCGCGAGATGGGCCCTGTCTCTCGCGAAAGCGATGCCCGTCGCTCACGTGAGGGACCCGTCTCTCGCGGTGAGCGCCTGCTATTGCTCGAGGGCAAGAGATCCTCCCTTGCACTGGTCGACGCCCGTCGCTCATGCGAGAGGTGCCTGCCTCTCGCGAGGGACGGCTGTCGCTCGGCACTCGCCTCTCATGGAGTGGTCCACCGCTCAAAAGACCGAGAGCTCCCTTCGCCAGTGACACCCATTTGTCCTCCACTGACGCCCATCGCTCGTTGATCTAATGCGAGATTGGATGGGATTTTTCAGATTTTCATATCTTTTCAAATATATTTCCAAAGATTTTCCAATATTTTCCAAATATTTTCCAAAATCTCTTATATCTTCCAAATCTTTTCAAATATTTTCAATTCTTAGATTTGATTTTGAGAATATTCTGCAAATCCTTCAGATTTTACTCTGATTTCAGAAATCTTTTTCAAATTTAAATTCCAAATTTGAATTTATTTAAATTATTTCCTTTAACCTATAAATAGGGGGTTGAGGCTCATTCTTCAGGGTTAGCAATTTTTACGAAACAAGAGAGTTTTCTCACAAACAGTTCTTGCTTTTATTTTTCATCAAATATTTTCTTCAAATCAAGGCGAATCTGAGGGAACGAGATTAATTCATTTCTATCTGGTCCAGCCATTTTTAAAATTCATAACTGCTACCAAAACATCAAGAAGGAAAAATATAATTTTCTTTTCTTGACTCCTTGAATTATATATCACGGAGCAATCCATATAGAATTGAAGGGACAGAAATCATGCGACATTCATCTTGGAAGGTAATATTCTGAGGGTAAACATTCCGAATCATCCTCTCTTGCGTTTAATCCTCTCATATTGATTTTATACATAAGATTCCATTTCACTCAAAATAAATTAGTTTTTCATTTAATTTTCTTTATTTTTTCGGGTCTGGGACGAGCGACGAGCAAAGCCTCCACCGACAGCTGTCGCTCAGCCGAGCGACGGGCTATCGAGGATTTTTGCCTCCACCTGTCAGTCGGCCCAAGGACACCCGTCGTTCACGCGATATGGGCCGTCTCCGGGCCTTCGTCATCCATTTTCTTCATTTTCCTTCTTTGGTCACTTATTCTTTTCTTTCCTATTTTTTTTCATGATAATTTGTCACATATCCTCTTCCTTTATTTACTTTTCATGTTTATTTTATTTTAATTGTTGCACTAACATGACTTTTGTTTTTGTGAGTTTTATTATTTTTTTATTGGCCTTAGGGTTACTAAAAATGGAGGACATCGCGATGATCTGAGATCTTTATTCGGGCCCATTTTCTTACCCTACTCCTCTTTATTTCAATTTCCATTTAATGTAAATATTATTTTACTCCACTAACATGAAAAATTGCCAAATATTTGTTTTAATTAAGTTGAAACTTTTACTAATAAAATGGGACCAATGTCCTAATTTTTATCAAATAAAATTGACGCTTCAAAATTGTTTTTGTAAGTATACATGCGAGGACCAATGTCCTCATCCTTAACGAATATCCTTCTTGATGTATGATTTACATGTTATTTACAATGGGGGTTGTATTCTGTCACTAGTTTTGTTGTAATTTATTGGATGTTCGTTTATTCTATTATAATTTTTTTTTACCGCTTTCGTTTATCACATTTACTACAAGGATGATGTGCGCTTTAATTAATGCATTAAATTGTATGAGGAAAGGAATGAACCTTAAATTCAAAACTCAATTATAACTTAATCAAGGTATGAATAAATGGGAAGTTTCGAACCTTCTCTGGTCCTAAGCTCAACGAGGTTAGAGGACCATCTCAATGTCTTATTAGGATGGGGTCTCCAAAATATCTCTTGTTGCCCAAAATAGGCCCAACTTGCATGGCCTTAGGCTCCATGAGATTAGATGATCCTTCCAGTGTTCTATTGGAAGGAGGTGTCCAAAATATCTCTGCCTTGCCCAAAATAGACGAAATGTATCGTCTTAGGCTTCACAAGATTAGGCGATCCTTCCAGTGTTCTATTAGAAGGAGGTGTCCAAAATATCTCTGATTGCCCAAAATAGACACATATGCGCTGTCTTAGGCTCTGTGAGGCTAGACGACCTTTCCCAATATTTTATTAGGTGGTGACTCCAAAACACGTCCTTGTTGCCCAAAATAGATGCCCTTGTAATTCCTTGTAAGTTCTCTGAACCTTTCTTAAAAACCCTAAAAGCGGGTCTTCGAGGCTTCCTGGGGTTCGGCTCGCATCTCATATGACATATAATTAAGTTAAGTTGTTTCCTATATGATATGTTTTATACTCCCGCTTGTGTATATGCTTGGTTATATCAGTACGTTTATATATGCTTCGGTGTTTATGTTTGCGCTTCGATTTGGGCGTAGCGCTCTGATATCCTCCTAAGGGGTATTGGTGTGTTACATGCATAGCCTTTCATGATGCCCAACATGCATTCACACATGCATGAACTATGTGTATATCTTGCATATGCAATTCTTCGCGCACATTTCGTGTACATAATTTTTGCATACATGTAACACATAATTCTTTGCATATTTTTAGTATGCATATCACAAGTATATATCACATGCATTTAATCCTTTACACACATAGTTGTGTACACATAATTTTTGTACATTAATCCTTGGCATGCATTGTGTGTATATAGCTTTGTGTATATATTTTACACACATAATTCCATACGCACACACAATCTTTTCTATACATTATTGTGTATATAACTCTAAGGGAAAGGTCCGAATAGACCTCATGCGCAAAGATGATCCAAGAGGTTATTATCGGCTACTGTATTCGACATAAGATCATATGGGTCTGTACAAAGGAGGAACACCTAGAAGAATAAGCCCATTCGAGCACACCGTACTGAAGGCAATCAAGAATCATACCAATCTATAGAAAAGAAGGCCTTTTGAGAAGCTGGACTACCCACACGTACCTTGGTTGCCGGTAATTAGGTACAACTTTAGCTCAACGTCGGCTCTCATCCATGCCGGACAATCAGATCAAGATAAAATCCTCACGGAAGAGGAATCCAGCGGACTTGTGCCAAAGAGGACATTTAAAAGAGCAAGCGTAACAACCCGATTCATACCCTAGTAGAATTAGTGGTGTTAATTTCTGTATTTGTATAAGATTAAATGGAATCAAGGACTTAATTGTAAGGAATTTATAAGTTGCTGGAAGGAGAGATGGATTTGAGGGATTTAGAGGGATAATTGCCGTGGACTTAAAAGGGAAGTTGGTATATTAGTGGACAAGTAGCTGTGCTTGACATGTGGCTTATTATAATGATGCCACATGGACTTGGACAAACAATATAAGCTTGAATAGTGGGATTTTCTGTCCCCAATTGGATTACATGCAGATTTCTTCTTTCTTCCCCTCTTTCTCTCGATTTTCCTTCTCTCAATTATTCTCTCTTTGAGTTTTATTTTGCTTGTGGTTTGATTTCTGCTTATTGATTTGGATTGAAGAATAAGTGATAATGATAAGTTAAGAAGGTAAGTGTATTTGGATTGAGTTTCTTCTTCTACTCCTTTCTTTGTGTTTGGATTGGTTGAGTAAATGGATTAAGAATTTGTTCTTGATTTGAGTATTACAAGAAGCTGAGGCTAGAAGAAGGGAAAAGGGTAAGGACAAGATCTGATTTTGGTGGAGGTTTAGCTACTTCTATAGGTTGGGATCGTGTGCCCTATAGTTTGTGCATGTGAATGTGATTTGTGTATATTTGATGCATGTTGTGTTACGAGTTAGGAATGTGTATATGCATGAGTAATTAGTTTGAATATTGATGATCTTAGACCCTGTTTTAGAGCATGGTTGTTGTGTGTGTGCTTAGTAATGTATTTGTGAAGCATGTGTTCATGATTTCGTTGCTCATGTTCTTCGTTGGAATTTGGTGTATGATTATATGTTATTTATAGATTTAGAGCCTTGAAGTGTTATTGGCATATTGTGTTTTAAGTCTTAGAAAGTATGCTTATGAATGTTATTGGATGAAAAGTGAGTATGCATGTGAAAGTATGTGATATGTGAGCTTTGGAACACATAGTTCTATGCTATCGGCAGTGCGACAGAATGCATGTGGTGAGGTCTTTCTGTCGAGCATCGCCAGCCTTGTCGAGTTGTTGCGCATGGCCGAGCGATGTCGAGCTTGGTCGCAAGCATGATAAAAGCCATTTTGGCATTCTATAGTAAGAGCGAGTGGTCCACTTGCGCGACAGCTGCGAGATTTCTGTTCTGTCCTGGGCGCGACATTGTGCAATCTTATAACCTTGAGTCTTTTGTGCTTGTTTTTATGTGTCATTACATTGGTGTATGTTTGTACATGTATAATGAAGATAGGTATGTATGAACTATATGCTTAGAGATTTATCGGGTTAATCGGCCTGCACTAGAGAGACCTAGAGCTGAAAGGTTGGTTGCTGTTCAAGGTGAGCTAGCATTGGTACAAGGGTTAGTGCATCTGATTGAGAGGTTGACTACCCCTAAGGCCCCAACTGATCTTATTTGAAGGAGAGGGGCAGAGGAATTTAGTGGTATGATTTTGGATCGGTCCGATTCAGCTGAGTATTAGTTGGAAAAGACAGACAAAATTCTACAAGAGATAAATTATCCTTTGGAACAGAGGGTTAATTGTGCAGTGTCTCTTTTGCAAGGTTTGGCTTATGACTGGTGGAAGCTGGTGTTAAGGAACCCCCAGTGACCTATAAAGATGACATGGTATTATTTTGTGTAAGAGTTTGGGAATAGGTTTGTGACTAAGGCATATCGAGAAGTGAAGTGGAAGGAATTTGTAAGTTTGAGGCAGAAGGGTATGCCTGTAAGTGAATATGAGAAGGAATTCAGTAGGTTAAGTATGTGCCAGATTTGTTGGTAACCGAGGAATTTAAGTGTCGCCAGTTTGAAGATGGGTTAAGAGAGAGCATCAGAGGTCCTCTTTCAGCTATGGCTATCATGCATTCGATAAATTACTACCAATTGGTTTCGGCAGTGATGAAATTGGAAGAGTTTGAGGTGATTAGGCAATGTAAGGAACATAAGAGAAAATCAAATGATAGTAGTGTGCCGAGTGTTAAGAAATCTCATGAAGTTGCTAGTGGGCAGGTTAGTCGAGGATCAGGTCGTGAGCCGACATCGAAGGGTAGTGTTTTGGCACCATCGAGTAAGGGAAGTGCAATGCCCAAGTGTGAGCATTTTGAGAGGTTCCATTGGGACACTTGTAGTGTAACACCCCTTACCTATACGTAGAGAACTTCACCCTACGAAGAGGATGATGGTCCCCGATAGATAAGTGTTGCCACCCACAGACGCTCAAACAGAGCCAATTTCACGCCAAAAACATATACCATTGAGTAAATTAAAACTTCACAAGTCAACAGAGAAAAGTCATAAAGCAAAATATTGCATTTCATTAATATAACAAAGGCGGTTTTACATATTTCAAAAAGTTACAAAAGTGCCTCAGTACCGCTGAATAGTTACATATAATTAATGTTAAAACGACGTACAAAAGGATTCTTTACATAGTTTCAAAAGTATAAGACTATAATATATATATATATATATAAAAAAATACAAGGCCGAATTACAAAATCTTATATCCACTAGTTGTGTTAGCCCTGCTGATGCAAAACCCTCGGTTCTACCCTTCAAAACCTTCCACACCTGCACGGATAAAACACCCGTGCTAAGCGAAATCGCTTAGTGGGGAAACAAAGATGCACAACGACCACTCATATAATAAAATGATGATTTAGAAGTCATTCCAAAATAGGGTACCTCATGGTCACAACCATTTTGGTTATCACCGTAACATACCAAGGTGCCAAAACAAAATGTAACTTAAGGTATCTCATGGTCACAACCGTTTTGGTTGTCACCGTGACATACTCCACATACCCGGACAGAATGCGACTATTGGGTACCTCACAGTCATAACCATTTTGATTGTCACCGTGGCATACTCCACATTGTCAAGCAGAATGTAAATCATAGTATCTCACAGTCACAACCATTTTGGTTGTCACCGTGAAATACCAAATTTCCACTGTGGAATGTAAATTATGTTGCTTTTATGTCAATGGTAACCCAGAAACAAAGTCCATGGTAATGTTATCCCATTTTCACTGTGGAATGGAAAGAAGAGTTAACAATCCATGTGGATCCTGATATTCCGCTTTCACTTACTGACAGGTCACACATTTCGAGACATTCTACCACATCCTTTTTCATACCAGGCCACCAATAAAATTGCTTTAGGTCCTGATACATCTTGTTCCCACCTTGGTGTATAGTAAAGACTGTATTATGCACTTCACACAGAAGTCTTTTCCTTAACCCTTTATCACTTGCAACACATAACCGATTCCTATAAAATAGAATACCTTCCTCATTTACTGAATGGTCAGTCTTGTCCCCTTTTCTTACTGACTGCAAAGTTTGTTGTTGTAACACCCCAAATTGGGTCTAGTTAGAAATCGCATGTTATTTTTATAATTAAGGGTATGTTCATAATTATGCATGTGAAATTGGAGTTATTTTGAGGACTAAATTGAAAAGGAATTAAAGTTGGAAAAAAGAAATATTTTGTTTAGTGAGTGATGTGTAATTGTCAAGGACCAATAAGAGAAAAGCCGAGGACCTAGTGTGATATTTAGAAAGATTTTTGTTATTCGACCATCAGGATGGTGATATGTGGACTGGTTGGTGAGGGGCATTAATTATGGAAAGAAAGAAAAGGAAAAGAAGAAAGAGGGAAGGGCAGATTTGCCTTGTCCCGTTCCTGCTCTCTCTCTCTTCCCTTCCCGTTTCTCTCTTTTTCTTTCTTCTTTCCCATTTTTTGCTCTTCATCTCCTTGTTTGTGGGTGTTTTAGTAGAGTTTTGGAGCAAGATTGAAGAGGTAACTGTTTGGTTTTTATTGCATGTGTTTAATCTTCTTCTCCTCCTCCTTTTGCTAGAAATTTTGGGAATTTAGGGTATTGGTTAAGTGATTTCTGGGTTTGTTTGTGAAAGAATTTGGTGTCAAGAAGAAGAGTAAGGGCAAGGAAAAGGTTCAAGCTTGAAGAAGAGCTGGGTTTTGGGCTTCAAGAGGTTTGGGAGTTTTGTTTTGCCTCTTTTTCTTTCGGATCACATGTGTGTGTGTGTGGTGTTTGATTTCTAGAATTTTGAATGGTTTAACATTTGTATATGCATGTGTTAGTTGGGTAAGATTGATGGTATTGCATATTAGTGATTGAGATGAATATATGTGAGTTTTGTAGTGAAAATGCATGAATTATGGAAAGTTCTGAAATTGATGTTCTTCTTCTGTATTTTTGTGTATTTCCAGTTGATTTTATAGTTTAAATTCAGTCTGAATTGAGTGTAATTTGATTATGAGCATATCTTGGAAGGAATTTGAGTGCTGAAGTAAGAGTTTTTGCATGTTTGAGTGATGTGGGCATGTTTGGTTTTGGAATAGATCAGTTAAGAGCAGTGTCTGGGGAAAAATACGACTTTGTCGTGAGCATGAAATTTGTCGCGATTGCAATAGAGCCGGATTTTCCCAGTACCTCTTGGACGCCTTGCATGAGTCGTGAAGGGCTGCTCCTGCATGCTCCGAGTCGTGAAAGCCAGCACGACTCGGAGAGGGTTGAATTACTGTGCACGAGTGGTGCACCAATGCACGAGTCGTGCTCATGTGCATGAGCTCGCGACAGAAGCTAGAAACACGCTACAGAGGAGAGGTTGTGCATGAGTTATGCTCATGTGCACGAGTCGTGCACATGAGCATGAGTCGTGCATAGCCTCTCCTCTGCAGCATTTTTCTAGCTTCTGTCGCGAGGGTAACTCCTTATCTCGATCGCGACAGACATCATTCCTGCCTGCCCTATTTTTTGAACTAGTTTTTTGAAATGATCTTCTTGTTTCACTTTGCATGATTTCTCACTATTGCATGGGTTATGTTTTGTGTCTTGTGCAAGTGTATGTTGATTGTTCTAGATTTGTGTATATAATTAATGATATGCTAGTGTTTTGACTCTTGATTTTGGTACTGTCTAGTGTTATGTTTCAAGTGAGTGAATTGAGCTTGAAGTGTCATAGAAGTGGATATATAAGCATGCTTATAAAGGGATATAAGAGTGCGGCTGCCTATGTTGGCCCCGTTTGGGTCTTTTGGTCGACCTCCGTTATGGTCTTAGTGAGTGATAAAATATTTTTGAGGCTTCGTTCTTCAGTGTGTGATTGAGGCTTTGGTCTCTCACTTTTGATACTGTCCGCAGTATCCCGAGTCGTGTAGTGCTCCCGTATCCACAGCTAGTGAGATTCAGGCTATTGCTTGAGATGTATGAATTTATGTTCAATGTAGTGTTATGTTTTGATGAGTGGCTTGGGATGGTATTTATTCATATTCTGGTTTCAATTATTTATTAACCATCTTGATTTAGTGATTATGCTTTTGGTATGACTGATCTTGGCTAATGTAATGATTTTGGTTTGTTAATGTATATAATTATTTTAGCATGACTTATTGTATTCATGTTTAGTGTACTTGTTCTCGTTTGTTTTTATTTCTCCCCACTAAGCGTTATCGCTTAGCACGGGTGTTTTCCTGTGTAGGTGGTAGGTTTGTTCGGTTCGTGTCGTGTCGCACATCTGCAAGGTCGGCCACTAGGAGTTAGAGTTTTTATTTTATATTCAGCTCCTATATTTTTGTTTACATATTAATACCTTTTGTATAGTGGCATATAATTATGTAATATTCGAATTATGTTTCTTTTTTTGTATATATTACGTATGTATTAAGTTATTTTCTTTTGTGCCTATCGCATGCTTTCGCTCATGTGCATGTATGTATGTATATGTTTATCATTGTGTTTTATCGTGGCGCCTCGGGATCCTTCCAACGAGGGTATCGGGGTGTTACAGTTGCAATTTAGGATCACTCTTCTATGCAATAACCAATTCGTCTCTTAACATAGGCCTTGCTTTCAACTGAGCTAACAAAGCTGCCTCTGATGTAAATCTCCACTTCACTTGTTATAATGATAAAGTTGAGACAGATTTCCTACTTAATGCATCAGCTACTACATTGGCTTTGCCAAGATAATAATCTACTATACAATCATAATCCTCGAACAACTCAAGCTACCTACGCTGTCTCAAATTCAACTCCTTCTAAGTTAGCAAATATTTGAGACTCTTTTGATCTGTGAAGATCTTACATTTCTCACCATACAAGTAGTGTCGCCATATCTTTAAGGCAAACACCACTGCTTTTAACTCCAAGTCTTGAGTCAGGTAATTCTGCTCATATGGCTTCAATTGCCTTGAAGCAAAAGCCACCACCTTTCCATCTTGCATCAATACACAACCCAAACCTATTCCAGAAGCATCACTGTACAGAACATACTCCTTACCAGAAATGGGTTGAGTTAAAATTGGTGCCTCAATCAATATTCTCTTTAACTGTTCGAAGCTCGCATGACACTTATCTGACCATTCAAACTTTACCCCTTTTCAAAACAACCTAGTTAGTGGTGAAGCAATCACCAAAAACCCTTGCACAAACTGCCTATAATACCCAGCTAATCCCAGAAAACTTTGAATCTCAGGTACATTCCTAGGTGGTTTCCAATTCATAATCACTTCAACTTTAGTTGGATCCACCTTTATACCCTCATAAGTCACAACATATCCCAGAAAAGACACTTCCTTTAAGCAGAATTCACACTTACTAAGCTTAGCAAAAAGTTGATGTTCCCTAAGGGTCTGAAGCACAATTCTTAATTTTTGTTCATGCTCTTTCTGATTCTTTGAATAGACCAAAATATCATCAATGAACACTACTATAAACTGGTCTAAAAATGGTCTAAACACTCTATTCATCAAGTCCATGAATGCAGCCGGTGCATTAGTTAACCCGAATGGCATTATTAGAAATTCATAATATCCATATCGAGTTCTAAATGCAGTCTTAGGTATGGAGGAAGGTGTTTCAAAGGATTAAGTAATGGAAAAGGGAGGTCTAAGCATGAAAAGCATAGATCTAAGGTTAGTGGATACAATATCCTTCTTTTTCCATAGAAAAAGTACAATTTTAGGTTATGTACACATTGTATGTAAGTGATTTATGCATGTTTAATTGAAACAAATTTGACAAACATGTTTAGGAAGGCTAAAAATGAGATTTTGAGTGATTAAAATGGAAAGAAATAAATCATATACCATAGACACCATGTAGGCCGAATGGTATACCTTAGTATACAAGGGTATATTTTAGTGATTAATGCAAATAAATGGTATATTTATGATAAATGACATGTAATCAAGATAAATTAATGATTAATTGAAGAAAAATGAATATTGATAAGGAATTAAGTATGTGGCCGAATTGTTAAGTCGAAATTCTTAAGGTATAAATGGATATTTAAGGCATAATAATTGTGTATTCATGATTAATAATAGGTAATTTAGTCAAATGAATGAATAAAGGAAGGAAATAAAATATGGATAAAGAAGTGAAGTCTTGGCCAAATTGAACAATAAGAAAAATAATGAATTTCTTTAGTAATTTAAGTATGTAAATGGCATATTTGAAGTGTATAATATGTAATTTAGTTAATTGAGTGATTAATGGAATCGAAAAGTAATCTTAGTGAATAATTTATGGTTTGTCCGAATGGTAATCCACTGGATATCTAAATGTGTTTTGATAAATTGATAAGTGTAATGGCATGGAATGATTATATAATGACAATTAAGTGTATACTAGCCATATCGGAATTAATGGATTTAATTTGAATATATTTTTGACATGTTAACCTACTAGGTGAAAAGTGAAAACATTGTTACATGTCATGAAAATTATAAAGTATGTTATAACTAGTGTTAAAAAGCTTAAATATATGAAGTGGAAGTGAATTATAAGTGACACTTAAATTTTAAAGTGAAGTTTATTTGATGGCCGAATAGTATATGTTGATATATTAAGTGATATAAGTGAAATTTTGATATTATTTGCCCTTAGTAGTAGTCTGGTAGTGAAATCTAGTCCAGAATATAATTGACTAGCCATAGGGATTCCACACCGCGGTTTGAGTCACGACGACTCGCTATCGATAGGCCAATGACGGTCTATCCTAGTGCAGTGTTCAGTGATTACAGTGTTCAGTGTATTGCAGTGCCAGTGTTGAATGGTTCCATTAGGATCAATCTTTAGTGTAGTGGATCTGTGGGATCCATGTCCTGCATATCCGGTTTATAGATTTCTACCGAGTGTATACTAGGGGTATTATAGCAAAAATGGTAAATAGGAGACTAAAATTGATTAAAATAGTGATACATAAGAAAATAAGTGGAAATGGGACTAAATTGAAAGGAATATAAAGTTTAGGGGTAAAATTATAATTTTACACTTAATTGTTAGAAAAAGTGTAAATTTGTTAAAAAATGTAATTAAAATGATAATTGTGCAAAGAAATGAAATTATAGGGACTAAATGGTAATTTGGTGTAAAAGTGGTAAAATAGGGACTAAAATGTAACTTGGCAGGTTATTAAAGGTTAAAAGTGGAAATTAAGTTGGAATGGCAAAATTGGAATTTAAGGGTAAAATCGTAATTAGATAAAAAGTTTAGAGACCTAATTGTAAATTTACAATAGTGAGGCTAATGAAGGGGTTAAAGTTTAATTATTCAATGATATAGGTAATAAACGCGTAATTGTTAATTAGTAAATGAATAATCAAGAATTATAGATTATTGTTGTATGAATAATTATTAGATGTATAATGTTTTTAATTGATTTATAAGTATATATGATGACTATGGATATGTGTGTAACTTAATTAAGTTTAAGATAATGATGGAATTGTAAATAAGTGGTAATGAAGGGTAGAAAGGTAAATTAATGGCATTATTGTGAATAAGTGAAAAAGGAGAGAGTTAAATGTAATTAATCATAGTAAGGTTAATATTAGAACTTAAATGTAAATTGATAAGGAAATGGATTATTAAGTGAAATTATGAGAACATTGGTTTGGTTATATGTTAGTAAATTAGGGAATGATAATAGAAATTAATAAAACTAATAATGAGAATAATAATGAAAATGTTAATAAAGTGAAATAGAGGGGTAAATTTGTTATTATGGTAATGTAGAGGACTAAATTGTAAACTAGTTATAGTAAGATTCTTGGAAGGACTTTAGTGGATTAAATTATAGTGCATGGTTATTAAATGAAAGTTAAAAAGGACTAATGAAATTGATGGAGTAAATTGTTAAATTAGAATATTAAGAGTGTTTAATTAAGTATAATGGGAAATAATAAATATAATGGTAATAATAATAAATTGTAATGTGATTAATAGGATAGTGCTAATATGAAAGAAAATAATGGACACATTATAATGTTAATTTTATAAGTGGATGGAATTGAGAAGAAATTTATGTGTTAATAATGAAACTACAAGAATAATATTAATGTAAAATGTGGATTAAGATAATTGTTAAGATTAATGTAAAAATTTCTATTATTGTTAATGAATATAGAATTACTGGAGTAAATGTTAAGATTGATGATAATGTCAGTAATAATAGAAATAGTATTGATTGAGAGAGAAATAAGAGAATAATAATAGAATAATAAGTGTCCAAATAAGTCAGTAATCACATTATAGTGTTAACCATTTTAGGGTATAATAAGACCTGCAATTGATTAAAATTAAATAATACAGTGAAAGATTTGATAAAGTGAAAAAAAAAATTAAATTTCCACAGAATTATCAAGTGCATTGTAGTGTTTGTCAGTGTAGTGTTGTGACATCCGGTATCCATATCATTTACGGGTATAAGGGTGTTATGATAAAGCCAGGAGCTCCTAACCTATTTCTCACATAATATTCATGACAAATAGCATGCATTCAATCTGTAATGGCCGTAATACCGGGTTAGCTGTAAATAGTATTTTTCAGTGATAAATAGTGCACTCGGGGGTAGAAATTGCATCCGAAGGCAAAAAATATTTTATTTGACCATCGAAAAATACTAGTCATAGTGAGTCCAATCGTAAAATTTGGAGTGAAAATGAGCTTAAATAGGTTCCCAAAATAATTAGGGACTCCAGTTTGACCAAAGTTTGACTGGGCCTCTAAAAATAGTAAATGATCTCTAAAATTATTTTAAGGGTATAAAAAAGCTTAGAATAACATTTAGAAATTTTTGGTAAAGAAAAATTATTTTTACGGTAACACTGAAAATTGCCGAATCGAACCGCTTAGAGTGAGCTAGTCCTGGAAACGGATTACGATTGGACTAAAAATTTTTGTGGAGGCTTAATTTATTATTTGGGGAATTTTGGAACCAGTTTGGAGTGAATTATAGGTCGCGAAGGTGTAGAATTAAATTGGATTTGGTTAATGGGCTATAAATTAAAAATGGGCTTAAATTTGGGTCCAACCACCTTGGTTGGACCAGCCCAGCCAAAAAATGATGGTATAAAAGGGCTCAAAAATCAGAAATGTAGGGAGAATTCCAGATTTCTTTAGCCCTTTCTACTCCTCTCCTTGGCCGAACCTAATCTTCCATTTTTCTCTCCAAATTTCTTCTCCTCTCCTCCAATTTCTCCTCAAAATCAAGTCCTCCTAATATAATTCAGCCCCTCTACAACATTATTCCAGTCTCTAATCTCCAATTTGAGTGGAAGAATTGGGAAAATTCAATTGTACAAAGATTAGGGTTCAATTTGAGGTAAGAGGAATTGAAGGTTAAATTTATTTAATGGTTCTAATAGGTAAATTAGGGTGTGTAGAGTGTAATTATGTAGTTATATTGTGATTAGAAGGCATGGTTTTAGTGGAAACCTAATGTAAATATTCGGTTATACTTAGGTAATAAAGAAGGTGAAGGCACTTCAAGGGCAAAAAACAAAGGGAAGGAAGCTTTAGAGGAGTAGAACAAGAAATCAAAGTGAGTGGTTACAAATTCTAACCATTTCTATTGTTTTAGGGTGAATTTAGGTTATGTTTAAATAGTAGCTATGTAAAATATGTGTATACACTACAAAAAAAAAGCCAATTAACGACGGACAATTTCGTCGCTAATTGGGCTTTTTTCGTCGCTAATGAATTTTAGCGACGCGACGACTAACCGTCGCTATTGGCACCGTCGCAAAAAATTTGCGACTAATTCATAATTCGGTCACTAAAAATAGCGACTGAAAAATCCATCGCTAAAAATGAAATTCAGTCGCTAAATAATTCTAAAAATAGTCGCATAAATATTTACTAGCGACGGAAAATTTGTCGCTATTCCGTCGCTAAAAATATTGTGCTTTTATCATTATTTTTAATTTAATTTTTATTACAATTTTTGATTTAATTTTTTTTATTATTATTACATCCAAAATTTAATTTAATTTATGTAAATAACAATTATACAATATTTTCAATATTACTATTAATTTAAAAAATATAATATCAAAAAAGTAAATTAAATTGTATAATACTTGAAAATACTATAAAAAATACTAATTCAAACTAAATAATACTATTTAACAATATATAAAAGTTTACAATAAGTTCACAATAATTCAAATATAATAAAAGTATATTAAATTATACAAGACTTAAATTGAAAGCACATGTCCTTATTATATTTAGCAGCATTCATCCAACCGCAGTACCTATAAGTCACCAATAAAATTTTCAAATTAATATATACCAAAATTAATAGAGTAAAAATCAAAATAAGAAAAATTGATTCTAATTCATAAATTACAAGGCATGAGCTACCATTTTCTAAATTTTCCACTTAATTAAATAACTAGAATATATATATATATATATATATATATATATATATATATATATATATATATATATATATATATATATATTTCATAAATTTACATATTTCATAAACCTTAAGAATAAGAGACATTGAGCATGGAAATAATGTAGAAATAAGACACCAATAAGCAATTAGCTTGAGTTTGGACCACTTTTGCAACTTCAATATGACAAATAGTAAAACAAATGCTCAATGCAATTAAATTAGATTTTGAAATCATTAATGAACTTGGTTCTTTAGTTATTTTTCTACTCGAGTTATTGGCACTTCTAAAAATTAAATTGTGTAAGAGACAATATTGATCTATTTGGAGCTCTAATTCATATCCTGCATAATATTAATGTTTTGGAACTCACCTATGCATAACATGTAAGTAGGTTATTCTTCAGAATTAAAGTGTACAACTTAGGGAGAGTAACAAGCAAGTACATTACTGGATAGATATAGGTATCACAAATTTTAATGTTAAACAAAATAGGGATTGTTGTAATTATTTAAGTATAAATTCTATGAGGACTTTTAACGCACAGCTTGTGGGCAAAAGAAATTGAACTGAAAAACTGCATACTTTATTCATTCAAATGCTGCCTTTAGATAGTAGAATTCGTAAAGAGTTCATAACAACAAATTGAACCACTAACACTGAAATATATGACCGCTAATTGAAACTACATCTCCTATTACCTTGGAACAACTTCAACTAACATTCAATGTATGACTTATTTGAAGAGAATGGAAAATAAGCAAAGCAAAACAGTAAAACTTAACCATGTAGTCAAAGAAGATAGATTTTGGTTCGTACCTCATACTCTCTGTTTATTTGGAATCATCATCTAGCAATTTCTTCATTTGTACTTAACAGAAACCTTGTTATTAAAAGAAATAATAATGAATAAAATAAAATTACAAGCTAAATTAACAAACAGTGGAATAATCTTGGAAAAATTAGCTCACAAAAGGCACTTACATTCACTAATTTTTCTTCCATGAGATTTGCATTTCTTCTTTTTAAGCCCTTTTGGTTTTTGATTTCCTTGTCTTTTAACCTTCTTCAAAAACCACGCAGGCTTCTTTGTTGTAAACACAAGATATACAATTCACATATCATTACTGGTAAATTACTTATTCTAACAAATATCAAGCTTAAATAGTAAAACAAGATTAGGAGAAAACAAAGATAATTCATTTGAGATGCTTATTTAATAAGTCTTAATAAGACCTGTAACTAAAGACAATTCATTTTATTCTTGTTTTCTACCAGTTGGTTTTAAGAGAAAACAAATCTAAGAGACAGTTTAAACCCACGTTCCTTTTCCTGCTTAATTTTGTATTCAAACTAAGTTCAGCAGCAAAACAGGGAAAATTATGTTTAAAAATTGACCTATTTTTCTCCATTTTCGTTCATGGAAACCCCTTTCAAAAGAGCTAAGTGAAAGCCCCAATATAAAACCCTAATCAGAAAAATCAAAATCCAAAAACAAATAGCATCAAATGAGTTCAACAAGCAAATCCACACCAAACCCACAAATCAATAACCAAAAAAGGATCTTTTACCAATAATACATCTAAACCCACATGCCAAAATGTCTCATTCAAGGCACTAAACCAAAAGAAATTCCAAAAATGAACATTGAAACTAGTATAACAAAAATGAAAACTGAGCTCAAAGAAGACGAAAGCTAATAAAGCAAAGTCGGAGAGAGAGAGAGAGAGAGAGAGAGAGTACCTGGCGAGTGTGATCGAGACAGAGGGAGTGAGATGGAGATCGAGAGATCGAAATGGAGATCCAGAGGCTGCAAATCCCGACTCCAAAAGCGTGTGGAGGAGGGCCATCGCATGCGAAAAAGGGGAAAATAGAGGAGGCGACGCGGCCGGCTAACAGCGGGGACGGGGGGATTGGGTGGCGGGAGTGACGGGGAGGAGGAGCAAATTGAGGGAGGGAAGCTTGAATGGGATCGGGGCAGAGAAAGGGAAAAGGAAGAAACGAAAGAAAAAGAAATAGAGAAGCAAGGGGAAGCCCAAAACGACCTAGTTTTGGGTTTTTTTTTTAATATTAAATTATCATTTTATTCAATTTCTAAAATATCTTTTAATAAATTTGAAAATATTTTTGCGACGGAAATATAAGTCGCTATTTCGTCGCTAATTTAGTCGCACGATTAGCGACTAAATTTTTAGTCGCTAAATAGTCGCAAAAAAAGCCGCCATAAATTGCCGCCAAATTTTAGCGACAAATTTTTATTTTAGTCGCTATTCCGTCGCTAAAATTGAAAAAAAATTATTTTTACGACAAATCCTAAATTTAGTCGCAAATTAGTCGCTAAATTGCGATGAAAAATAATATGTCGCTAATTTCAGTCGCTAATTTGTGTTTTTTTTGTAGTGATATAATTGAAATAATGTTATAATTATGACTTAAGATGTTAGAAATGATAAATTGAATGGTTAAATAAAGAAGAAATAAATTATAGGGTAGTAAACTTATAATTCTGAAATTAAAACAAAAAAGTCCAAAAAATTGATTTTGATTTTTAATGAATGAAAATTTTATTTATAAAATTAGTGTAAAATAATTAAACTACACAAATGATAAATCCAGAAAGTTTACCCTCGGATTTTACCTTTAAAGGTAAACATTGAGCGATTTCGATTCCTCGAGTTCTACAAGGATTGATCCATGATTGCGTGATTTTAGTAGATTTTTTGTCACAAAAAAAGTGTTTTGAAAATAAATTAAGAAAAGAAAATTATATTTTTTCTTTCTCAAAATTTTAACAGCAATTGGATGTCAAAAATAGCTAAATCGGATAGAAATGAATGGATTTTGTTACCTCGGATTAGCTTAATTCGGACATAAAAAATGAGAGAAAGAAGAAATCTTGAGAGAAAACTCTTTTAGAAAATGCAAAAATAAAATCTCTGTAAAAAACTGTTAAGGTTTAGTTTTCTTTCCAAAATTTTCTAACCCCGAATAATAAGTTTTAATCCCCTATTTATAGAGTTTAGAAGATAATTCAAATAAATTTAAATTTAAGATTTAAATTTGAAAAAAATTTCTGAAATCAAATCAAAACCGAATCGATTTCCAGAATATTCTCAAAATCAAATCTAATATTTAAAAATATTTGAAAAGATTTAGAGGATTTTGATAAGATTTATAAAATATTTGATAAATCTAGTAAATCTTAACAAAATCCCGAAAAATCTCGTGAGATTAACTAACAGATCACCGACCGACGGGCGTCTGTCGGAGGGGCACACTAGTCTTTTGACCGGCGGTCCACCCACAGGACTCTGAAGCGAGCGACGCCTGTCTCTCGCGAGGAGCAGGCATCGCTCGAATGAGCGACGGGCGCCACTCAGTCGCGAGAGACGGGCATCCCACCACCGACGGGTAACCCGTCTGTTGACCCAAATTTCCATTTTCAAAGTTTTGACCATCCGAAACCTCCTGTTACTGAGAAAAATCCTCAATCCTTGTAAAACCAAAGAATTGAAACTCCCGATTTCCATCCATTTGTCTGAAAACAGACGTCAGTCTCTTCATCGGGTAACTCTGATCTAGACTGCCTCAACACCCGGTGTCTACAGTTTCCCCCAATTTTGGGGAAACTAGTATACTAGTGTCTAGAGGAGCCAAAATTCAGAGAAGAAAGGAAGAAATGTGTACCTGAGGCAGTCCTTACCTTCTCAATGTTGCATGAAAGGAAGTGATTTCTCATCTTCATCCGGCGAGCCTTGTCTTGGCCTGCTCGGTGTCTGAGTGTTCTGAGAGGCAGTGTTATCCAACTGTAACCCATTTGCAATTTTTTCTATTACAAGTGTACCGCCAGCCTCGTCTCAGCTTGCACAGTGTTTGCGAGATGTAGTGTTCCCTAACTACAACTCACTTGCGATCTTTTCTACCGCACGTTTCCCTATTGGCCTCATCTCAGCCTGCACGGTGTCTGTGGGATGTAGTGTTATCTAACTACAATCCCGTTGTGATCTGTTCTACCGCATGTGTTCTGATAGCCTCATCTCGGCTCACGCAGTGTCCTTATTGTGGGAGGTAGTGTTCTCTAACTACAATTCTATTGCAATTTATTCTATTGCATATGTCCTATTGGCCTCATCCCGGCTCGCGCAGTGTTTGTGGGATGTAGTGTTTTCTAACTACAACCCCTGGTGCGATCTGCTCTATCGCATGTGTCCCTGCTGGCCTCGTCTCGACTCGCGCAGTGTCCTCACTAACCCCATCCGATCTACAAGGCTTGTGATTGAATATTCTGTTTTACTGGCCTCTTTCGGGCATGACATGATCTTGCTAACCACCATCCGATCTGCAAGACATGTAATTTTCAACTTTCTGACCCCCATCCGGCCTGTAAGGTACGACTTTTGGTTTGCTAACCCCCATCCGATCTGCAAGACGTGTGATTTTCAACTTTTTTACCCCCATCCGGCCTGTAAGGTACAACTTTTGATTGAATATGATCTGAGTGATGTAGTGTCTGATTTGCTAATCATTACTTAATTGTCGACCATCCTCGTGTCAGTGAGAAAATTATGTTCCATATTATCAAATGTCCATCAAGAGGAAGTAAGATAATAACAAGACGAATATATGAAATAAAATGCAAATTTAACAAAGTATAAAATGCGTGTTTCACTAGCAAAATATCAATTTTGTACAATGCATATACAAATATGACAACATAAAAATACAAAATACAGTCTAGCAAGCTCCCTGAATAAGCTAGAGAGGATGGTAGTCTGAGGGCTCCTCCTCTGGGTCCTCATTGTCGTCTGATATGTGCACCGACTAGCTCTGCAACGAAGATGCGGAGGGTCCAGCTCTCGAGGTAGAGCCCTGACTAGGTGGCACTGAGGGTCTAGGCTACGGCTTGCAACGAGGTGGAACGGCGACTGGCATAGATAATGGCTCTCCCCTCACAGGGTCCCCCTGCTGGAACTGTACCTGGGCGTACCCGTCGAGGAAGGGCTGAGCACACACTGCCATAAACTCCAATGTATCCCTAACCACTCTGCCTAGCTCTATGAAGGCCGTGGACAGCCTAAGAGTCTTGTCCATAGCTGTATCCCTGATGCGCCCGAGCCTCTCCTCTGTCTGCTCCCCAAACTCTCAAATGCACTGGGAGATGGGTGGTATAGAACCCTCCAGCACCTCAACCATGAACCGAAGAGCACCGATTGACTCATCCACCATCTGGACGGTTGCGTCTGTCCTCTGAGCTGTGGTATCATGGGAGGCGCTCAAACTCTGCCTTAGCTCCTTTATGAGCCTCCCATGATCCCGTATGACCCTATCTTGTTGATCTAGCCGCTCCAAAATCATCCTATTTTGCTCCTCCTGCCTGCACTCCATGGAGATCAAGAGGGAGGTCACTGCTGCTACTAGATCTGGCTGGACCGGCTGGGGCGATAGAGATGGTGCGGGAGGCCCTGGCTCTGATGTCTGCTCAGGGGGTGGTGCCGTAATGTAGATGCCCCCGGGTGTCCTGCCATACTATACGGGTGGAACCTCTCGGGAACTCGGGGCGCTATTTGTTGTAGATTAAGATAAATGGTGATTATTTAACCTTAACTGAGCCATAGTGGATTACATGTGGCTTGAGCAAGGCTTGCCACCTAGCCTTGGGTGGATTAGAAGAGTGACACCTAGTAGATTGCATGCATATAAATCCTTGTGGAGAGAGAGTAAGTGGCAAAAATCTGTCTTTGTTTTCTCTTTGATCCGGTGTAATGGCCTGTATGTTAGCCTAGAAGTATTCAATGCTTTCTGTAGAGTCTGTTGTCTGGTTTGTAGCATGATGTGATGATTATAGTATATAAAGTTCAATAGAGTCTAAAGGTTAAGCGTGCTCGAGGCATAGCAATTCTAGGATGGGTGACCTATTGGGTAGCAGTATAGCTGAAATTGCAGCTGTATGCTAAAAATATTATTCCGTAGAATTTATTTGTGGACTATCAGGAATCTAGTGGTGAAATTTGGTGCGAAAAAGAGGTCAAATAGATCCCCGAAAGTCAGTCTAAATTTTGCCTCCGATTCGGTTTAGTTAAACCGAAATTTGACTGAATTTTTAAAAATAGTAAATGTGGATAAAAAGGATCACTGTGGGGAGTATAAAGGCTCAGAATAATTTTTAGAATTTTTTGACAGCATTAAATTTGTATTTTAAGGCAGAACCGAACAGTATTGAATCGGATTGCTTTAAGTGAACCGGACCCCAAATGGACTCTGATTGAGCTAAAATTTTGTATGGAGGCTATATTTGGTATTTTAAGAATGATGGAATTGATTGGGAGTGAAAATGAGTAAAGGAACACCCGGTTACCCTAAAACAGTGAAAAATGACCCGAAAATCGAAAATTGACACAAATCGGTTTGACCACTTCGGTTGGACCTGCTTCGATTCAATTTACCTCATATAAATACCCCCATTTTGCTGGATTTCTCCAGAATTCTCCAACAGCCACCACCTCCCACCTCCTCCCACTTGGCTGAATTGGTCTCCTCCCCATTTTCTCCATTTTTCTTTCAATCTCTCTCCATCTCACCCCAAATCCAAGCCTCCCTAACAAGTTTCAGCTCCTCTAGAATCCATTGGGGGGCTTAGAAGTCCATTTGAAGGTTTCAAAGAGGGAAAAATTGAGGCTTGAAACTTAAGGTGTGATTTTGAGGTATGTGATTTAGGTATTTTTTAATTTGGTTCAAGGGTTCCTGATGCGGAACCCAATAGCTAATGAGCTACAAACCCACACATACAATTCGAATAGCAAAGCAAAATCAGATAAACACCCTCCCTATTGAACCCCCAAACAACTTGTGAATGGAAACGCAAATAATCGGGAATTAAAGAACCTGAAAAATGCCACAATCAAATAATTTATAAGTTAATCAAATTCTTCATGCAATAGAAAAGAAAAGAAAGCAAATCTCACAAATCTAATCTATTAGAATTTTGGCAAAGCCAAGAAAAGAGGATGGCCTCCAATGTTTAATAATTCCAATCTCTCCATTACAAATTCGTTTTTGAGGTGTATTTATACTCCTTTAAGCTAATAAAAACTCTAATTAATCAAATAGGCCTTTAAACATGGGCCTTACACCAAGATAACTAAAACCCCAACTAATTAACTTAAAATATAGCCCAAAAAGCCTAAAAAGAACTAATTAAATGAGCCCAAGCTAATTAAAGCCCATCTCACTTAAATAAGCCCAAAAGAATAAGTTAAGGCCTAATATATTACAAATAATCAAATAAAAATAATAAATAAAAGCCTAAACTAAAATCCCAAACAAAACAGCCCATTAAGTCCATTAATTGGCACATGCATTGCACATGTAATGTCTCACATGATGTGCACATGCATATGGCACATGCATAGCACATGACATGGCACATGTCTAGCACATGTCAAAGCACATGGATGGCACAGGTCAAGATCACATGACTTGCACATGCCTCTCTTCAAAGTCTCTTTTTGATTCGGCTTCTTCATAGCTACAGTAAACCACCTTCAAGCCTTCTTGAACTTTCCCAAATTTGATCTCCATGAATCCGAACTTGCAATGTTTATAATCTTGCAATGTTGACCCCCCTGTGCGCGCATCATTCCCTCCCTCTTTAGAAAAGATTCGTCCTCGAATCTTCTTCTTGTTCAAGTTGGGAATTGGCATTTGTAGAATAAATTCATCTTCATATAAGATCTTCTGAACAAGTGGAAATAAAATGAATGCTTTTTCAGCAAAGAACTCATCATGTTCCTGCAAGTTAACGTAAACATTAGGAAAAATATGGTTATTCAATGCATCATTTTCGTTCTGATCATTGTTCTTTTCTTGCTCCATGTTCAATTCAGCCTCCTCAAGCACTATAGGATCAGTCATAACATATTGATCTCCAATCTCAATTACACTATATTCTTCCTTTTTACAATCTTCTTCCTTTTTACTCAAACAGTCGACAACATCCTTACTTTCACTTATATCCTCCTCATTTACAACCTCATCAGCATATAAATCTAAAGCATCTCTTTCAGCTTTACAAATAATTTCTTTGACAATAACTTCCTCTTCTTTCCTTCTTCCCTCTTATTTCATATATGTACTTAGTAGTCCAGAAAGTTGTTTAAACTGCAATTCCATATTTTTAAAATCTTCATTTTTGCTCCAGTTTGGACAAATTTTGTTGTTGGAATTTGAGAATGACCTTGCTACCCTCCTTTGTTTCTGTTGCCTCTCCACCTTAATGGTAATGTTCACTAAGTCCTCCATTTTTCCATAATGTTGCAATTCAACTACATCCGCAATTTCTTTATTCAAACCTCCTAGAAACCAAGCCATGATTACCTCTTCCTCCTCTTCTATGTTAGCTTTGATCAATAGCATCTCCATCTCCTTGTGATAATCTTCTACTGATCTAGCTCCTTGCACTAGCCTATGCAACCTTTGATGTAACTCCCTAAAGTAGTGTGAAGGCACAAATCTTTTCCTCATGGCCTCCTTCATATCCTCCCAACTACTAATAGGACATCTCCTTATCTTCCTTCTGCTCATATTCAATTGATCCCACTAAAATAAAGCATAGTCAGTGAATTGTACAGCTGCAATCTTCACTTTCTTTTCCTCTGAGTACCTGTTACAATAAAAAATCATTTCAACCTTTCTTTCCCACTCTAAATACTCTTCAGTATTGTTTTGGCCTTTAAATGGAGGAATCTTGAGCTTGATGTTGCCCAAATTTCCATCTATCTTTGCACTAGTTTCCTCCTCCTCTTCATCATCAAAATCATGCTCCACATGTCCTTGAATAATTCTTCCTCTCCTTGCTGCCCTTCTAGGTGCATTAGATATACTTTCTTCAAGTCTCTCTTCCATTCCATCCATTCTAAGAGACAACTTTCGAATCTCACTAATGAAAGCTTGATATAGCATTTTGTTATCTGGTACATGATCTTCACCTTGGGATATTCCCTTCCCACTAGTTTCTTCAGTCATGATGTATTACCTGCAAAAATTATTAGATAAAAACCTCACAAGCACTCCCTCACGTGTTTACACTCAAAGAATATCACTCCTCTCGTGTTTCACACAATTAAGGCTTTTACCCTCTTAATGTCCTCACACTCTCTTACCTTTTCCATTCAAGCTTGCAACTTTAAAATTGCACTTCAGAATCAATCCACAAATCAACAATCTTGAGCACATTTAAGAAAGCTAAGAAAACAAATACTAACAATAAAAAGAAAGCTCAAAACTAGAAAAGAAGACACTAGACATAATGGAGGTGATACACGGTCAAGAGTGGTGTACCACTTGATTATATCAAAATTAGAGTATTAGAACAAGCAAATATACTCTAACAATGTAAAGGAACAAAAGCAAGCTTAAAATAAAGAAATAAGCAGCAAGAATTAAGAAAAATGACAATTTGGACAAAATGTATAAATTTGATTCACTACAAAGTAAACCAAATATAGAACCTAGATATTCTACCTAGCAAAGCAAGAAATCAACAAAAAGAAAAAAATTCAACTAAATAAAGTAGTTTTCATGCAAGACAATTCAATTTAGAGCCAAAATAATGAATAGGCCGAATGGTGTAACAAGCTCTAATTAATGTGTCAAGTTGTGTGCAAAATAATGGCAAAATGATAGGAAAATGATGGCAAAATGATAGGAAAATTATAGCAAAATGGTAGAAAAATGATGGCAAAATGATACCAAAATGGTAGAAAAATGATTGCAAAATGATACCAAAATGGTGGAACAAATGGATAAGATATGATAAAATGGCAGCTCAAATGGATAAGAAATGAAACAAAAATGGCAGCTCAAATGGATAATAAATGATATAAAAAATGGCAACTCAAATGGATAAGAAATGGATAACACAAATGGAAAAGAAATGGATAACACAAATGGTGGATCAATGATTGCAAAGTAAATCCTTGATTAAGTAGGATTAGTATTACAATTCCAATTCTGTTATGGATTAGGATTCTTGAAAACCTAAACCCAAAGGAATAAGTATTAATTTTCCTAGCCCTTAAAGGATTCCTAATTCCCCAAGTAATATGGATTAATTTTCTCCCACCTATTATAGGATTTGGATTTGCCCTTTGCTATATAAACCCTCCTTGGCCGAATTGTTCCCTACCCTTTTCTCCTCCTATATTCCTTTCTTTCACTTTTTTTTTTCCTCTTCTTTTCTCTGTTTCTTCCATTCTTTTCTTTTGTATGTTTTTCTTTCCTTTCTTCTTGCTGTTTATTTTTTTTAATAAATTTCAGCAATCAAATCAAAACAAACTCCTACAAGGTTTGGATTTCTAAACCCAAAGATGTTCTACTTCTTTTTTTTTCTTCTCTTTTTTTTTTATAATTTCAGCAAACAAACTATAACTTCTACTCCAAAAATTCAAATTTCAAGCTAAGGATAATCAATGTTTTGGTTCAAGGCAAAAATCAAAATCTCAAGGCAAAAAAAAAGTAAATAAAATAAAGGCTAAGAAAAGGCTAATTTAACACACACAAAAAAAAAACACAAAAATCAGAAACTTGATGAAACCAAATTCGGCACAAACATAAAAGAATCAAGAAAAAGAAAACACAACCCTAACATTAAGATAAATAGGAATTTACCTTACTTTGGCTCTGATACCAAATGATGCGGAACCCAATAGCTAATGAGCTAAAAACCCACACATACAATTCGAATAGCAAAGCAAAATCAGATAAACACCCTCCCTATTGAACCCCCAAACAACTTGTGAATGGAAACGCAAATAATCGAGAATTAAAGAACCTGAAAAATGTCACAATCAAATAATTGATAAGTTAATCAAATTCTTCATGCAATAGAAAAGAAAAGCAAGCAAATCTCACAAATCTAATCTATTAGAATTTTGGCAAAGCCAAGAAAAGAGGATGGCCTCCAATGTTTAATAATTCCAATCTCTCCATTATAAATTATTTTTTGAGGAGTATTTATACTCCTTTAAGCTAATAAAAACCCTAATTAATCAAATAGGCCTTTAAACATGGGCCTTACACCAAGATAACTAAAGCCCACACTAATTAACTTAAAATACAGCCCAAAAAGCCTAAATAGAACTAAGTAAATGAGCCCAAGCTAATTAAAGCCCATCTCACTTAAATAAGCCGAAAAGAATAAGTTAAGGCCTAATATATTAAAAATAATCAAATAAAAATAATAAATAAAAGCCTAAACTAAAAGCCCAAAAAAAATAGCCCATTAAGTCCATTAATTAGCACATGCATTGCACATGTAATGTGTCACATGATGTGCACATGCATATGGCACATGCATAGCATATGACATGGCACATGTCTAGCAAATGTCAAAGCACATGGATGGCACAGGTCAAGATCACATGACTTGCACATGCCTTTCTTCAAAGTCTCTTTTTGATTAGGCTTCTTTATAGCTACAGTAAACCACCTTCATGCCTTCTTGAACTTTCCCAAATTTGATCTCCATGAATCCAAACTTGCAATGTTTATAATCTTGCAATGTTGACCCCCCTGTGCACGCATCAGTTCCTATGGGTACTTTAGGATGTGAATAACATGTTTATGAAGTTTTTTTTTTGTGAAAAGGAAGCTTGATATTAATGAAATCTTCATCTTTGTATTTGACCATTGTTAGGTCAACAAGGTGAGGAAGGTTCTAAACAAGTTAAAGGCAAGGATAAGGTGTGTTGGGAGGTGTTTTGTAAGGATCTAAGGTTTGTGATTGCAAACTCCACTTATTTCCATGGTTTAAGATGTGTTTTAAGTTATGTTTGTGAACTAAGTATGTGAAAAAGGCATGATTAATTGAAAATAACTTAATATTCATGCTTAGGAATGTTAATAATGTTGATATGAATGGTGTAGATGAGAAAATAAAATTGGCATGATGAATACCTATGTAGGCCAAATGGTATATCATGGGTTTTCTATGTGTTTTGATAATGTTTATGGCATGTTTATGGTGTATACATGTTGTTTGGCATGTGATCTAACTAATGGTATGTATTAGAGAGAGAAAAAGTTGCATGATGTATGATGTACATGTTAGGCAGAATGGATTTCACATGTAAAGGTATGATTTTGATGTGTTTTAATGTGAAATAATGGCATGGCTATGTTGTGTGACATGTAAATCACCTAAATAAATGTTAAAGGTGATGAAAAGAATTAATGGTGAAAAATTTGTATGTTGGCTGAATTGGATGTATGTGTATACCCATGTGTACCATGATGAATTAATGGGTTTTGATGGCATGTAATGGCATATGTATAAAAATTACATGTTTAGTGATTTTATTGTATGGAAAAGAATGGAATAAAATGATGAAATTCCATAAAAAAATATGCCTAGTAACTTAAAGATATGAAAAATGGAAAATTGATATCCTATGTAGTACTCTGGTAGTCAAGTTTAGTTTTGGATATAGTGGCTAGCCATAGGGACTCTGTAACTACAGGTGTGAGCATGATGTCTCACTTATTATAGGCTAATGACGGTCCTATTCTGTATTATTCTGTCTCAATATTATATTTATATGTATTTTAATTTCTATATTATAGGGGTGGTCCCATGGGGTCCCTCTATTCTGTATTGAACCTATTATCACGTCTCATTTTTCTCAATCATAGATGTCTGCCAGTTTTATACAGGGGTGCAATATGTTAAAATAGGCTTAAAAAGGTTAAAATATGATTAAAATAATATTTGTATGAAAAAGGGGCATAATTGGAATTATTGAAAAGTTTGAGGGCATAATGGTAATTTTGTCCATAAATATGTTAATAAAGGTTAGTAAGGGTAAAAAGGTAATTAAATTGTTAAATATGAAAATTGACCACTTTTTAGTGACTAAAATGTAATTTGGCATGAAATTGGTAATTGAAGGGTAAAATCATAATTTGCATGTTAAATAATGGTAAAATGGTAAAATAAAATGAACTACTGACATTATTGTAATTTTAATGAAGTTTAAGGACCCAATTGTAAATTTACCATGTTTAGGGACAAAATGGTAATTTTGGTCTTTTATGTGTACTATTTGTGTAAATGCCCTTAGTTATGTGATTTAATGGTAAATAAATGTGATATTTCATGCATAATTGGTAAATAAATTAAGTAATATTTTAATATGATTATTTGATTATGAATATTCTTTTTAAATATTATTTATGCATGAATTCTTAGCTTAGTGGCAATACTTAGAATTGCAATCACCACTGGGTATATTTAATGCTCAGCACGTAGTTTTATTTGACTGCGTGTAGGTACTCCTTAGGCGCGGAGCGATAGCATACCTCACATTTTGGAAGCTGATTTGAAGATTTGGATTTAAAATATTTTAAGTATGTTAAGTATCTCTAGCATGTATTTGAACTTATGTTATAGTTTTGGGTACTAGTTTATAATTGACTGTTATAACTGGCACTAGTTTAGTGGTGAGTGTGTGACACTTCTATTATGTACCTGGATGTCTGCGTTGAGTTTTATGGCATGCCTGATAACCTATAGAAATTAGGGTTATATAAATGGTTAATTGGTAATGTAAAATGTGAAGTTGCATGTTAATGAAAAATTGACCAAATGAATAGTAACTTAGGACAGTTATGGGTGTGACGCGCGCCGAACCCCAGGCTCCCCGAATGACCCGCTTTTAGGGTATTCGAGAGAGGTTCATACAACTTGTAAGGAATTACATGGGCGTCTATTTTGGGCAACAAGGAGCTATTTTAGAGTCGCCACCCAATAAAATATTGGGAAACGTCGCTAGTATCACTAAGCCTAAGACAGCGCTTGTGTGTCTATTTTGGGCAATCAGAGATATTTTGTAATCCTCCTTCCAATGGAACATTGTAAAAATTCATCCAATCTCGTGAAGCCTAAGACGATGCATATACGTCTATTTTGGGCAAGCCAGAGATATTTTGGAGTCTCCACCCCAATAAAACATTGGGATGGTTTGTCTAACCTCATGGAGTTTAAGACAATGCAACTTAGGCCTATCTTGGGCAATAAGAGATATTTTGGAATTCCCTTTCAATAGAACATTGGAAAGGTTCATCTAACCTCGTTGAGCCTAGGACTAGAGATAGTTCGGGACTTCTCATTTATTCGTACCTTGATTAAATTATAATTGAGTTTTGAATTTGAACTTTCATTCCTTTTCTCATTCGATTAAAATGTAGTAATTAGAGCGCATATCGATCACGTAATAAAAGCGATATATAAAAGAAAGATTAAAATAAAGTAAATGAAAATACAATAAATTACAACAAAACTAGGGGCGGAATACAACTCCCACTGTAAATGAAATGTAAATCATACATAAAACGGGGTATTTATTAAGTATGAGGACATTGGTTCTCACATGCATACTTAAAAAAAAGTGTTAGAGGTGATAGTTTATTTGGATGGAAAAAACTAGGACATTGGTCCCATTTTTAGCTGAAAAAATCCCAAATTAATTAATATAAATATTTTGTAATTTTCTTTTCAACGTGCATAAAATAAACAATTTTATTAAAAATTACATGGCAAAATAAATGAAAAAGCTAAATAAAAAAAAATAATACAAATAATAAAAAATAAAAGATCAAACCAAACGAGCCTCCTAAATCCCTCCATTTGCTCGCGAGAATGCCCAAGCAAGAAAAATAAGTGTTAGAATAAAAAACAAACACAAATGAAATTAATGTTAGCAATCAAATCAAGAAAAGCAATTAAACAAATAAAATAATAAATAATAAAATAAAATAAATAAAAATTGCATTATGAATGACAAATAAATAAAATGATATGATTGAAACAAATAAATCAACATATTAATAGATTAACATACAAAAACGAAAAGAATAATAATAATTAGAACAATAATAATAAAAATAATGATGATGATAATAACAATATTAAATAATAACAATAATGATAATAACAATAATAATAATAATAATAATAATAATAAAATGAATGAGCAATCAAGCAAAAAAGAATAAAAAAAGGTTAAATCTACATCTAAGATCATATAAAATAAATAAATAAACAATAAATCAAAAGATCTACATAATTACTAACTAAATATGAACAAAAAATAAATAAAAAATCGAGATCGAGTCTACAATGTATACCCTCAGAATTCGGATTCAATGGAGGGAAAATATGATTGATTTCCTTGCTTTGTTTTGCAAAATTAGAGTTGAAGATAATAAAAAATTGAAATTTTATTCCAAGAAAGAAAATTGCTTAAAAAAGAAATGAAATAAAAATTCTCAAGAACAAAGAATAAATTTCTTTGTGATAGAGTTTGGGTGTGCCCATGACTCTAATATGGATAAAGGTCCAATCCAGATAGAATTAAGTCATTCAATATTTTTAACATTACCAAATCTTATCTCAAAACAATTCTGAGTTAAGCTAGAGATAGGTCTATAGGTTTTAGGATCTCTATAAATAGATAGGAGATCTCAGTATTTGGTAACGAGAAAACATATACGCCGCAAGGCTGCTCGTTCCCACTCACGCTTGTTTTTGTCTTAATCTTTCAGGGGTTTTTAGATTATAGAATAGCTGCTGTTATCCTGCATGTGGATAAAAGGCAGGCCAGTGACAAAAAACAAACTGGATCCTTATAGACGCTTCCGCAACGCGTTTCTCTGCTATAAGAGGTAGGTACCATTTATTAATGTTACCTCCATAAATTATATTTGTTATAATTTTCCCTTCAATGGTATCAGAGCCGTTGTTTTTGCGTCCTGACATGTGGCTAAATACATCTAAAATTTTATTTGTAAAATTATTAGATCTGGGATGCATTAAACACAACAAAAAATTTAATTTTTGTGTGAATAATATATATGTGGATATATTGCGGCTCGAAAATTGTGTATGTGTACACTAAGATTCGAGTGGACGAACATGAGTGTTGAAAACGCATAACTAGAAGTGGCAATTTTTAATTTTTGACCTCACCAATAGATTCACAGACCCCGAAAACCCCCCACCCGCCGAAACCTGAACGTCGGGATCCGCGACGAATGAGGCGTGTGGAATACACGCGCCACCATACATTGGCGCATGCGTGTGGGCGGTGGCCCACACGCACAAGTCCACGTGTCAACAGTGCTGCATCACTTTTGACACGTGGACCAATGAAATCATGCCACGTGGATGGTAGTGGCCATGCCACGTGGCAGTGACATGTCAACTAGGTGACACGTGGCCCAACTAGAGAGAGACACGTGAACAACTGAGTTCGTGCCATGTGTGAGTGATGACGTGGCATCACTGACACGTGGCCCAATATGATCATACCATGTGTCCGATAGGTGTCATGGTTCACATGTCACCCTAGGGCCACGTGTGTGCCAGGTGGACCAATCGGGTTTCGCCACGTGGCATGCTGACACGTGGCACTATGTGGTGTTGCCACATGGCCGAACTAGGGGGAGGCGTGTGAGGCATGTCTACACTCCCCCAGCCGGCGCATGTGGGCACTTACGGTAGTTTTCCACCACCGTTTCAGTTCCGATTTTTGTCAAATAATTTTTTCAAATTATTTCAAATTTTTTTGTCATTTTTTCAAATTTTTTGATGACCATAAAATTAAATTTTTATTTTTAAAAATTTCAAAAATATTATAAAATGATGGAGGAAATGTGTTTTCTGCCATTTGATATTTTGAAAAATATTTTGAAATTTTTTTGAGGTTTTGTCCTTACTTATTGATTGAAATGTATTTCAATTATGTGTATTTATACATGAGTGCATAAATTTTTTTATAATATGTTACAGAAATGTTGAATAAGGACACTGGATCTTCCTTAAATTACACATAAGTTTGCTTTAAGAAGTGCAAGAGTGCAATCGATAAGCAACATGAGAATGCGAAGGAAGATTTGAGCTGATGATATTGATGCAATAGTGCATCATAATGTGCATGTGTGAGAATAAATGCAAGAGTGCATTTGGATTGGTGGTCCGAGTATGGAAATGGAATTTTGGTTCGAGTTGTTAAAAAGGGAAGTGTTAAGAAGCAACACTAAAAATCTGTGATGAATTGATGAAGTCGGTCAAAGAAATAATCCTAATAGCTAAATAGATTTTATGAAATCTGAACTTCTAGAATAGTTGACATAAGTGTCAATTTGAGTTGGAGTTTATTTTTGTTAAATAGGATTTATGTTTCCTATTGATATTTGAAATGAGTGTCTTATTTTTGGGATTATTGGATTTTATTTATTGGTTAAATAAATGTGTTTATTTATTATCTTGGCATTTAATTTTATAATAAATGTGTTTATTTTAATTGTTAATTACCTTGTAACATTTTATGAGTAAAATTATTACATATTTATTAAGTAAAGGCTGAATAAAAATCCCCTCATAAGTTTGAGAATTTAATAATATAATAATTCAGATTTATTATGCATGAAATTTTAATCTGTAAGGTTGGACATTAGGACTTAGAGGGTAATTGGATATTATAAGTAGCCTTTTCGAATTTGAGCTTAATAAAAAATTTTACTAGGTTATTATTTCAGATGCATAATAAATTGCATGTGTTGCCTTATCTCCCTTAAATATGTGCAATATTGTTCCATTTGAGATCAGAGGATCCTAATGCTGCTTCCAAGTAAATTGTCGCCAAACTTAATAAAGTTATGAAGCTAAATGCTGACAATTATGAAATCTGGATTATGAAGATCCAGTATGTGCTTGCAGAGCGAGAGGCTCTTGAACCCTCAAGTTCGGTTATGGTTGAACCTGAGGATGGCACTATAGCCCAGCATAAGCAGGATCGAGAAGCCTATGTGGCATGGAAAAAGAAGAATTCCACTGCTCGAATCATCTTGCTAAGTGCAAAAGGATGATGACATCACTAAGCAATTCTGCAAGTATCAAAATGTAATGGATATGTGGATCGCTTTACAGGAAAGTTTAGAGCTGTGTCTCTGACTAAGTTCTGATCATCAATGATCAAATTGATACATATCAGAAAAAGTCTGATTATTCGATGCAAAAACATCTAAGAGAGATGGAAAAGAATAAGTGAGCTTAGTGAACTTAGTCATAAGTTGACTGACGAGTAGTAGGTCCAAACTGTTATCTATTCCTTACCCAAGAGTTAGGAGCATGTAAAGATGCAACTAACTCGTATGGACAACATAAAGACATTTGAGGATGTCGCTCATCATTTGGAGCGTGAAAGGGACAGTATGGTAGCGATTAAGGTCGATACCATAGTGCATATGGCACAGTCCCGTTATGGTAGAATGCGTTTTAACTAGAACAACAAAAGAAGCTTTAAAGAAGGGATAAAGAAAAGGCTCAAGAGCTTAAAAAGCAAAAGGAACAGAATCAAGAAAGGTCCAAAGGCAAAAATGAGGTAAATGATTCAAGAGTGAAATGTTTCAATTGCCTAAAGAAATGACACTATGCAAGAGACTGCATTGTGCCCAAAAAGATACACTATTTGACTCAGGAGTGAGTGAAATTTATGTATCCAGTTCTGAATTTCATCCTTTGTTGATGATAAATTCAGGACCATTGGACCATGTAACAAGGGATAAAGATGTCTTTGTTATGAATTAGGTTATGTTCTTTCTTTATTGAAATTTGTTTTCAATTTACATATTAAGGATGATAGTGAATGCTTATGCTTGAATGATATTTATTATGGTTCTGGTTATATCCTGAATGATTTTATTATTATGGATGTGGACTGTGGCTATTTGAGTATAACTAATCTTTCCTTTAATTTCTTAATTTTCACATTGTTATGAGAATAATGTGAAATTATGGCATGTTACATTAAACCATATTAGGCAAGACCGAACAAGTCGGATAGCAAAAATAGGTTTAATGAGTGATTCAAATAAGGTTGAATTGTCTATGTGCGAGTGTAGACACCGGGTCCCGAGTAGCCTTGATCAGGATTACCCGATGATGAAATTTAGCTATGCCAGCTTATAGGCAAAAAGATTGGAGCTCAGAAGTGATTTTCCTTGTCTTTTCGGTGAGTAAAAAGTGTATTTTAAAAATATTTTAAAAATATTTTTTAAAATTATTTTGAAGAAGGAAAAGTGTGTTTTATATATATAAAAAAAATGATTAAAAAATGAAAAAAAAATAGAAAAAGTGGAAAATAGGGGAAAATAATCGCGACTTTCCGTGCGCGGAGCGTGCGCTCCGCGCGGCCGATGCCCTGGGCGTCGCTTGCTCCACGCACGTCGTGCGCGGAGACTCCGCGCATCAGCGCGGAAACGTGCGCGAGGCGCACGTTTGACGCCGATTTCGCCCCCACTTCGCCCATTTTCGCCCATTTTCGACCCCCACTCGATTTTTAACGGTTTTTGGACGGTTTTGGGTGGTTTTTGGGTAGTTTTTGAGGGTTAAAACACTAGAAAAAATTCAGAAACAAGGGGGGAATGGATTAAGAACATTTTAGAGCAAAAAACTGAATTTTTTGGGTTTTTACTTAGAGAAAAAAAATCAATCTTTACATACTTGTTTTTTAGAGTTTTTCTTCAAGTTTCCAAGCATTTTCCAAGCATTTTCACAAGGAAGAGACAAGGAATTCAAGACTTCTACCTTCAATTCTTCAAAACTGAATTTGAGGGTAATTATTCTTGGTTTTACTCATTAATTCTCTTGTTAATTTCATTTATTTTTGCTTCCAATTAACACATTAAACATGTAAATTCTCTTAGTCTCCATATTCTTCTTCTTATTTTTATCTTTAACAAGTAAATTCTTTTAAATTTTATTATATTATTTTCATGTCAAATTATTTTTTGTCCATGTTATTATGCATGTTTAATCTAGTTTGTCAATATCTTTGATTTCTTTATGTTATATCATGATTATTATTATGTTTGCATGTGTTAAATATCATTAAAGTTTTTATTAGACTGGTTTATTGTTATCATTAGGTGCTAGTATCATTATTGTCATTAATGTTATTGTTCATATTTTGCATGTATGTTAAATTTCAAATTTATTTTCTTATGCCTTTATGATAGATATTACTTTAAACTTTATTATGCATGTTAAGTTTTATTGTTCTTATGTTACGCATTCATGCACATTTTATGAGTAATAAAATTGATTGTCATTAATTTTTCATGCATGTTAACCTTTATTATTAATAAATTGCATTTGCCATGATGTTATCTCATTTTATGCATGTTAAATTGCATCATAATTATTTTTATGCATGTTATAGTATCTTATGCATGTTATATGGTCATTGTACATATTATCTTTTATGTCATATTATTTCGTTGGCTTAATCACTAACATTAATTTCTTTTATTTTTATTTTTGGTTGCAAATCATTGTTTTATTCTCATTTGAGCACCCTTGCACGTGAAGGAGGAGTTGCGGGGTTTGGTATTTTCTTTATACATTTTTAATTTTCATTTTATTTTAATTTCCTTGTATATATTCATTGAATAAAATGTTTTCTTATGCGCACCTAAATAAAAATCACAAAAATAGTTTTACTAAATTAATTTAGATTTTTCATAATAAAATGGGACCAATGTCCTAGTCTTCGTCCCAAATAAAATTATCACATCCAAAATATTTTCTTTAATTGTGCATGCGGGGACCAAAGTCCTCATAATTAATAAATTCCCCGGTTTTATGTATGTTTACACTTTTAAATGGGAGTTGTATTCCGCTCCTGGTATTATTGTAATTTACCTTTGATGTTATTTTTGATATGTTTATCCTATCGCGTTCAATGTGAATATTTGCGCTTTTAAATTAAAATTGCATCGTGTGGAGAGAAAGCGAATTAATGATAATTAAAATTTGATCATAAATTAATTGAGGTAGAAATAGATGAGAAATCCCAGACCCAGCTCTGGTCTTTGGGCTCAAAGAGGCTAGAGGTCTACCCTCCAAGACACCTTTTTGTGCAACGAGACTTTAGCGCTAATCCTAGGCTCCTTAGGGCGAGAGGTTTACCTTCCAAGACCCCTCTGGTTGGCCCAAAATGGATACAACGCGCAGTCTTAGGCTCTCCGAGGCGAGAGTAACTTTCCCAATGTTCTATTGGGTGGCGACTCCATGAAACCTCCCTATTGCCCAACATAGACGCACTTGCGATTTATTGCAAGCTATCAACGGACCCACAAATGCCCCGATCGCCCTTAAGCGGGCGGTCCCATGGGCGGCCGCGGGGATCTGGCGCGCGTCACAGTGAGTATTGCCTAAAAGGAAAAACTAGTTAGAAAATCATTTGAAAAAGGTACTAGAGCCAAATTTCCATTGCAGTTAGTTCATTTTGACGTATGTGGTCAAATGAATGTGAAGATGAGGCATGGGGCCTACTATTTCATCACATTTATATGTGACTGTACTAGGTATGGTCATGTCTATTTGATATCTCACAAGTCAGAAGCATTGAGTTGCTTCAAGACTTATATGAGTTTAGTTGAGAATCAATTAGATAAAAAGATCAAAGCTTTAAGAACTCATAGAGGTCAGTGATATCTTACAGATAAATTTAAAGCTTTATGTGATGAAAAAGAATTGAACATCAGTTAAGAGAATCTAAAAACGTTGATTGGGTCGGAGATGTGGATGAGAGAAAATCCACTTCAAGTTTCATATTCTTGCCATCTCGTAGAATAGCAAGAAATAAACCTATGTAGCCCTATTAACAATGGAAGCTAAATTTGACGCTTCCTTAACTGCAGTATAAGAGACAATTTGGCTAAAATGATTTGTGAGCCATTTAAGAGTAACTAACTTAGAGTTACCAGCGACAGTCAGTCGTTTATAGCTTATAATAGAACTAAGAATATCGACATTAAGTATCAATACATGAGAGATATTATTGCACGAAGAGAAGTGAACTTACAGTATGTTTCTATGCATGCAAATCCGTTGATTAAACCTATAACAAGAGATGTGTTTTGAGAAACACATTAGATCTCGAGGTTTGCGTAGAATTTAATTAGTACTGTTATATTTTAATATTATCCGTTAAGGTTATTATTTGTGAAAAATAACCAAAGTTCATTGTTGGCAATACATGAGTGTGAGTGTTTATATGTAAACATTTACTATTATTTGTATGAGATTGAGCATGTCGGATAGAGAAGCAGCACACTCACAAGGGTGTTTACTCGAGAGCCTATTTAAAATAAAAGTGCCTTCTTGCAGAAATTACAAGATTAATCTTATTAAGGTGTGAGATAAAGACATAGATAAAGTTGTATGCTTTGGATTGAGATCCAAATAAGGATTGTATGGAATCCGATGGTAAGTTATATGTGACTACCATGTTCTGTCTAAAATCTAGAAGTAGTCCTTAAGTAAGCTAACTAAAGTTGGGTGCTTCGGTGTATCGCAACCTCACGCTTCTGAATGGTGTTTTATATACACATTATTGAAATGTGAGACATGAGCTCCTTTAAGGGAATGAAAGAACACCATAACACATGTTTTATACCGTGTGTGCTTATGTGACCAAGGGATGGGAATTTAATAAGATTATTAATCTCAACTTTCCCTATTGTGAGACCTTATTTATATTTTGACTCTTAGAAGCCTTAACTTATCCCTCAAGTATGGTTTAATGTGGCTAGTTTAGTTAGTCTCCAAGAGGTCCGAGAAAAATTTAGGCCTGGAGGATCTAACTAGAAAAGCGAGTTGAATTATGATGGATGGCATACAGTAAGAGGGAAAGATAGTATTTTGATCATTTTCATAATGTTTCGTGGTTCATCGGCATGCCTATTATAGTTTCTATGAGTAGAGACATAATAGTGAACAAGAAAATGATTTTATGAGATTGAGTTAAAATAGTGAATGTCAGAAGGCAATCTAGGCATACGTGAAAAGGAGGATCTTATTTTTTCGAGATGCTATATATCCCTAATAGGTGTATAGCACTAGTGCCCTCGAGGTATGTTGGTCACACAATCTATCTGCTAGTATAACTAAAGATTAAGACTGGAATTCATTCCGTTATATGAGAGTGGGAGATGATAGAGTTTGGGTGCACCCATGACTCTAATAGGGATAAAGGTCCAATCTATATAGAATTTCGTAATTCAATCTGATTAACATTACAAAATCCTATCTCAGAAAGAGTCTGAGTTAAACTAGAGATAGGTCTCTAGCTTTTAGGATCTCTATAAATAGATGGGAGATCTCAGTATTTGTTAACGAGAAAACGTATACGCTGCAAGGATGCTCGTTCCCACTCACGCTTGTTTTTGTCTTGATCTTTCAGGAGCTTTTAGATTGTGGAATAGCTGCTGTTATCCTGCATGTGGATAAAAGCCAGGCTAGTGACCAAAAATAAACAGGATCCTTGTAGATGCTTCTGCAACTAGTTTTTGCGCTATAAGAGGTAGGTACCATTTATTAATGTTACCTCCATAAATTATATTTGTTATAATTTTCCCTTCACTATGTTTAAAGAATGATTATTGATTAAAAAAATTAATTTTTGAACCTTAAAAAATTTATTTGATGAAAAAATAAAAATTATGAAATAAAAATGAAAATTCTAAAGAATAAAGAATTATTTTTTTTGTCTCAAGGAAAATAATTGATTAGAACAAATAAATAAAAATCTCAAGAACAAATAATCATTTTTCTTTGTCTCAAGAAACATTGTTCATTAAAAATTGAATATTTTAACCTTAAGAAATTTTTATTTTGGAGGAGAAAACTCAAAAAAAGTAGAGATAATTTTCTTGGAGAAGAAAAGAAGACAAAATAATGTTTTAACCTAAAAAGAATCCTCCTCCCCTCTCTCTTTATTTAATTTTCTATTTATATGCCTTAATAAAAATAACCCTAGTTGATTAACAAAGAAATTAAATTTAAATCAGATTATTTGTAATCTTAATTTTAAAAACTGAAAAAAAATCTGAAAACCCCAAAAAGTGGGATAAAAAAAATCAATTTTGGGGAAAAAATCAGGAAAAAATGCCAAAATTCATGTTTTCGGCAGACTTAGGCAGATACGGTGGCCGAAGGGCGTCGGTGGGCATGCAGAGCGCACGTTGGGCGCACCGAAATTTTATTTATTTAAGACAAATTTGACTAAAACACTATAATTATAAACTCCTTTTTTTATTTTTGTTTTTTATTTTTTATTTTTTATTTTATTTTTTTGTTCTAAAAAGGAATCTTGACAAGAAAATCATCACTTCCAACCTTTTTGCCTGTGAACAGGCGTCTAATTATCATTAGGTAACCCTGATCTGGGCTACCGCAGGACCCGGTGTCTACAATGGGTAAATCAGCAAATTAGTTAATAAGTGAAAAATGTGGTTACTAAATTATAGGTTAATTTGATATTGTCACTGGACATAGATAGCTAAAGTATGTTATAATCAATATATATATGAAAAAAAAATGTTCACCAGTTTTTAATTAATAGACTGATTAATAATCTGGTTACTTTTGGGCTAATTGTCATAGTATGGTTAGCTAGTTAATTGAACGTAAGGTTTAAGAGTGTTACAATTTATATTGGTATCAGAGCTCCGGTTTAGGCAATTCTAAGATCGGAGTGGTTTAATAGGATTAGGATAAGTACATGTACATGGCAATTAATTTTTGGACAGTATAGTATTGTGAGGCTAATATATGCTTGGTCCTTATGGTAGATTGTGAGAATGTCTTCTGAAGAAGGTAGATGTGAGAGTGATGTTGAGAGTGCATGATCAGTTAGTACTGGTTCGTCGGGGTCGCCACCGCAGCAGGGTACTCCGCTTGTTGCACCTCTCCCTCCGCATCAGCCTGATTTTATGATGATGATGGCAGAATTCTTCCATCTGATGCAAGCTCAGCCAGTGCAGCCTCAGGATCAGCCAGCTTCTTCAAAAAGGAGGCCGATTTTAGAATAGAAAAAGAAACTAGGTGCTGAAGATTTCTAAGTTCGAGATCCTTTATCTCCGGTGCAGGCAGAGGAATGGGTGCTTAAGTTAAAGAGGATTTTTGAGACCACCTAGAGTCAGTCAGATGAGATGCTGCAGGAAGCAGTAGCCTTGCTACAAGGACCTGTTTATACATGGTGGAGTGCAGTACATAAGCACACTCTAGCTGCCCAAATCACTTGGGAGTTTTTCTTGTCATAGTTTAAAAAGAAATATGTCGGCTCAGAGTATAAATCTGCTATGCAAGATGCCTTCTGGAGGCTTAGGCAGGGGAATAAGTCAGTTGCTGAGTATAAGCGAGAATTTGAGCACCTCAGCGCTTATTTGGAGGATGAGTCCATGACAGAGCAGAAATTATACCACAAATTTGAGAGTGGTCTGCATAATAACATTAGATTGGTTTTGGGTTCTCAGAGGCACACATATATGAGATCCTTCGTTGAGGCAGCTATCAGAGTGGAGACCATTATGTCAGATGAGGCCGATAGACAGTCTCATTTTAATCAGAAAAAAAAACCAGGTCAATCTTCAGGTGCATCCAGTCAGGGTAAGAAGTCCAGAGGGTCTCCTCAATCATAGAGTCATGCACTAGCAGTACCTGCTACAACTCAGATGAACCCAGCAAGCAGTAGTGCCCCAGCCACTTCTGTAGGCAATGCACCTAGGGGCAGAGGCCATAGTACAACACCCCAGTGTAGTCATTGTAGTAAGTTCCAACATGGTGAGTGCAAACTTTTGACCAGAGCTTATTTCAGATGTGGGTCAAAGGAACATCAGATTAAGGATTGTCCTGAGGCCCAACCATGTAGAGCGGTGTCACCAGCTCCAGGTGCCGGATCGGCCCCACAGAGAGGATGTGGTAGAGGAGCAGCTCCTCCATAGTCTGCTTCAGGTCCATCAGTTTAGCCACTTCAAGGTCGTGCCATTGGATGCATGTATGCAGTCAGAGCTCGTGAGTAGGAGGATGCACCCGACGTCATAGTTGGTAAATTCTCCTTATTTTCTCATTTAGTTTATGCTTTGATTGATCCTGGTTCCACACACTCCTACATTAGTACTGATATTGCATAGGATAAGGGATTGTATGATTGGCAGTTAGACTATGATATCTTAGTGAGTAATCCTTTGGAGCATAGTGTGGTGGTAAATAGGGTATATAGAGATTGTCCTGTAAGTGCCCAGGGTTTTGTGTTTTCGGCTGATTTGATTGATCTCCCCTTCCGGGAGTTTGATGTTATTCTGGGTATGGACTGGCTATCCAATCATCATGCCACTATTGACTGTAAGAGAAAAAGAGTGACTTTTAAGACTTTAGATGACCAGGAGATAGTTATTGTGGGTGAGAGAACAAATTTTCTTTCTGATGTGATTTTAGCTACATCAGCAAAGAGGTTTATTAGAAAGGGTTGTGTTGTCTACTTGTGCTATGCCATGGAGGCTAGAAAGGAGGAACTTCAAGTGTCAAATGTGCCTACTATTTGGGAGTTTCAGGATGTTTTCCCTGAAGAACTTCTAGGGTTGCCACCAGATAGGGAGATAGAGTTTGCTATCGACCTACTACCTGGTACTAAACGTATCTATATTGCTCCTTATAGAATGGCACCTTCAGAACTTAGAGAATTAAAAATTCATGTAACACCCCCTACCCATACGTAGGAGAACCCATCCGCGATGGAGTGAGAATCCGTATGAGCAAGGGTGTCACCAAGCAAATCATTACAATAACATTCATCCACATAATATAAACACACATATATACAACAGAATTTAAAACTTTAAATCTAAATTGATCATTCATTCATAGATGCAATAATAATATTCATTACATAACTGTTCTGATGTTACAAAATAATTACATCTTTCCAAGTTACAATGCGAAAGCGGAACAAACGAATGAATACACTGGGAGTTTACTTAGTACAAAAAGAATCTCAAAATAAATGTTAAGTCCTAACATCAATTCCCTCTGTGTTGGCTTGACTTGCAGTGACTCTCCTAAAAGCTAACCACCATCCGTACCTACACGGATGAAACACCGTGCTAAGCGATAATGCTTAGTGGGGAAACAAACAATAATAATATGGACGACCATTCATAATGGTCGTCGAGGCAAAATTCATACATAATGGCATATGCTGATAATCATGTAAGATATAATCATAATTGAGTCACATTCGTAAGCATTCAAAGGCTCATAATCACATTCCTATATTAACTAATTCATATGCTCATAAATAGAGTCATTCAGATTCACATACTCATAATCATAGTCATTCGGATTCACATTCTCATAACACAATGAAATACAACACCTGCTAACTAACAATAGTGGATAACGAGTGAACGCATGGCGGTACCTTACGGGTATGAATCGAAAAGAAACATCACACTTTTCTCATTCCAAAACATTTTACAGAGGGGATCTTAAACAAGATCTAAACACATTGAGGTTCGCGAGGAACTAAACGGGGGACCTGATCAGGGTCCAAACGGAACAGAGGGCTGCAGCTACTGAACTCTATTAGGCATGCCTAACTATCCACTAAACTGACTCTTGCAGGTCATGCATAATTCATCAAATCACACTCATATAATTCATAAAATTATCCATGCATAATTCTAAAACCATCACAAATTGGAAAACCAGGCATCGAAAGCATAAAAGAAAACTCAAGTTGAAGCTAGGAGGTGTCGCACTCACGATAGAGGCAAAACTGGCCCCAAGTCGAGATCGCGGCAGTCTTCATGCTCGCGCGGAGATAGAAGCCCATCTCACTATTGCGCTCGCAATAGTGAACTGCCAGCCAAAGCTATCGCGCTCGTGCACAGGTGCACGCTCGCGATAGAGAACTGCCCAAATCCGCTCGATAGTTGAGCGCGACAGAGAGCTCTCACTGCGGCCGCTCGACAACCCAACGTTCGGCCACACGCAAAGGCTGAATTCACTGAGCTTTATCGCACTCGCGATAGTGTCGCGCTCGCGACAGAGTTGTGATTTTCAGCTCTTACGTGAAAATCTGCAGAAAAACACACTCCCAAAATCACCCAAACCTCTAAATGACTTCAAAACTCAACCCCACACAAATTGATCATTCAAGTCATCTTAATTACCCTAAAACCCAACTTTTAAACCACAACCAATAATTTAATTACACAAATAACATAATCAAAATCCTCACTTTAGAAAACCAGAAATTTCTCTCTAAGTTCAACCACAAATTCATATCTTGGTTCAATTACTCATAATCTAAGCATCTCAACCCAAGATACTCATTACCCACATCATTTAGATACAAATACACATATTATATCTCATCAATTACTAGCAATTCAACAAGGAACATAAAATCACATAAAATGCACAAAGAAACAGAAATTCCCAAACTTGTAAATCCTATGCTCCTAGTTGCAAGCTCCGCTCCCACTCGCTTTCACTTTCCCCTTGGGATCATGAGTAGGCACTTCTAAACCCTGAAACCCAAGAACCACACAAACACAAAAACCCTAGATTAAGAACACATCTAATAAAGATCAAGATAAAAGATGAAGAAGAAGAGAAACCCACTAAAAACTTACCAATAAAGCTTAAGAGAAGATCAATTTCCACCAAAAACCACTTGGATCCAAGCTAGGGCACACTTGAAGAGAAAAGAGGAAGAAGGGATAAAGGGAGGAGGAAGAGAAGGGGAAAGGGAAAGAGGCAGCAAAAAGGCTGCTCCCTCTTCTCTCTCCTTCTATTTATACCTACTTTCTGAAACCCTAGCCACATGTCACCCTATCTTTGGTGGATCTTGATCACTCACACCCTACACCCATGCAAGACACTACACACAAGACTAACCCTCACTAATTCACACACTACTCCCCTATTAGCATGCACACACACTAACAAGACCCATCCACACACACACCCAAATATCAAACATGCACCCACACTCTAATAAAGCCCACAAAACATACATATAATCCAAAATACCATTAACACATGCCAAAACACTCACACATGCACACATACACATGGCTCAAACTACTAGGGGGAAATCGGAGTGTGACAATTCAGTTTCAAGAGTTTCTTAATAAAGGCTTTATAAGACAGAGTGTTTCACCTTGGGGAGCACCAATCCTCTTTGTGAAAAAGAAGTATGGATTACTTCGGTTGTGTATTGACTACAAGCAGCTGAATAAGGTGACCATAAAGAATAAATATCCACTGCCTCGAATCGATGACTTGTTTGATCAGTTGAAGGGTGCCATGGTGTTTTCAAAGTTTGATTTGAGATCTGGCTACCATCAGTTAAACATTGAAGAAATAGAAAGGTAAAAATTAAAATTGTAGTAATTACAGTTGACTAAATTATAAATTATAATAGTAAGACTTTTAAAAAGGGGCTTTAGTGAACTAAACTATAGTGTAAGAGTTCCGAATGAAAATCTGTAAAGAATTGATAAACTAATAGTGTAAATTGATAAATTGGAATATTAAAAGTATCTAATTTAAATATAATTTAAAATAATAAGTATAAGGAGAATAGTGATAAATGGTAATGTAATTAATAAGAAGTGTTAAATAAAAAGAAATTAATGGACCCATTATAATATTAAATATATAAATGAATAAAAATTGAAAAGAAATGTATGTATTAACAATGAAACTACAAGAACTACAATGATAAAGAATGTGGATTCGATGATTGTTAAGATTTATGTTAATTTTATAATGGTGAATAGTTAACAGTGTAAGTGATAGCGACAGTGACAATAGCATAATAGTGATTAATGTGATTATAGTGATAGTGATAAATGTAACTGTAACACCCTGATACCCCCGTTGGAAGGATACCGGAGTGCCACGCGCACAAACTCAAATACGTATACATGTACTCAAATAAATTAAGAAAATAAATACATTAAATCAAAAGATAACAAATCCATACATATACATAACCATATAGTTTTACAAAAAGGGATTTGTTAAAAGATAAACATTTACATATACAAAATAATTCTTTACAAAATTACATTTCCAAAATCATACTCCATAAACAAAATACAGCGGAAGACAAAAATAATTCTAATTCTAGACTACTAGTGGCTGACTTGCAGATGTCCAACTCCAAAAAGAACCTACCACCTACACGGGAAAAGTGCCCGTGCTAAGCGATAAAGCTTAGTGGGGAGGAACAACACAAGCATGTACATATAATTGCAATAAACATATATATATAAGCTTAATAATAATAAAAGCATAAAAACATATACTACTCATGCTTATAACAAGTATTCATCATACACGTATATAGGAAAGTAACCATTCATATTCAAGTAATCAATATTCATGCATCAACAGGAATATAATCGTATAACCATTCATATCCGAATACAAGTATTACATTTCACCTGTCATAATGTATATACATATACATGTAACCTATATTCATTTCGTATAACTAATAGCTTCATATATCAATCTCATGTAATAAACCCCAAATAATAGCCTGATTACTCGCTAACTAGTGGATACTGGTACTAATGATACTGATAGGACAAAGTATTCCAAGCATATGGATCCATGAGTCTCAAAACATTTTATCATCATGTATACCCGAAAGTATACCGGAGACCGAGGCCTCAAACATCCAATATGACCGAAATGGGGCCCTCATGTAGCAAATAACATATAGCAGCTGCACTCACACCCTGACCCTTGATAAGCGCTTATCTATCCACTAACTATAACTATCAGGCTCAAATAACCACTCAATCATGATCTAAAGTAATTATCATATAATAGAGGATAAATCAAGTATAATCATGTTATTTTATGTATACATGTATGTTGGTCAAATTCAGGAACATATACACCATATATAAGGTGCAATAAGAACACGTACTTTTAAATAAATAACCCATGTACATATAAATTATAGGAATTAAATCACATAATAATTTTAATCATGTACATATATCTCATAATTAAACAATTATCAAAGTATAGTACAAGTTTAGATCCAAGCATGTGTCATGTAATGAAAAACCCCATGTAAAGCAAGCTTAAAGTCCAATTTTTGGAAAACAGGGGAGGCATACAGGTGGACTACTGTCGCACTCGCGACAAGGAGTCGTGATCACGACAGTGGCCGAGGAAGCAGCGGGAGTAAGAGGCCCAGCATGAGTCGTGCGCCAAATGCCAACTCGTGCTCAGCCAGATCCAAGGACACGAGTCGGATGCCTCCGTCCGACTCGTGTTCACCCAGAGGAGAGGAGCACGACTTGTGCTCCACATGCCGAGTTGTGTTCCTTAACGCAAAAAATCGAACCCATGCGAGAGGGAGGAAAAGCCAGTCTCTGTTGTGCTCGTGGCAACGTCGCGCTCGCGATAAAGACGGTCTTCCTCAACCTCAAAAATGCAGAAAACGGGAATTGAAGGAAAATCAAAACCCAACTTTACCCAAATCCATTTTTCATGCAAAACATGTAAAAGCTTACCTTTTTAGCTTCCAAAACATGTTCACAACCATACTAACACAAATCACACAACATTATAACACATCTAAAAGACATTTACAGAGAATTCAAAACCCATAATTTCTAGCTCATGCTCATGTACGTAATCTCAAAATTTCACATGAAAATCATCAAAACTCTATCATTGTAAATCATATACACAAAGCTATTTTACTCATGCATTTTCTTATACCATAAATACACAAATAAAATTAACATTTAACTCAAAAACAGGATCCAAATGAGATGGACAAAACACTCCCAAACCTGGAAATGGAGCTTCTAAAATCCACTAGCTTTAGAATCCAACCTTTCCCTTCCCTTTATCCTTTCTTCTTTCTTCAGATTCTTGCAACCAATCAAAACAATATCTCTATTAACCCATGAACATAGCCTTTAAAAACCCAATCAATCCCATAGAAGGAGAAGAAAATGGAGAGAGAGCATATGATTCAAACTAAAGTCAGTTACTTACCTCTTGAAACCTTCAAAACTCAAAACCCTAGCTCAAGCATCAAAGATTAACACATGCAAAGCAAGGAAGAGCAGAAATGGAGAAGAGAAAGAAACGTGAGAGGGCAAGGAAGTGGGCAAAAGCTGATAGTTTCTCCAGGAAGCCAAATTTCTGCCTTCCCTCTCTCCATTCCCTTTTAAATCCCCATTAATGCACTCACCAAACTCCTCCACGTGGCAGCCATGCATTGGCTCTCTTATTTAACTTTCTTGACTTTTGCATTTAGTTCTTATTAAATCTCTTTTAAGCCCTTACAAATTACCACTTGGTCACTAATAAAAATTCTTTTAATTAATACTCTTAATCCTTTACAATTATGTCCTCCTTTCCCTTATAAAATTACCCAATTGCCCTTAATTCACTTGCATAAATCACCAAAATACCCATAATATCCAATTAAAATTATATATTCCAACTAGGCCACTTTTGGGGTGTGACAATAAAAGTAAAAATAACAATCACCGTAAAAATATGTAATAAATGTCTAAAGGATTCAAAGTTAAATATTCCCATAATCTAAATAAAGAAAGATAACTATGTGTGCATACATATAGTCATAGTTATGGAAAATTTAGGATATGTATCCACCACTGGGCATTTTAATGCTCAGCGTGTAGAATGTTTTGCACGTAGGTTATGATAGTTTAGACGTGGCTGAAGACGTAGTGATAATAGAAGGATGATCAATAGCAAGGATTGATGTATCGACATGGCATGTATACGATCATGGTAGAGAGGAGCAGAGGTATATAGTACAAGCATGCAGTTTGTATGTTAGTGTATTGGTATGTTTATTGTATATGTATGTTGTGATTGTTATTGTTGAAAAAAAATATTCTACAAAACTATCGAGTGCATTGAAGTGATTATCAGTGCAGTGTGGTGACATCTAATATCCGTACCATTTACGGGTATAAGGGTGTTACATGTATGATTATGTTTGTTTATAAATAAAATAGTTTTATTTTATGCGCGTGTCAGATAAAAATCACAAAAATATTTTGATGACTGAATCGAAATTTTTATTAATAAATTGGGACCGATGTCCTTGATTTTAGCCAAGGAATGCAAAAATGACATGAATTAAAACGAAGAGTTAGTTTTCTCAAAATGGGAGTAATTCGTCCCGATTTTTAAGCAAATAGCCGAAATAACCGGTCGATCCCCTTTTAAGTGAGCATGAAGGAACCAATGTTCCTAAGACGAATAAATATTCGATTTATGCATGTTACCCCTTTTGATTAATTTTGCTTTATCGTTTAGCTTTATGTTTATATATCTCGTGGGCCTTTGTAATTAATTATTTTTTGGGCAATTTTGTTTAGCTTTTCTTTTTCATTTTGGGGATTATATTTGTCCCAATTTCCATTTTGTAATGATGTTGCTTTGTGTGTTTATCGCTTTATTTATCGTTTTATTTATAGCTTTCATACTGTGTGAGATGAGAGACGAAATTTTCTAACCAAAAAACTCATTTATAACTAATCAAGACATTAATAATAGTGGAGTTCCAAACTACTCTCTGGTTTAGACAATAAAGGTTAGACAACCTTTCCCAATTTCTCATAGATTGGGTGGCGACTCCAAAATACCGCGAAGGTGCCCGTAGGTTTTATAGGACTAGATGAACTTCCCCAATGTTCTATTGGTTAGGGATTCTAAAATGTCTCGTGTTACCCAAGATCAAATAATGCGAACCATCCCTCGGGTCCTAAAAGCAGGCCTAGAAAAGAGGAGTCTGCCCTCGGGCCGGTTCGACATGCGTCACAGGGGCCTATTACTTCATCACATTTATAGATGACTATACTAGTATGATCATGTCTATTTGATTTCTCACAAATCAGAAGCATTGAGTTGCTTCAAGGCTTTTATGAACTTAGTTGAGAATCAATTAGATAAAAAGATCAAAGCTTTAAGAACTGACCAAGGTCAAGAATATCTTTTAGATGATTTAAAAGCTTTATGTGATAAAAAAGGGATTGGAAATCAGTTGTTCATTCCCAGAACTCCACAACAAAATGGTGTTGCGAAAAGGAGAAATAAGACTCTTCTAGATATGATTAGATCTATGATAGTAAAGGCAAATTTGCCCATCTCCCATTGGGGAGATACTTTATTAACTGCCACATATGTTCTAAATCGAGTATCCTCAAAATCTGTCACTTTCACACCTTGTGAGTTGTTGATTGGTCGGCAACTTGACCTAAGCCATTTATGACTTTAGGGTTATGCTGCTTACGTCCATGATACCTCAAGTAAATTTGGTAAATTAGGATCAAGAGGTAAAAAGAGTATCTTTGTGAGATATTTTGAAGTATTAAAAGCATACGTTTTCATGGGTGAGCAAGAGAATGGTACGATGATAGAATTTGAATCACGATACGTCATATTTTTGGAGAATAAATTTCCAGAGTTACGCAAAGTGAATCAAGATTTCACCTTTTATGAAACTCGGGAAGAGGAAACATCAGGATCACTTCATTCGAGTGGGAGGGAATTAGAGGAAGATGGTCAAGACCTTCATCCTCTAAACGATCTGGATGTTTGAGTCCCTGATTTGAGTGAGAGTATTCTTGACTATAGTAGGAGTATGGAACATGCTTCCAGTGGGAGCATTCCAAATTATGATGAATATATGAGACATGCTTATCAAAATTTAAAATTGTGTAAGTCTAAAAGGAAAAGTGTTCCATGCTGACGATTTGAGATTGAAGGTTTGAATAAATCCTTTTAGTTAGCCCATAAGATAAGGAAGAGCCTAAAAATATTAAGAGGCTCTTTTATGCCTAGCTAAAGAAAATTAGATTAATGCAATGGAAGAAAAAATGGCATCCATGAGATCAAACCATGTTTGGGAACTAGTTGATCTACCGGAAAGATGCAAACCTATTAGAAATAAGTGGATTCTCAAGGTAAAGTGAAAGATATAAGGCTTGTCTAGTCGCTAAGGGGTTTACACAATAGGAAGGGATTGGCTATGAGGAGACTTTTTTACCTATTGTAAGATTTACGTCTATAAGGTTAATCCTAGGTATAATGGCAAGTTTAGACATAGAGCTACATCAAATGGATGTGAAGACTACATTTATCAATGGAGAATTGGATGAAGAAATCTATATGGAATAACCTGTAGGTTTAATAAAAAAAAGGCAGCCGAACATAAGGTTTTTCGATTTATGAGGTCAATCTATGGCCATAAACAGTCTTCAAGATAATAGTATTTGAGGTTTTATGACACAATCATGTCAAATGGGTTCAACATTATTAATGAAGACCATTGTGTGTGTAACAAAAGCTCTGAAAATAATTTTATCATTTTAATATTGTATGTAAATAGTATACTAATAGCTAGAAATGACAAATGATACATAAACTAAATTAAAGATTGGCTATCATCCAACTTTGAGATGAAAAATATGGGTAATGCAGACTATATCCTTGGAGTTAAGATTTCAAGATATCATTCAAGAAGATTGTTATCTCTTTCTTAAGAGTCATATATCAACAAAGTCCTTGAATGATTCAATATAAAAAATTGCAAACCCATAAATAACCCTATTGCCAAGAATCAGTTTCTTAGTAAAAAGTATGTGTCCTAAAATGCCACAAGAAATGGAACGAATGAAGAATGTTCCTTATGCCTGTTCCGCGGGTAGTCTAATGTAAGCAATATTGTGTACTAGACCTAATATATGCTATGTAGTGGGCATGGTGAGTAGATATCAACCTAACCCAAGTGAAGCACATTGGAAAGTAGTTAAAAGGATACTTAGATATCTCAAAGGTACAACAGACAATTCTCTCTGTTATCAAGGCAATGAGAAAACATTATCGTCGTAAGATTGCTCATTTAGACTCACACTCGTTTTTCTCCTAATATTTTAGGGGCTTTTAGATTGTAAAATAGTTGTTGTTATCTTGCACGTGCGTAAGAGTCAGATCAGTGATAAAAAACAAAGGAATCCTTGTGGATGCTTCCGCAACATATATGCGCTACAAGATTAAAGGTAGGTACCATTATTTAATGTTATCTCCTTGTGTATGTGCATTGTATTTTTTCCTTTCATATTTTATAATCATTAAAGAATAAAAATTAATATATTTATAAAAATTATTAAACATTCTATGCCTTTTTCTGCTCCCAATGATGAAATTATATATGTATAGAATATTAAATAGTGCAACTCTTAATGGATTAATTATAAAATAATTTCTAGCATTTCATTGACTTTTTAATTTAATTTTTTAGTTATATTTCAAATTAAAAATTTTGTAAAATAAAATTGTCTAAAAGCAATCAAATAGTAATTCTAAAAGGGTCTCTAATTTGAAATAGAAATAGCATTTTGATATTAAATTGTAAGATTTTTTTTTAATTTTTAAATCAAATTGAAAAGTGAGTGTAAGATCATGCCCGGTTTTATAATTAACTCTTAAACAAATTACAAATATTTTAATAAATTATTATGACTTTGTGATTTTTATTGATATAAAATAATAATTGTGTTATTTTATTTATAAAAACCATTTTATTGCAACCACAATATTATATTGGCCATAATTATATAACCATGAGTGAATCTAACTCCTTGCTTATGTAAAAAAATCTTAAATAAAATATTAATCAAAATTGATCTCCACATGCATCGCACGTGCATGAAAACTAGTTGTATAAATGTTGGGTTTAACTATGGTTACATACATCACATACATAGTGGAATTTTAAAATTTTAACCATTCTAATAATAATTTTTTCATGAAATTACATATTCTATCTAACTATTTAGAAAAATCACCTGTTGAGTTTTATTAGACAGTTAATCTAATGTCGAACACCTCCAATGCTAATCTATGCTAGAGAAGGATTGAATGAACAAAAGAATGGGTGACTAGAGATAGACAAAAATCCTCTGAGGCTAGTGGAGGATTTTGGCCAAGAGGAAAAAAGAGAGTAGGAATCAAACTCTATAGTTGAACTCCCAATAGACTATTGCTTCTATACTCCAAGTTAAAAATATAATTCTAATGGGATTAGTTCTCTAAAATAGCTGAAGAATTAATTCTTAGTTAATTGATTAATTTGGCCTAATTAAATCCAGTCTAGACCTATTCTTAATTGGCCATGCTCTGGGACCCTTTTTAGTGTGCTTTTATACATGGACTTGGATTTAATTATCTAAATGGATTTGAAATCCAACCAAATTAAATATGTCAGTTCCATAACACTTATAGATCATATTTAATTTGACTTGGCTTAAATATTAGATTATTAAGGCCTTCTATTTACTTTCTATGCAGAAACCACACCCAATGGGCTTATGCGTAGATGACTTTCATTCTAGGCCTTATATTAATTTTCCAAATCATCTAATATTATTGTTTCTGTCCTATAACACTTATAGTCTAATAAAATTTTATTTCATATCAAAATGGAGTAATTTGGTCGATTATTATAGACCATGAACAGAAGGCTCTGCGGATTTTTTTGTGGATTTTTCTGTGCATGAACAACTAATTAAACTCCTTTAATTAATTATTTTATTTTTCATTTTCTCTATCCATAATAATATCAAACAATATTACATTTATCATTTTACCATAATGCCCTTTTCCTATAGGTGCATAACCTATTGGGTTTTCTAGTGTACTTGGCTGTACACACATAAGTGCAATTAAAGAATTGCATGATTTAAACTCTTTAAATCATTATATTAATTCTTTAATTAATATTTATACTTATGTTCATGTAAAATCAGGAGAAGCTTCTAGCCAAGCATCTTGATTGTAATGGCTTAAAAATCTCAGTAGTCGTGAACAATATTTTTCGAGTGTGAACAGCACACCTTGGTTAGAAAATACACCCGGATGTGAAAAATATTTTATTTGAGCATCAAAAAATACTAGTCACCACGAGTCCGAGGGTGAAATTTAAAGTGAAAACAAGGTCAAATAAGCCTTTAAAATGCAAAAATGAGTGAAAAAGAAGAAATCAGATAAGTGACAGGCGTCACTCATCTGAGTGATAGACGTCTCTAAGTGACGGGCATCACTAAGTTGAGGGACATGCAGACTCAAACCTGACTCCAGAATTTGCATAGTAACTGGTTTGACCAGAAGTTTGATCAGACTTTAAAAATTGTCACAGACCTCTGAAAAATTATCTAAAAATATGAACATGCTCGAAAAGTCGAAATAATATGGTAATAAAAAATTAATTTTATGGTGACACTGAAAATTGGATTATAAGACTAGTAAATATTTACCGAACCGAGAAATGGACTCAAATTGAGCTAAAATTTTTTATGTAGGCTAAATAATATATTTTAAGAATTATGGAATCACATTTGGGAGGAATTGAGCTTGGAAAGTAAATGCAATAAATTAAGGTCAAGTAATGGGAAATTATGTAGATTTGGGTTTAAAATTGGGTTGGCCCACTTGGTTGGACCCGGCACACCCACTTAAAGGATATATATAAGATTGAAATATCAAAATTGTAGAATTCTTTCTCTGTCTTTCTCCCCTAGCTTGGTCGAAACCCTCACTTTTTCCTCTTTCACGATTTTTTTAAACTTTTTTCCCCTAATCCCATAAAATCAAAGATTCCCAATCAAATTTCAGCCCTTTTTCTTATTGGAAATAATCTTTAGAGTCTATTTGAAGTGAAATAAATGGAAAAAAGTGGGTAAAGAAGTTTATGTCCCAAAATTGAGTTTAGTGAAATTAAGGTTTATAATTTGATTTAATGCTTCCTGTGGGTAATTTGAAGGTTGTAGAGTATGATTATGTTGTTATATTGAATAAAGGAAGCAAAAAAATAGTGATTTCTTGCCATAGTGGATTCGGCCATGTTAGGTAACACAGGAAATGAAGGTGCTTCAAGAGGGAAAGGCAAAGAAAAGGAGGTTTAGATAGTGTAGAACAAGATTTTGACATTAGTGGATACAAAATCTACAAAATCCATAATTTTCTATGATTTTGTGTGAATTTATGTGTATGTATGTTATGTAATTGTGTGGATATTGCACTAAAATTAAGGTTCTAGAGATGTTAATGGAGGTTAGAAATGATAATTTGAATGGTTAAAATTGAAAGAATAAATTTATATGAAGTCTAATGACATACAATTACGTATTTATGTAAATTGATATATAATCTTGTGGATTGTAGGATAATTGGAAGAAAAAGAATTATGGAGGAAGAATTTAAGTGTTGGCCGAATGTATTATAAGAGGATTTTAGTGTGTAAATTGTCAAGCTAACGATTATAATGCCTAAAAATGAATGTAGCGATGAAATGGAGTGCATATTAATTTATTTGGGAATTTTTAGATTAATATTGAATATAATTTATGTTGATAATGTATTGTGCACTAAGTAAAAATTTTGGATTATGACGTACCTGATGGGGTGATGGCAAAAATAGAGTTTGAAATAAATAATACGTGAAGTGCTATTGAGTTTAGCGAAAAAATAAATAATTGTAGTGGAATTGGTGATATAGACCGAATGGTGCGCCTAAATGAAAAGAATAATGTCAATTGAATTAAATTAATTGTATAATGGAAAGTGAATAAAAACAAATAATATGGTTGCCCTTAGTAGTCTGCTAGTCAAATCTAGCTCAAGATATAATTAGCTAGCCATAAGGATATCATACTGCGATGCAGGTCATGGTAACTCGCTTAGGTGGACTAATGGCAGTCTGCCATAGTGATATAGTGTTTATAGTGTACAGTAACAGTGCATGGGTGGTCCTTCGAGTCACTCTATAGTGTAGTGAACTTGTGGGGTCCACATTTCGTGTATCCAGTATGGAGATTTCTATCGGATTGATACTAGGGGCAAAATAATGGAAATATATTGAAATGAGTGAATAAGTGTTAATAAGAGAAAATGGAGTGAAAAAGCTCTAAATTGCTAAGATTTAAAAGAAACAGGGTTTAAATGGTAATTGCATAAAGTATTGAGATTAAAGGTAAATATGGAAAAGTGAGTGACCTAATGGTAAATTAGGTAAAATAGTGATAAGATAAGGACTAAAAAGATAATTTGATATAAAAAGGACATTTAGGGACTAAATGGAAATTTTATATGATACATAATGAGTTTAGTGTACAATGTAGTTAAGAAAAGGCATAATCATGATTATAGTGATAATGGAGGGCAAAATTGTAAATTGGATGGAATTAAGGGATTAAAGTGTAAATTGTCTATAACGTACTTGGTAAATGGGACTAAATTATAATTTGATGAGAATTATAGTTAATAAGTGTAATTATTGAAGAAATATGGACACAAAGATGAAATAAATGTTTACTAATAATAATGATAGTAATTATATTGTGCATAATGATAATGTGCTTAATAATAATGTTAATAATGGTAAACTAGATAATGTGTAAGTTAATAATGGCAATGTGAATAATAATAGTATAATTAATTGAAATTAATTATGTTAATGCTTGAACTAGCATATATGCCCTTGTGTATGTATGCATACATGAATCATTTGTGAACAATTTTGAATATATGTTCACTACTAAGTATAATAAATGTTTAGCACGTAGTTTTATTTGAATGCGTGTAGGTACTGTAATGGCCCAAATACTAGCTTAGTAGTATTCAGTGAGTCTTACAGAGTTTGAAATGTGATTTCGGTATAGAGTGATGGCTTGAGTATCTTTAACTACAGTTAAGTTAAAAAGTTAACTGTGCTCGAAGTATAGCAATCTCAAGATGGGTGACCTCGGGGTAGGTATATAGCTGGAAATGACAGCAGTTGCTGGAAAATTTTTATTTGATAAAATTGATCTATGGATGGTCAGGAGTCTGGTGGTATAATTTGGAGTGAAAACGAGGTCATATAGGTCCCTAAAAGTTAAGTTGAAGTTTGCATTTAGTTCGGTTCAAATAGTAACTAGGTTTGACTGAACTTTGACCGAATTTTTAAAAATAGTAAGTGAGGTTAAAATGATGTAATGTGGGAAGCGTAAAGGCTTAAAATAATTTTTAAAATTTTTTGACAGTGTTAGATTAGTAAATTACGGCAGAACCGAATAGTGTTGAATCGAACCGATTTAAGTGAAACGGACCCCAAACAGACTCCAATTGAGCTAAACATTTCTATGGAGGCTATTTTCCATATTATAAGAATGATGGAATTGGTTGGGAGTCAAAATGAGTTGAGGAACTTATAGATACCTTGAAACAGTGAAAAATGACCTAAAAACCGAAAATTAACAAACCGGTTCGACCACCTTGGTTGGACCTGGTCCGATTCAATTACCTCCATATAAATACATCTCTTCACCTAGAATTCTCTAGGTTTCTCCATTTGCAGCCGCCCTCCCCTCCCTCCTCCTTAGGCCGAATTGAGCTTTCTCACTTTTCCTCCATTTTTCTTCAATTTTCTCCTCATCTCTCCCCAAAACCAAGCCTCCCAAACATATTTCAGCTCCTCTGTAATCTATTGGTGGTCATGGAAGTTCATTTGAAGGTTTGAAAGTGGATAAAACCAAAACCTGAAAGTTAAGGTGTGAGTTTGAGGTAAGTGATTTAGGTGTTTTTAATTTGGTTCAAAGGTTCAAATAGGTACTTTTAGATGTCTGGAGTATGTTTATGTAGTTATATTGCATAAGGGAAGCAAATTTATGGTTATTTCTTTGATGATTGTATTTGGCCACTTAAGGAATATAAAGAAGATGATGGTTTTTCAAGGACCTAAGGCAAGAAAGTAGGCTTAAGAGGTCTAGACCAAGAAAATGAGGTTAGTGGATACAATATCCTCCTTTTTCCATATTAAAGGTATGATTTTTGGTTATGTTTGAACATAAAGTATGTGAAAAATGCATGTTTAATTTAATCTAACCTCATAATCATACTTAGGGAGGTTAGTAATGATGAAATGAATGGTTAAAATAAAAAGATAAGATTTTAGTGAAGATGTACTTCTTTGGCCGAATGGTATTCCCTTGGTTTTCACTGATGTATGTTGATGTTTATGGCATGTTTATTGTGTATACATGATATTTGGCATGTTTTCTAACTAACAGAATGTATTAGGGAAAGAAAAATTTACATAATGGATGATAAACATGTTGGCTAAATTGAATATGTGAGTTAAAATGTGATTTTGATGTGTTTTAATGTAAACCAATGACATAAATAAGTTAATTGACATGAGATTTACTAAATGAATGATAAAAGAGATGAAAGAAATTATGGTGAAATATTGACATGTTGGCTGAATGACATATATGTATATATCTATGTGTATTTTGATGATTTAATGAACGTTATGGCATATAATGGCATATGAGTGAAAATTAAATGTATAATGTTTGATTTGGATGAAAAAGAATGGAATAGTATGATAAAATTCCATGAAATGTATGTATGGTAACATAATAATGTGCAAATGGAATAATGGATGCCCTGTATAGTAATCTGGTAGTCAAGTTTAGCTCGGGATATAGTGGCTAGCCATAGGGACACTTAACTGCGGGTGTGAGCATGGCGTCTCACTTATTATAGGCCAATAACGGTCCTACTAATCTGTATTAATCTGTCTTAAATTGTATTAATATGTTTATCTGTTGTATGTATCGTAGGGGTGGTCCCTCGGGGTCCCTCTACTCTGTATTGAACCTATCAGGTTCACATCTCATTTATCCAGTTCATAGATTTCTTCCAGTTTTATACTGGGAGCAAAATGGTAAAAATGAGCTTAAAATGATTAATCTGTGATTAAAATGATATTTATGTAAAAAATGAACTTAAATGGATTAAATAAATAGTTTTGAGGGCATAAATGTAATTTTTGCCATAAATAGGTTAATAAGAATTAATAAGGGTAAAAATATAATTAATTGGTTAAATATGAAAATTTGTCACTTTTTACGGACTAAAATATAATTTGGCATGAAATTGATAGTTTGAGGGCATAACGGTAAATTGCATGTTAATTAATGATTAAAAAGTAAAAAGAATGAACTAATGGCATTTTTGTAAATTTGGTAAAGTTTGAGGACTAAATTGTAATATTAAGGACTAAATTATAATTTTACCATAATAAGGGACTAAAAAGTAAATATGGATTTTTTTGTGTACAATTTGCATATTTACCACTAAATGAAGGATTTAAGTGCAACTATGGATATTTTTGCATGTATAGAAATTAAATGAATTAAATATTGGGTTATTTGATATTAAATGTATTATTTATATTCATGAAATATGCATGTGAATTTAGTCTAATGGATTAAATAAATAAATAAATAAGATAAATTAGTGGCATTTATGTAAACATAAGAAAGTTTAAGGACCTAATGCAAATGTGAATAGTAAAATATACTAAGTGCATAAATGATTTTAAATAAATATTATTACATGCAAATAAATGAATGAAGTAAATAATTGTCCAAAGGTAAAATTGTGATTTTAGTAATGTTCAAAAGACGTAAGTGTAATATAGTAAAAGAATAATTTTATAAGGATTAAGTGGTAAATTGCATGTATGATAATAAACTAAAGACGATAATAAAATAATTAATGGCATTACTATAATTAAGAGGAAATAAAGGGTAATATTGTAAATTAGTGAAAAGTTTAGGGATTAAATTGCAAATTGATGATAGTAATGTAAATTTAAGGATTAAAATGTAATTAGCAAGTATTATTGAATATAAATGAAGAAATTCATGATCTAATAACAATAATAATTATAATGATAGTATTAATACTGATATTAAAGTTTATGTCAATATTTAGATTAATGTAAGTATACATGCATGTTACTGTTATTGTTAATAACGAGAGTGGCAATAGTCAAAATAATATTAATTGTAATATTGGGTAATGACAATGTTAGTAAAAAGATGAAATAGGTTAATATATCTACGAGGTAAATGAATTATCAGAAATAAATAATGGCAGCGTTAGTAAAGAAATGGAAAATGCTACTGTAGTTATAAAAACATCATTAATTGAATTTGATTAGACATTGAAAGTTTTATTATTTAAGTACAAATTGTAACGAAGGAAAAAAAGGGGTATTAAAGGAAAATAAATAAAAGATAGTGTAAGATAATTAACAAATAACATTATTATAAGCTAGTTATGTGGAAATAAAATAAATGGAATTTAAAGTCTTTACTATATAGAACACATGAAAGTAATAATGTTAATTGATAATTGAAAAGTTATGGGAAGGTTAGGGTGGTAATGAGTCAATTTAAAAGAGGTCATATAAGAATATTGGTGATAAAACCTTATAACTGAAGAAAATTAGGGCTGTCAGTAAAATGCTAAGAGCTAATGAGGAATTAATGTTAACTGTTATGACGACAATATTAATAATATGAGTAATTCATATGTTGCTGTTAATAATGGTATCATTAATCACAGTAATACTGAAATAAATTATGAAATATTTACTAATAGGAATATTAAGTGTATCGATAAGTAAGTGTATTGAGAGATAGTATTAATAATTTAAGAGTATAATACAAAATGTAACTGATTGAAATTAAAAAGGAAAACAATGTAAATGTATATTGATTACAACTCTAATAATGGTACTATAAAATAAAAAATTTAATGAAAAATAGTAACATAAACATAAAACGTAAAAATATTAGTACAACTAGAAAGAGTAAGGGAAGTATCAAGGAACGATAACTGTTCTAGCAAATAATTTAGTAGCTGATACTGTACCTAAATATGACTGAATATTAAATAGTAGACTAAACATAAAAGTATTAATGTTAAGGATGCAGTGCAGTCAAAAGTATACTAATAACTGAAATGGAAATGTTAAGGTATAATTTCAGAATGATACAAAAATCACAACGATAAACAACTGAAGTAAAGGATTCAATAAGACATTATTGTAAAACATAAATTAAGTAAATTTAAAGATTGTAATGTTCATATAGTCTAAGTAAAGAAAATGTTTATGTGCCCATGCATATAAGTTTAGTCATGAAAAATTTAGGATATGTATCGACCGCTGGGTATTTTTAATGCTCAGCACTTAGTTGTTGTTGTTGTGTGCAGGTTACGAAGATAGAAAGTTTTTAAGTGGCCGGAATTTCAATGATAGACGAGAAGAGAAGCGAGTCCAGGAATGAAAGGATAGGTATGGCATGTATACAACTTCAGTGGACTATAAGGTTTATGATTTATATATAGTTTATGTATGAAATTTTTAGTTAGTGCTATGTATGGACTGCTATATTATTATGGATATTTGAATGAAAATTTTTTTTACTGAACTGTTTATTGTTGCATCGTTTTGTGTAGTTAGTAATGATAATATAATTTGAGACATACAGTTACTATACGTATAGCATAGGATATCATAAGGATGTTATAGGTAAAAATTAGGAGCCTCAAGCAAGCATACAGGGAGATTTGATGTAAGGCCTCGACTTGTACCCTAGTCATATTGGATACGCTCAGGTACAAGAGAGGTTAAGTTTGTGCTTTTTGGTTGAGGTTTTGCATGTTAGGACATAATCGGTATTAATTGTTTTATGACGGGTAGTTTCGTCTTTTGACATTTTTGGGCTAGATTGCATTAATTGACTTTTTTAGTTGGGCCATACTTGAATTAGGTTGATTCGAGGGACTTGTGTATGAGTTTTGATAGGTCAAAGGACAATTAAGAAGTTTGACATGTGGGCCATTCTAAGGGTGCCATTTGGTTGAGTGGGATTGGATGAGCTTGGGAAGGGATATGCATGGCTTTAAAAGCCATGAAGTTAGTGCACTTGGGAGCCAAGAATCTGACCTCCCTTCTCTCCCATTTCAGCCATCTTTTGTCCCCTTAAACTCATCTAACCTCCATTAAAATTCTGCTCAAGCTCCTTTAAGTCAATCAAGTGAATTCAAGCGTGTTTTTAAGCTTTTTAGGTAAGTTTCTTCTTCTTTTTCTTCTCCTTCTTCCTCCATGAGTTGAGGGTGAGGATTTGTGAGTTTTGTGTATTGATGGCTGTGTTATGATGCTTTTGTAGAAGGAAGTGGAGCTAAAGCTAAAAGAAAGGAGAAAATTGGTGCAAGTGGAGCCAATTGAAGGATATTGATCAAGGTAGAGAAAAGTTCATTTGGATGTGTTCTTGATGCTAAATTTCTATTTTGGGGTATATGTGAATGAATTATGCATTGTTGAGTTGACTTGTTATGGTTAGGTTTAATTAAGTAGTTAATTTGGGCAAGTAGAGTTTCTAGGGGAAACAAACTTAGCTCAAAATTTTGCCAGACCTCCGTGTGATGTTTTGGTCAAAAGTGGAGTTTAAGAACTTTAAAATAGATGATTCTTGTGCCATAAGAACCATGGCTTTCATACATACAAAACTCGTAGAAATGACAATGAGCAAATTCTGGCTCTAAGACCCTTAAAAGTGGCCAAAACAGAGGTGTCTCTACTTTGGCTGGTTCAGTGAAGCAGTGCAGGTTGTTTATGTCATATCTGACATTGTAGATGTGCAAATAACTTGAAATTTGTGTATATAAAACTTAACATCCTAAGGAGAAATTTTTAAGAGGAAGTTTTGCCTAAAATTGAGGTTTAGATGTTGGTTTAGGCTGTGCAACATAGAGTAGTGAAGCAGTCCCGAGATTCTGCTTCTGTAAGGCAAAATTTTGGTACCTTACGGTCAGCTCCATTACCTACTAACTGTGACCAATGCTGATGGAAGGCAAAATTGCTTATCTTGGGACCTCACAGTCAGCACCAATACCTGCTGACCGTGACCAATGTTGTTGGGTGGCAAAATTGGCCATTTTTGGTTATCACGGTCAGCACCAAAGCTTGCCCACTGTAACCCATGCCCATAGTCTTTTGTATTACCTTTTTTTGTGGTGTCACGGTTAGCACCAAAACCTGCCCACTGTGACCCTCCCCTACTTTAGCCATTAATTTGCTTAATGTGTGTTCTTTCTTCTATAAGTTGATTGATTAATACTTTGAACAAGTAATTATGTGTTGGGCATTTATTGAATGTTATTATGATAACATAACTGCATGGATTATTATTGTGTATTTTTATATGCAATTATATTGAATGAGATTGAAAATGAAGGGCTTATATTGAATGGAATTTTAATTATTTATTGAGCCTGCAATTATCGAGTCGTGAATAGATAGGCATGCCTATAGGGATTCTGAGTGCTGCAGCCTATGTTTGGACCATGGTACGGTTCATATATGTGTTAGGATCCTAAATGGGATTCTTATGAGTTGTGGATCACGATTGATCCCTAATGTGTTTTCGGATCGCGGTAGATCCTAATGTGTTTAGAAATGGATGTACCTTTAGGTACCTGTGCATTTCTACCCGTTATCCACTCCCTTGTAAATGTAGGCATTTGATAAGCAATAAATGAGTAATTTGAACATATAAGCATGTGATTATGAATGTATGTGTAGATGACTATTGATATATTATGATATTGTATTTTATACATATCTATTCTGCTTTTTTGATTCATTTGCATATCATACGCTTGTGATTACATTGATGACAGCTATGAGCTGTTATCCATTTCATGTGTTTCCTCACTAAGCCTTCGTGCTTAGCACGAGTGTTTCATCCGTGTAGGTACCGAAGACACGGTGATTTTGAAGGACACCCTGCATGTAACACCCTGATTTTTACCCTAGTAGTTTTAAGCATGTGTGTGTGTGTGTGTGTGTGTGTGTGTTTGTGTGTGTGTGTGTGGGCTTTATAAGTTTAAGAGTATTTTTGTATGACAATTTTCAATTATATGGTTTAATTATTTGGTGAAGAAAAGAATAAGGACTAGTTTAGAAGTTTACCAAATCCACCATTGATTTAGTGACACTTGGATGGTGGAGATGAGGTAAGAGAAGAAGAGAGTTGACTTTGTTGAGGATGAGAGAAAGAGAAAGGGAAAGCAGATTTTGCTCATTTTCCCCATTCTCTTCCCCGTCTTAGCCTCCTCTTCTTCTTCCCTTACTCCTCTTCCTCCTCTAGTGGCTGTGATTCATGCGTGGGTTCGACAAAGTTCCAGGTTTTAGGTAAGTGTTTTACTCCTCTTCTTTTTCTTCTTTTTTTTTCCTTGGTCCTATTTGGTTGTGTGTGTATGTGGCTGTGTTTTGGGTTTGGATTTTGTTCAGAGTTACCTGTTAGAAAACCCAAGGGGAAGGAAAAGCAAGTGGTAGTGAAGCCCTTTGATTTTGTGGACTTAAGAAGCCAAAGGTTTGGGATTTGTGTGAAATTGAATGATTTGATTTTAGAATTTTGTCATGATTTATAGATACTTGTGGAACTAAACTTGTTTATATTGTATGAATGATGTGGGTTTTGATTATTTTTGAGTGAATTTGAGATGGGAGTTGCATATTGAGGGATAGATTGAATTTATGTGGTTTTTGGAGGAAATTTTTGGGTTTATGAATTTTGATATTCAAATTGCTTCTTTTGTCATTTTGATTCTACATTCAAGTGTATAATTTATGTAATTTTATGGGTAATGTGTTTTAGTTGTTGATTTATGCTTGAATTGAAGTAATTCGGATGTTTGTTTGATTTTGGAAGGCTTTGGGTTGTGGAGGTGATGTGCAGATTGGCAATGGGAGCTGGAAATTCAACTCTATCACGAGCGCGATAGAGTTCGGTCATCCGAGGTTCTACCGAAGAGTGTCTCTATCGTGAGCGTGACAGAGAGCTCTGTAAGTTGAGCATCTGCCGGGCTGATTGTTATTGACGTCCCTGCCCTCTGTCCCGAGCGCAACCTACGTTGCGAGCACGACAGAGGCCTTTTTGCCTTTCCTTCACAAGCTCGGTTGGCTGTTGCGAGCTCATTCTAGCATGCGATCAGCCTCTGTTGCGTGCGTGACGCTCCCCTATTTTGTAAATATTTATTAGTTTATTCTCTTTGCATGGTTTCTCACTTGTGATCTATTAATATGTCAATGTATGATTATTACATGCTTCATTATGTGATTCTTAATTGACTTAATGCCTAGTCTGCAAGAGTCAAGTAAGTGGATAGATAGGTATGCCTATAGAGTTCTGTTAGCAGTAGCCCTAATGTATTCTTGACCCTGACCAGGTCACCGTTTGGGTCCTCGCGATCCTTATAAGTCGAGTCTTGTTTAAGATCCCCCAATGTGAAAACATTTTTGAATTAAAATGAAAAAGGTTGCTTTTGCTTGTACCCACGGGTACTAATGTGTTCACTCGTTTTTCGCTACTTTGCATTTCCAGGCATTCTTATGAAATTGATATGAATGTGTAATAATATGATTTGTCATTATGATGTTATATGAATGTTAAATCTTATAAGTATCTGATGATTGTGATTTATGATGTACGCTTGTTGCTATATATTTATGTATGTGCCATATGTATGTGAACTGCCTTAACGTCCACTATGAGTGGTCATTCATCTTTTGGTTTTTCCCACTAAGCGTTATCGCTTAGCATGGGTTTATCCCTTCAGGTGTGGAAGCGGTGGAAGTTTTAGGATGTCTGATCTGCAGCAGCCTAAGACAACACAATATGAGGGCTTTTGTTTGAGGATTAGTTGTTTTTGTCATTTTCTAATACTTGATGTATAGCTTTTGGTTTGTAACCAATTTTGTATTATGTAAGCTCTCAGTTTTGTATTTATGTAATTTGGTATTGTAAATAATAGGTAACGTAAATATTTTGGTATATCAATCAATATGATTTGATAATTTCAATTTGGGCTCTATTGTATTTCTCTTTGAATGTATGATAGTTTATCAATTTTTAGTTCCCGATTCTTTTATCACATATGTTTGTTCTTCAATTTCGAGGATATTTCGATTTATGCTATGCTTGGTTTTTCAGTGTGGTGAGAACCCTTATCTATGCGGGCATTCACTCCTCCTTGCGGGTGAGCTCCCTTACGTATGGGTAAGGGGTGTTACAATTTTATTGGTATCAGAGCATAGGTTTAGAATTTTCTAGGTGACTGTAGAATAGGATTTTGTTTAGGATTGTGTTGGCCTGATGTGGATATCCTTATATTTTGTAGTTAGACGGAGTCTGCGCATGGATCTCTCGAGGGGTCAGCTGAGAGTGCAAATCCCCAAGAGAAAGATCCATATATTTTTGGTCCTACTCAGCCAGCTAGGGTGCAGCCTGAGGCTCTAGCCATACCTTTTGAGGCTATGCTTAAGATATCTCAGGATATGGCTAGAGTCTTAGAAAGAGTGACCGCCTTGAGAGCTTCGATTGAGAGTATGAGAAAGTCTAGAGCTGAAGATTTTTATGGGACAAGTTTGGATGAATCCGATAAGGTAGAGATGTGGATTGAAAAAGTGAAGAGAGTGTTGGAAAAGATCCGTTGTCCTCAGGATAGGGAAGTTGAGTGTGTGGTTTCGCTCGTGCAAGGTTTCGCCTACGATTGGTGGAAATTGGTTCTGAGATAACCTCAGTTGCCCAACCTAGTCATATGGGAGTTCTTTGAGTGGGAGTTCCACAATAAGTATGTGACTCGGGCTTATAAGGAAGCTAGATGGGCATAATTTTTGAGTTTTAAGCAGAGAGCTTTGTCAGTGGTAGACTATAAGAAGGAGTTTAACTGGCTTAGTAAGCATGCGCCTCCAAGTGTTCTTACAGAAGATTTCCTTTGCTAGCACTTGAGGCAAGCTTGAATGAGACTCTAAGAGCGATGTTGATTTTTTTGATGAGTTCTTCGATGGTTAGCTATTACCAAATTGTACAAGCAGCTTTGCGAGCAGAACGCTCAGAGACTGTTTTGAGGGAAAGAGCTCAGAGGAGAAATCCCTCTCGGGGAGGCTCATCTTCGGGTAAGAGGTTAAGGAACACCCAAGGGAATTCCTTGGATGAGTCTTCCAACAGTCCTGCTTCAAGGGGTAGGAGACAGGGATCTTCTCATGTGTCGGGTGCTAATAGAGGAGGTTCGAGTGGTAGAGATGAGGTGGTATCGTAATGTTCGCATTGCCATAAGCGCTAAAACGGCGAGTGTCATTGGTTGATGGGAGGTTGCTTCTAATGTGGTATCACGGACCATTTTTTGGCTAATTACCCAAGGTGAAGTGAGAATAATTGGGATCAGCAAGAGGCTAGTAGAGTGGGATCAATGCCCCATAGGCCAGCCAGGGTAGAGGTAGAGGTTGAGGCCGAGGTGGACGGCCTACAGACAGAGCTTCATCTGAGTCCACGGATTATCCTCAAGTGGCACCAATAAGAGCTTATGCTATGAGAGCTCGGGAGGAGCAAGATGCACCTGAAGTGATTGCTGGTAATTTCCTACTCCTTGATACTGAATTGCATGCTCAAATAGACCCTAGGTCCACACACTTATATTTATGTTCTGATAGGTTGTGTGCTAAATTACCTAATATGGATCAGTTAGACTATGAGATTTGTGTGACCAGTCCCTTAGGGCATAGTGTCAAGAGTAGAGTATATAAGAATTGTCCCCTAATGGTGCAAGGTGTAGAGTTTCCTGTGCATCTGATTAGTTTGCCTTTCAATGAGTTTGATTTGATTCTGGGTATGGATTGGTTGTGTAAGCACCGGGCTATGGTGGATTGTCATAGGAAAATAGTTATACTCAGAGATTGTAATTAGTCTGTAGTGGTTGTGAGAGGTTTAGGGTCTAGTTCTTTGGGTAATGTGATCTCGGCTATGCAAGCTAGACATTTTATGAGAAAAGGTTGTGAAGCATATTTGGCCTTTGTTTTGGATTCTAAATGGAGTCAAGTGGAAATGCAGGATATTCCAGCAGGGAGGGAGTTTGTGGATGGGTTTTCGGAAGAGTTGCCGGGTTTGTCACCAGAGAGGAAAGTGGTGCTATCCATAGAGATTTTGTCGGGTACTACCTCGATTTCTAAAGCTCCTTATCGAATGGCTCATGTGGAATTGAAAGAACTAAAGATTCAACTATAGGAGCTATTGGATAAAGGCTTTATAAGGCCCAGCATTTCTCCAAGGGGTGCTCCGATTTTGTTTGTTAAGAAAAAGGATGACACCCTAAGGATGTGTATCGACTATCGGCAAATTAATAAAGTCACTATGAAGAACAAGTATCCGTTACCTCAGATTGAGGATTTATTCGATCAGTTGAGGGGGTACCGGAGTGTTTTCTAAGATTGATTTGAGATCGAGTTATTATTAGTTACGGGTTAAGGAAGTGGATGTTGCTAAGACTGCTTTTCGGATGCGATATGGACACTATGAGTTCTTAGTGAAGCTGTTTGGGTTGACAAATGCACCAGCGGTTTTTATGGATTTGATGAATAGAGTGTTTAGGCCATTTCTTGACCTATTTGTGATAGTGTTTATTGATGATATTTTGGTTTACTCGAAGGATAAGAGTGAGCATGAGGAACATTTACGGACTGTACTTCAAATGTTGAGGGATCATCGGTTATTTGCGAAGCTCGGTAAGTGTGAATTTTGGTTAAAAGAGGTGTCTTTCTTAGGAAATATCATTTCCTCTAAGGGTATTCACGCGTTGATACGTCTAAAGTTGAAGCGATTGTGAATTGGATACCACCTAAGAATGTGCCAGAGGTGAGGAGTTTTCTTGGTTTAGTGGTTATTATAGGCAGTTTGTAGGCTTCTTCGAAAAGGAGTTAAGTTTGAGTGGTCCAATAGGTGTCAGGCGAGTTTTAATCAGTTGAAGAGTATGTTAGTTGAGGCTCTTGTACTTACTCAACCCATCTTGAGTAAAGAGTATACTACGTATAGTGACGCTTCGGGTATTGGACTTGGTTGCATTTTTATGCAAGACGGTAAGGTGATAGCTTATGCATCCAGGCAATTGAAGCCCCATGAGCAGAATTATTCGATGCATGACTTGGAATTAGCTGCAGTGGCTTTTGCTCTTAAGATTTGGCGTTATTATCTGTATGGGGAGACTTGTAGAATCTTCATCGACCTTAAGAGTTTGAAGTATCTGCTCACACAGAAAGAGTAGAATCTGAGACAACGTCGGTGATTAGAATTGTTCAAGGACTATGATTGCATAGTAGATTACGATCCAGGCAAAGCAAATATGGTCACTGATGCTTTGAGTCGGAAGTCAGTTTCGGCTCTAGCATTGTAGCATGGTAAATGGAGATTTGATTCTAATGGAGCTCTAATTGCCCAGTTAAGAACTAGGTCAAGTCTGAAGCAGTTTATTGTTGATGCTCAGATGAGGGATCCTAAGTTGCAACGTGCTTTGCAAGTGGTTAAAAGTGGAGGTCAGACTGAGTACTCTGTGGATAGTGAAGGGGTGCTAAGCTATAGAAATTATTTATGTGTGCCTAATGAAGGAGAATTGAAGAGAAGGTTGTTACAAGAGGTGCACACTGTGGTTTTTGCTATGCATCCAGGAAGTGTTAAGATGTACCGTGATTTGAAGCCATTTTATTGGTGGCCCGATATGAAGAGGGATATTGTGGACTTAGCAGGTAAAGGCCGAGCACTAAGTTCCGTCAGGTTTGCTCACTCCTTTGCCTATTCCTCACTAGAAGTGAGACAACGTCATCATCTATTTTTTATCAGGTTTGCCTTTGACTCAGAGGAAGCATGACTCCATATGGGTGATAGTCGACCGGCTTACTAAGTCGGCTTATTTCTTATCGGTTCGACTCGATTATCCTATGGATCGATTGGCAGAGATTTATGTGAATGAGATAGTTTGGCTTCACGGATTGCCTCTTTTGATTGTGTCTGGTGGGGATCCTAGGTTCATGTCAAAATTTTGGAAAGAATTGCAGTTAGCTTGGGTACTCGATTGAATTTCAACACTACTTTCCATCGTTAGACTGACAGTCAGTCAGAGAGGGTTATTCATTTTTTAGAGGATATGCTTCGGGGTTGTGTATTGAATTTTTCGGGCAATTGGGACAGATATGTATCGTTGATGGAGTTCGCTTATAACAACAGTCATCAGATGAGTATCGAGATGGCACCTTACGAGGCTCTCTAAGGATGAAAATGTAGGACTCCAGTGTGTTGGACTAAATTGACTGAGCGTTCCATTGTTGGTCCGAAATTGGTTAGGGACACTGAAGAAAAGATCAGATTAGTTCAGCAGAATCTAAAAGCAGAAAGAGACAGGCAGAGATCCTATGCTAATTTGAAGTGAAAAGATATTCAGTATAACGTCGGAGATAAATTTTTCCTAAAAGTATCGCCTTGGCGTAAGATTCTCCGTTTTGGCAAGAAGGGAAAACTTAGTTCGAGGTTCATAGGGCCGTATGAGATTTTGGAATGGATTGGACCTGTTGCCTACCGATTGGCATTACCGGAAGAGTTAGCCAAGCTTGATAATGTGTTTCACGTGTTGATGCTTCATCGATATAGATTAGATGCCTCACATGTACTATTGGTTCAAGATGTATAGGCCCATTCGGATTATTCATATGATGAGGACCCAAGGTTATTTTGGCTCGGGAAGTGAGACAGCTCCGAAACAAGTAGATTCCATTGGTTAAAATATTGTGGCAACACCATGGGGTTGAACAAGCTACATGAAAACCAGAATCAGTTATGAGATCTCAGTATTCACAATTGTTCAGTGTAGGTGTGAATTTCGAGGATGAAATTCTTTTTATGGAGGGGAAAGTTGTAACACCCCAATTTTCACCCTAGTAGTTTTGAGCATGTGTGTGTGTGTGTAAGTTTAAGGATATTTTTGTATGATAATTTTCAATTATGTGGTTTAATTATTAGGTGAAGAAAAGAAGAAGGACTAGATTGGAAGTTTGCCAAATCCACCATTGATTTAGTGACACTTGGATGGTGGAGATGAGGTAAGAGAAGAAGAGATTTAAATTTGTTGAGGATGAGAGAAAGAGAAAGGGAAAGCAAATTTTGTTCATTTTTCCCATTCTCTTCCCCTTCTTAGCCTCCTCTTCTTCTTCCCTTACTCCTCTTCCTCCTCTAGTGGCTATGATTCACGCATGAGTTCGGTATAGTTCCAGGTTTTAGGTAAGTGTTTTAGTCTTCTTCTTCTTCTTCTTCCTTAGTCCTGTTTGGTTGTGTGTGTATGTGGCTGTGTTTGGGTTTTGAGTAATTGTTGTGTTTTGGGTTTGGATTTTGTTTAGAGTTACCTGCTAGAGAACCCAAGGGGAAGGAAAAAGCAAGTGGTAGTGAAGCCCTTTGATTTTGTGGAGCTAAGGAGCCAAAGGTTTGGGATTTGTGTGAAACTGAATGATTTGATTTTAGAATTTTGTTATGATTTTTGGAAATTTGTTGAATTAAACTTGTTTATATTGTATGAATGATGTGGGTTTTGATTATTTTTGAGTGGATTTGAGATGGGAGTTGCATATTGAGGGATAGATTGAATTTATGTGGTTTTTGGAGGAAATTTCTGGGTTTATGAATTTTGATATTCAAATTGCTTCTTTTATCATTTTGATTCTTCATTCAAGTGTATAATTTAGGTAATATTATGGGCAATGTGTTTTGGTTGTTGATTTATGCTTTAATTGAAATAATTCAAATATTGGTTTGATTTTGGATGGTTTTGGGTTGTGGAGGTGATGTGCAGATCGGCAGTGGGAGCTGGAAATTTTGCTATGTCGTGAGCGCGATAGAGTTCGATCATTTGAGCTTCTGTCGAAGAGGGTCTTTGTCATCAGTGTGACCTCGATAAGCCGAGCATCTGCCGGGTTGATCATTGTTGTGAGCGCGAGAGTGAACTCCCTACCCTCTGTCGCGAGCGCAACCTACATTGCAATCGCGAAAGAGGCGTTTCGGCCTTTCCTTCGCGAGCTCGATTGGCTATCGTGAGCACGTCTGGACATGCGATCATCCTCTATTGTGACCTGATATGGACCCTGATCAGGTCACTATTTGGGTCCTCGCGATCCTTACATGTTGTGTCTTATTTAAGATCCCCCAATGTGAAAATGTTTTTGAATTAAAATGAAAGAAGTTACTTTTGCTTGTACCCACGAGTACTAATGTGTTCACTTGTTATCTGCTACTTTGAGTTTGTAGGCATTCTTATGAAATTGATATGAATATGTAATAATATGATTTGCCATTATGATGCCATATAAATGTTAAATCTTGTAAGTATCTGACGATTGTGATTTATGATTTACACTTGTTGTAATATATTTATATATGTGCCTTATGTATGTGAATTGCCTTAACGTCCACTTTGAGTGGTCATTCATCTTTTGACTTAGCACGAGTTTTTATCGATGCAGGTGTGGAAGTGGTGGAAGTTTTGGGATGTCTGATCCGCAGCAGCCTAGGCCAACACAATATGAGGGCTTTTGTTTGAGGCTTAGTTGTTTTTGGCATTTTGTAATACTTGTTGTATAGCTTTTGGTTTGTAACCAATTTTGTATTATGTAAGCTCTCAGTTTTGTATTTATGTAACTTGATATTGTAAACAGTTGGTAATGTAAATATTTTGGTATATCAATGAATGTGATTTGATAATTTCAGTTTGGGCTCTATTGTGTTTCTCTTTGAATGTATAATAGTTTACCAATTTTTAGTTTCCAATTCTTTTATCATATATGTATGTTCTTCAGTTTCGAGGATATTTCGGTTTATGCTATGCTTGGTTTTTTGGTGTGGTGACAACCCTTATCTATGCGGGCATTCACTCCTTCTTGCGGGTGAGCTCCCTTACGTATGGGTAAGGGGTGTTACACGGCATCTCCCGAAGCCAACACAATAGGGGTTCGCTTTTGTAGGTTGTTGTATAGTGTTGTGTAGAACTTTGTAAATGTAACTTTTGAGCGGGTATATTATAGTTTATGGTTTGTAATAACAATGATGTTTGTGCAGGCCTATAATACTATAATATTGTAATGAGACTTTTACTGTTATAATAATATAAAGTGTGATGGTTTTTGCATGTATATCTATATGATTTCAAGTTAATATACACGAAATTTTATATTTCGGCTTTTAATAACTTAAGTGTTTTGATTAGAGTTTTTGTTGTATGGCAACCTTCACCTGCCGTGGTAACCTACTATGTGCTGGTAAAGGGGAGTTACATTTAAGAGCAGGTTCACAAGTAAAATTTGAAGGACTTTTGGATATGTATATATGGCATGTATATGTAAATTAATTAAAGAGTTTAGTTATGTGTAATGGATTGTATAAGTTTGGTATGGATGTTTTAAATATTTTAGACAATTATGGTGTGAGTATGATGGATGACATATATTGAGGCTATAATGAGGATATATTGTGATGTATGAACTGTTGTGCTTTTTGTGGGCTGTGGAATTATTTGGTCTGCAGGAGGAGAGGTTATATATTTATAGCCGTTATATTGCCAAAATGTTGACCCAATGAATGGTAAATAAGATAGTTATAGGTCAATCGGCAAAAGTTATACAAAGGCTATTAAAAAGGATAAACTTGAGTTATTAGAAAGGTACACAAGTATGACTAAGGAAGTAAGTGGGGTTATGCAAGTAGGAAAAAAAATTTACTCATTTTAGCAATAAACTGATAATAGATGTACTTTAAACAATCATGGTAATCACCTAAGCAAGCTAAACGTATGTACTATATAAGTGAATTATGGGTGTTACATTGGTCACTCAAGTGACAGAAAAATCAAGTGGTTTTATCTAAACCCTTCCATAGAACAGTTACTATGCAATTACTCATTTCCCCTTACTTTATCTCATTAAGGTTTTGAGTATGGATTTTATCAACTCATATAAGCCTAAATATAGTTGCTCCAATAATTTAACCATTATTCTCAAAATGCACATTGTGATCTCGTCCACCTTGGCAGTCCACTCTAGCCAAAGATTCTCCGAACAAATGTATTACAAAACAATGAGATAACTCCTTTAATAAATTCAGGATGGTGAATTCTTTATTGATCACTCAACTATCTTTATGTAAGTCATGATATACCCAATCTCCTAACTAAGTATACCCCTCGATGAAGGTAAGCAGTTATGGAGTCAAAGTATACCACTCACTTCTTAAGATAACTTTAGTGATTTCAAGTTCGAGGATACTTGCACCATTGCTATAAAGAGATTTCTCACTGACATAGATTTAATATGCATGTGAGAATTCTCTTGGCAGGTCTCTAATGTACTTGTTCTTGTTAGCTTTGATCATCTCCATAATCATATTTATGAGAATCACTGCTTGAACCTTTCAGGAAGCATAACATGTGCTAGTCTATCCGTATTAACAATGTCTTGTCTTGTTAATACTATGACTAAGGATATTTAGGTATTACTACATTGGCATGCAATAGACATCTCATATCATGAACTCTTTCATGATAGACTTTGCATTGTGTTTATAATACCAAGGATTTTATTTATTAATTTAAGATACGAAATCAAACTAAAGGTAATCATAACATAGTATTAATAAATGAGTGATGCCTTCTCATAAATGATAACGGGGTTTATATACATGAAAAAGATCTATAAATATACGTGGGCTCTAGGGCATATATTGCTAATAATCTCCCACTTGCACTAGAGCTAGTCACCCATATGTGTTAAGCCCGTATCGTGTACATGGTGATTGTACTTGTTGTGGGATAGTGCCTTAGTAAGAGGATTTGCCACATTATCATCTATGGGGCCCTTTCTATCTTCACATCATTTCATGCTATAATCTTCCGGATGAGATGGTAGCATCTGAGAACATGTTTAAGCACTGATGAGATCATGGTTCCTTTGCCTGTGCATTGGCTCCATTGTTGTCATAATACAAGGGTATCAGATCAATAATGCTAGGGACCATTTTTAGTTCAACAATGAACTTTTTGATCCATACTACCTCCTTAGCTGCCTTTGAAGCAGTAATGTACTCAGCTTCTGTAGTAGAATCAGCAGTCGTCTCTTATTTAAAACTTTTCAAACTGACTGCTCCTCCTCCTAATATGGACACAAAACCCCAATTGTGATTTACAGTCATCCTTGTTAGATAGAAAGCTAGGATCAATATACCCACTTACAAGTAAATCACCCTCTCTATATACTAAGAATATATCCTTAGTCCTTCTTACGTACATAAGAATATTCTTGATTGCACTCTAGTGTTGCTCTCCATAATTGAATTGGATTTAGTTTGTGACACTGAAAATGAATGCTACATCTAGACATGTACATAACATAGCATAAATGATAGAACCAATTACAGATGCATATGAATTCTATTCATGTTCTCTCCATCCTTTTGTGCCTTAGGGCATATAGACTTAGAATGGCGTTTCCCATGTGCCATAGGTATAAACCCTTTCTTAGAGAGATCCATATTGAACCTCTTCAATACTTTATCTATGTATGTAGACTATGAAAGACTCAGTAATCTAATAGATCTATCTTTATAGATCCTAATTCTGAGAATATAGGATGCTTTTCCAAGATCTTTCATGGAGAATTATTTGGATAACAAAATTTTCACTGACTGAAGAACATAGATGTTTCCCATGATCAATATCTCATCCATATATATGACAAGGAAAATGACTACACTCCCATTGACCTTCTTATACACATAAGGTTCATCATCATTCTGTGAGAAACTAAAGTCTTTGATTCTCTCATTGAATCATATGTTCCATCTCATAGATGTTTGCTTCAATCCATAGATGGATCTTTAAAGCTTGCATAACTTTTCACCATCTCTAGATGTGAACCCCTCAGGCTGTGTCATATACACACCCTCAGTCAGATTTCCATTTATGAAAGTTGTTTTCACATCCATTTGCCAAATTTCATAATCATAATGAGTGGCAATGGCTAAAAGTTTTATGCTGGATTTAAGCATCGCTATTGGAGAAAAGGTGTCATCAAAGTCAATTCCTTCTCTTTGACAATAACCTTTAGCTAACCCTATGGGTTTTATTCCTTCAGGTGGTCGAGTAAAAGTCCATACTTTTTTTCTCATCTATGGAGTCCATTTTGAACTGCATAGCCTTAAGCCATAATTCATGTTTTGAACTATTCAAAATTTTTTGATAGCTTGTAGCCTTATTGTCCTATACTACAGTTACATTCTTATTTGAGTCCATGAGAAATCCATATCTCATTAAGATAGAACGTATTCTAGTATACCTTTTAGGAACTTATATACATTTAGGTTCAACTGTGTTAGGTTTTGGCTTTTTATAAAAAAATAAATAAAAATGCAACAAAAAAATAACAAAACCCACTATGGATCCATGCATTTCAATTGAGTCAAAAGGGGATTATAAATACTAGCCTTTTCTGCACAAAAGCTAATGACTTGTCCAAAAGTTAGATCAATCCATAGTTGCTGCTCTAAGAACCACCACCCTCTATTGGTATCCACACATAAATGGTCACGAACGGGACTGAAGGGTGCTAGCTCCTTATGTGAAACTAGGATTCTTTATCTTTTTCTCTCTATTCTTTCTTTTTGGAGACAATTATTAGGGCTTCTAACTATATATATATATATATATAGTCACACGTTAATCCTAACTTAATCTAATGAGTAGTTAACATGTATATCAGATATCTAGAGATATTTTAGGAATAATAATAATTCCTTATTCAAATATAATTTTGAATTTTAACCAAAAGGAAATTATATATTATGTTTATCATGTCAGTATGAGATGTGATGTACGATGATATATGTGTATGAGATGCCATGTTTGGAATGATGTATAATGTATATATAAATAGACATTATAACTTAAACATTAAAATTCCTTCACCATAATAGTAAGTCTTATGCCACCAATGATTATAACACTTGTTAAGACTTTGATCACCAAAATGTGGGTTTTATTGAAGCAAAGTAAGCTGTACTAGATGACCCTATTCCTGAGGACCTGCCTCCTGATGCCTCTAGAGATATAAAGGATAAACATAAGAAACATCTTAATGATTCTATTGAGGTTGGATGTCTTATGTTAGCTACTATATGCCTATAACTTCAGAAGACTTTGGAACACATGGAGGTTTAGGAGCTGAGTGTGCATCTCAAAGAGACTTTCCAATAACAAGCAAGGTAGAAAAGGTATGAAACTACCAAAGCACTGCATTCCTGCAAAATGGCTGAAGGTGTATTAGTAAGTGATCATGTTCTAAAAATGAAAGGCTATATTGATCACCTTAAAAGGCTTGGATTTCCCCTTAGTTTAGAATTGGCTACGAATTTGATTCTCAATTTATTACCTAATAGTTATGACCTGTTTGTCATGAACTATAGTATGAATAATATGGAGAAATTCCTTGCTGAGCTGCATGCAAAGCTTAAACTAGCTGAGGAAAGTATTAAGAAAAACTTGGTCATACACTTATAGTTAACAAAAGGAAGGGAATGAAAAATAAGGATAAGGCTAAGGCAAAAGTTACCGATAAGTCTAAGATACGAGCCAAACCCAAATCCAAGGCAAAAGATCTGAATGAGGGAGTTTGCTACCATTGCAATAAACCTGGTCATTGGAAAAGGAATTGCAAGCTCTATTTGGAAGAAGAAGAAGAAGAAGAAGAAGAAGAAGAAGAAGAGTGAGACTACATCTTCAGGTATTTATGTTATAGAAATTAACACTACAAGAAAAATTGAAAATAGAGACGAAAAAATAGAGATGAAAATTTTTTCGTCTCTATTTAGAGATGAAAATCAATTTTCGTCTCTAAATAGAGACAGAAAGATCTATTCGTCTCTATTTAGAGACGAAAAAACTTTCGTCTCTAAAATTCAATCTCAAATTACTATATTTAGAGACGGATAATGGATTCAGTCGCTAAAAATGGCGGGATTGATTTTTCTCCATATTTAGAGACGGTATTTAGAGACAAAATATTGTTTTTATCTCTATTTAGAGACAGAATACAAGTTTTGTCTCTAAATAGAGATAGAAATGAATGTCCGTCTCTAAAAATGGAGACGGACGTTTTTGTCCGTCTCTAAATAGAGAAGGAATAAGTATTGTGATGGCCTCATTATCGGGTTAGCCGAGAATAATTTTTTCTCGATAGTGAATAGTGACACCGGGGTAAATAGTACCTACCGGAGTCGAAAAATATTTTATTTGATTATTGGAAAACATAAGTTACAGTGAGTTTGAAGTTAAAATTTGTAGTGAAATCGATGTTAAGTATGGCCTCAAAAGTTGAAAATAAGAAAAAGTCACGGATTCGGTATAAATAGTAACTAGTTTGACCGAGTGTTTGACTGGACCGTAGAGGATGCTATGAACCTTAAAAAAATAATCTGAAAATATGAATGCGCTCGTATGAATGAGTAAAATCATATGGTAATGAAAAATTAATTTTTTGTGACACTGAAAAATTGAATTATCGGACTGATAAATAATTAGCGGACCAGGAAATAATTTTGATTATTGGAGTCTAATTAATATGTGTTAAGAACCATGGAGTCATTTTTATGAGGAATTAAGCTTAGAAAATAACGAAAAATAAATGATTTTGGTTTAAATAGTACTCAGTTGACCGAAAGTTTGACCGAGACTTTAAAAATATCAAATGATATCCAAAATTGATGAAAATACTCAGACTGGCTCTAGATGATATGTAGAAATGTTTGGTAGTAAAAGGATAATTTTTCGAGGACATTGAAAATTCACTGATCGGATTGGTTTGAGTGAACCGGACCTAAAACGGACTCCGATTGAGGTGAAATTTGGTGTACAACCTAATTTTTATATGATATGAATTAGAAAATTATTTTTGGGAGAATTTGAGCATGGTAAAAGAGAAAATTAAATTAAGAGTTCAAATTGAGCCATAAAAGTGGTTTGAGTTTGGATTGGTTGGCCCAACTTGGTTGGACCTTAAACCAACCCAAAAACCCACTATAAAAGCCCCAAAAATTTGTATGTTTGCCTAGATTTTTTCAGCAACCCGTTCTCCTTTCTTCTCTCCCTCACCCAAAGCCATTTCTTCTTCCTCTTTAATGTGATTTTTTCGATTTTTCTTCCAATTCTTCTTCAATCCAAGCTTTTAGCTTGATTAGCAGCCCCTAATGAAGGTTATAGCAGCCCTAATTTCTGAAATTGGTGAAGATTAAGAGAGAAATCAAAATTCTAGGTTTTGGGCAAAGATGAGGTAATTTGTAATTAATGGATTTTAATTGATTTCTTTTGTTCTAATAACTCAATTAGGTTGTATATTATTAGTTTATAAGGTTTAATTGAGTTATTAATGGATGATTTTCTTGGTTGTTCTACATGGGGATTTTAGCCATATGGTTTTAAGGTGAAGAAGGTGATTCTTATAAGTTAAAAGAGTGAGAAAGCAAGAAAGAAAGAGCTAATGAAGATGAAGGAGCCATCAAATGAGGTTTGGAAATTATTGTGCTAATTCTTGTGTTAATGAAGAATTATTGATGGATTGAATGTTTTAAAGTGTTTGTATATTTGTTATGTTGATTTGGATTGAATTTGGTGAATTGATGGTGTCCAATTAATTGATTATGGGTTTATTGAATTACCTAGTGCAATTCTGTCCAAAGGGTGGATTGACCTTTGGTGACTATTTTACATATAAGTTGAGTTTAATAACTCCAAATTAAGTGATTCTATTTCCATTAGAACCATAACATCCATACCTACAAATGTCATAGAAATGACCATGAGCTAATTACAGTTTTAAAACCCCAAAAAGTGGCAATACCAAAAAGCTTTTTATTTTGGTCGAGTGGCTGGAACCAGTTTTGTCATAGTTGTTGTCTGACCTCAGTCCGGTTTTTAGGCCATAACTCTAGTTATCAATCTCCAAATTGGGTGATTCCAGATACTTATGAACTCTAGCTTTTGTACCTACAAATATCTTAGAAATAGCCATAATTTATTTCTGGCTCTAAGGTCTCCAAAACTGTAGCCCTTTTTCCTTGAACAGGGCTTTGGAGCAGTCTTTGTTTATGATGTCATATCTCCTAGGTTACAGATCTAAATGATCTGAAATTTATTCCATTAGATAGTAACATCTTGGGGATCTTTTTTTAAGAAGATAATGTTGGCTAAAAATGACGTTTACTTGTTGATTATGAGTGGATAATTAGGTTGAAAATATTGTTTTTCCAAAAAAACACAGCTGTGCTCGATAAGCACAGCTATGCCCTCCAAAACACAGCTGTGCTCTCAAAACATAGCTATTCTTTTAGAAACACAGCTATGCCAAAAAAACACAGCTGTGTCCGTTGAAACACAGCCGTTTTTTAGCATGATTTCTTTTGTTTATGATCTAACTTATGAATTTTGCTACCAAATGAACTTGGTTTTAAACCAAATTAAATATGATTATTATTTAGCAATAATAAATTATATTTGTCTAGTTTTTGTGTTATTTTAAAAATTATTCGTATGATTTAGTTTTCGTTTTAAATCTTCTTTTAACATGAACTCCCTGAAACTTATTTGGTATATTCGAACGACTTATGATTAAAGAATTGACTAGGAATATATTAGACTATAATATAAATAATATGATAGGTATTAAATTGATGATATGCAATTAATATTATGCAGGATATTATTTAATAAATATTTAGTAATATTAAATAATATTTATTCGGATCTTACACTGTTAAATAGGGAATTTCAAGAAATACGCAGATTATTATTTTATGATGTATAATTTATCATCTTATCTATTTTCTGATCTGCTACCTGATTATATGTGTATTATGTTTTTACACAATAGATTAGAGTATGTAGAACTACGTGGTTCTGATTCCCAATTCTTGAGATACGTAGGAAACTTGGAATATTTATTCCAAGTTCGAACCAAATTATGAGAAATGGATGTGTGCTTAGAAATGTACAAGTTCCTCAAAGTGTTAAAATGTGAAAAACCTAATTTTTTATGTATTTTGATGATAATTAATGGTATGTCTATGTTAATCAACATGTAATTATGCTAAATGAATCATAAATGGTATAAAAAGAATTTATGGTGAATTATTGACATGTTGGTTGAATGGTATACATATGTTTATTCATGTATATTATGATGACATGATGAGTTAATGACATGACATGGCATAAGAATGAAAAGTAAGGGAATAGATGATAAAATTCCATGAAATGTATGTATGATTACTTAAAGATATGAAAATTAGAATAAGGATTCCCTATGTAGTAATCTGGTAGTCAAGTCTAGTACAGGATATGTTGGCTAGCCATAAGGACATAAGACCGCGAGTGTGAGCATGGCATCTCACTTATGGTAGACCAATGACGGTCCAATCTCTCTATATCTGAATATCTGAATATCTAAATTGTACTGTACAGTATTTAAAGATAGAGGTAGTCCCTCGGGATTCCTCTAGTATGTATTAAAGACTGAAGTGATCTTTCATGGTCCTTCAGGTTGTTCGAGCCTTTAGGGGTTCGCGTCTTGTTTATCTTGGTCATAGATCTCTTCCAATTTTATACAGGGACAAATGGCAACGAAAAATAATAAAATAAGTTTAAAATGATATGAATATGAAATATGAATGATTAGATAAGATATGCATGTGATTGTGTGATAAAGTTAAGTTAAGATAAGATTGAAAATGACATAATTGTAAATAGAAGAAAAAGAAAGGGCAAAATCGTAATATGTAAAATGTTTAGGGGCAATAAGGTAAATATGTGCTTTAATTGGTTGAATTATGATTTAAAAATGTTATTTGTGTGAAAAAGGACATAATTGTAATTAATAAAAAGTTTTGTAGGCATAATGGTAATTTTGCACCTAATGGATAAGTATGTAAATATGAAGTTAAGCTATCATATGTGTAAAATTAATGATAAATAATAAGTGCAGATTGAAAAAAAAGGTTATAGAATATGTTAAATGTTTTAAAAAAGTATGGCTAATAAAATGACTAGGTAAATATATAATAACTTAATGAGTAAATGATTGTATGCGATGATTGTATGTGCAAATATCCATTAGATGTTATGAATGTGGAAATGCCTATCTTATTGAATGAAATAAGGTTATAGAACTGTCAAAAGTGCGTATTAAATGAATGGTATCTTGATGATTACTATGAGTGGTCGTTTATATTATGTTTATGTATTCTCCACTAAGCTTTAAGCTTAGCACGGGTGTTTCATCCGTTTAGGTTTGAAGATAGAAGAGTCACCAAGGACATTCCGCAGCAGTTAAGGCCAACGAGTCTGTAGGAGTATCTTAATAAAATTTTAATTGTTAATTGTAATGTTATGAACTATGGCTTCATTAGTAAAGGATCTGTATATAATATGTGTATAGTAAAAGTATTATACGAATTGGTATGTGAAAGTATTGTGTATAAAAAAAATTATAACTCTGTTTTTTATATTGTTTCTGTAGTGTTTTAGCATCCTCTACTCGTCGTTATGCTCCAACCATATTACTGTGTGGAGGGTCACGTACGAGTAAGGGGTGTTATAAGTATTTCGTCTCTAAATAGAGATGGAATACCAATTCCCTCTCTATTTAGAGACGAAATATCAATTATGTCTCTATTTAGAGACGAAATTGGTATTCTGTCTCTAAAAATAGAGACGGAATAAGTATTCCGTCTCTATTTAGAGACGGAATACTTATTCCATATCTTTTTAAAGACGGAATTTTTAATTCCGTCTCTAAATATCGGGGATATAAAAACCCCCCTCCTCTTCTTTCCCACTCCTCCTTCTTTTCCCCCTCCTCCTTCTTTCCGCCCTCTACCCCTCTTCCAGATCCCAGTCGCTGCCCCCTCCCCCTCCAGAGCCCTTCGCCGTTCGGTTACCGCGCCATCGACGAGTCGACGCCGGCGATCTTCTCTGCCCCGTCGCCTGCTCCGGCGAGATCTGCAACAGGTATTTTTTTGAATTATTAAATGTAATATTATATCTAAATGTAGAATGTTATATGTTGTTGTGTATTTTTTAATTTATTTTTATTTATCTTGTATTTAAATTATTTTATAAATTTTAATTGCTTTAGAATTTTATAAATAGGTTATGTAGTTATTTTTTGTGTTATAGGTGTATATTGAATTATAATTTTTTTGAATGTGTATAGTTATTGTGCTATTTGGGTTTATTGAATTATATTATTTTGAATGTACATTTTGTGTTAAATTTGTGGCGTATGTTTATAATTTATGTTATGTTTATATTATTTATAATTTTCTTTGTGCAATGGATTTGTATTTGTTATTAAATTGGTATATTATTTGTGTACACATATAGTGTTTTGTGTGTGTATATTATTTTTTATTAAAATATTTATTATGTTATTATAATTTTTTCGAAATTGTAGTCTATTGTTAATGTTTTATTTTGGTATTAAATTGGGGTATATTAACTTTTTTGTTGTATATATCTAATATTTTATTATGATTGTTATTATGTAGATATTTTTTTATGGCATGCTTGTTAAAATTATATGTATTATTAATTTAAATATGTGAGATATATGTGTTGTGTAATTTTTTTTTCTTTCAAATTTTTTTTTTATTGTATGTATTGTTATTATAATTCAAATATTATGGTATTAAATTTGTGTACATATATTATTTTGGTGTATATATATAATTTTTATGATTTTTATTATGTTGATACAGTTTTTATTTTTTGTTTTATGGGATGTTTATTAAAATTATATGTACTAATTATGTGTTATATATATGTATGTCTTATTTTTTTTTTATATACTGTTTGCATTAGGGATGAGCAACGGTCGGTTCGGTTCAATAACCGAACCGAAATAATCAAAAACCTATTTATTATGATTTAAACAAACCGAACTGAACTGAAATTATATAATAATAGAATTCAAACCGAACCGATATTTTTCGTCGGTTTGTTCGGTTAACCGATAAAACTGAAATTTCAAAATTATAATTAAAAAAATTATCTAAAAATTATATAAAATTACAAATTATAAAACTAAAATAAAAACATTCAAATTAAAAAATGTACATATGTTTAATTTGAGTTCAAACCCCTTAGATTGAATTAAAACTACAAAAATAAAGTTAATTTTTGTAAAAAAATGAAAAAAATAACATATATTAATCACTATTCGATCGGTTCGATTTTTTTCGATTTTTGCCTTTCAAAATCGAACCAAACTGAAATAACCAAAATTAATATATTTTTAAAATCAAAACCGAACCGAAAAACCGAACCAAATTAAAAAAATCGATCGATTTGGTTTGGTTTTTCGGTTTGAACCGAAATTTGCTCACCCCTAGTTTGTATTGTGTATAATGTGGTATAATTGTTATTATACTTAGTGTTGTGTAAATTTGTATTATGTTTAATTTCATTTGAAGTATGTATTACGTATGTTGTTAAACTAATAGATAACATTTATAAATTATATTATATTTGTGATTGCGTATACCCATAACTGCCGCAACCGGTTCCGCATTTAGCTGTCCTGTGCGCCGAATCTCCGCCTATTACCGGTTACTTCACGATATGTACTTAAATTAGGTTGTTAATAATATGTATATGTTTGAATTAAGTTGCCTTAATTAGAAAATTTATTTCTGCTAATATTTATTGTTCTGTGTGTATACATTTCATGACCATGTTGTAATTTGATTGTAATGACTATGCGAAAATGATACTGTAATAACGTCATATGGTGCTGTAATGTGATGATTAAATTAAATTACAAATGTTGTAGTTCTATGTAGGCAATTGTGCTTAGTATTTTCTTTTGGACATTGTATAACTTGAAAGGATAAATTCACAACTATTGGTGAATTTATCCTTTTTATGCATGTTTGAGGTGGAAGGGGAAATTTGATATTGTATTGGTTTATTTATGGAGTTAAGATGTGTTGATAAGTTATAGAAGTGTGAAATTTGCTATTGTTTAACAGGGGGATAGGAACCTGTACAAGGGAAACTTTGTCCGTTTTTCCACAAAATTTTAAGCATTGTAATTTTCATAAGTAATGTAATTTGTCATGTATGAATGCAATTACATATAGATGTCAGTGTAAATTTAATTTTTTTAAATTAAATTACATATCTTATTGCATGTACCCCGCCGTTATCGGTCTCCACCGCCGTTTCGTTCCCCTGCATGCGTCTTTTCGATCCCATCCCTCCCTCTCCGACTGGTATCTTGACTAAAGGTCAGTTTTTCGTTATCAAAGTGATTTTGATAATAGTAAATATATATGTGTATGAGATTTTTATTTAGGTATTTTAATCATGTTTATATTCTGTGCTGTGCATATATATGTTGATATAATTTTTATGATGTTGATAATTTTTATTATATATATAATTTGGTTAAATATACCAGCATATTGTTTATATTTTAATTCCATATTATATTTATTTATATTTTTTTTATGTGTATTTGTTTTGAGTTGTACTTGTTATTATGTTTAAAATTTTGTAAGAGGATATTAAATGTGAGAGCTTATTGTAAAACTAATTATGAATTAATTTAAAAAAAATAGAATATAAAATTGAATTTAATTTAATTATGAAAATTGACATGCTTCGATACTAATTATGTATTTATGATTGTTGCATAATAGTTTAACAATAATGAATAATTTAGATAGAAGTTGGATGTATAGAAGACTAACGCCTGATGGTTACATTAATCTTGACTTTGCTGAAGGCGTTTAGTCCTTTATTGAGTATGCAAGCTCTCAACCTGCATACATGGATGGTTTGAAAATTAGATGTCCATGCAAAAAGTGTAAACATAGGTGTTATATTCCTACGGAGAATGTGCATCTACATTTGCTGAAAAAGGGATTTATGCCAAATTATTTTGAATGGACAAGGCATGGAGAGCCAATAACTTGTAGCACATCCAGAAGTTCAAAATTTGGACGAGATACAGTTGAATATGAATTGCATTCAGAATTTGTACCAGAGATGGTTGAATCTGAGTTGCATGGGGGGAGGGGGGGGGGGGGGAAGAGATTTGATGACAAGCAATGTTTTTGCTACTGAAAATTCTTATTCCCAAATGGTTTATGATCCAACGGGAAATACATTTCAACCCAATTTTGGTGGGATCGAGAAGAAGAACCCAACCCAAACACAAAAATTTTTTTTGACTTACTTAATGCCTCTGACCTAGAATTATGGCAAGGATGTGATAGTATGACACAATTAAGCTTAGTAGCTAGAATATTGAACATCAAATCTGAAGGTCATATTTTTGATCGGAGTTTAAATGAAATCCTGGCTTGGTATAAGGAATCATTGCCTTCGGATAATCAAATGGTTAAAAATTTTTATGAAATGAAGAAGTTGCTTCGGGGTCTAGGTTTGCCTGTAGAAAAAATTGATTGCTGTCGGCTCGGATGTATGATTTTTTAGGGAGATGGTGTGCAATTAATGGATTGCAAATTTTGTAATCAACCGAGGTTCAAGCCGATAAATGCTAATTAGAAGCAAAAATTAATACCATGGAAACGGATGTATTATTTTCCTATTACTCCAAGACTTCAGAGGCTGTATTCATCCGATGTTACTGCAAATCACCTGCGATGGCATAATGAACATGAACAGATAGATGGAGTAATGAGCCATCCATTAGACGCAGTTGCATGGAAATATTTTACGCCGACTTTGTTGCTGATAGTCTAAATGTTAGATTGGGTCTAAGCACAGATGGGTTTCAGCCTTTTAGGCAATCAGGACAAAAATATTCTACACGGCCAATAATAATAGTCCCTTATAATTTGCCTGCATGGATGTGTATGAATAAGGCTTACATATTTTTAATAGCGATTGTGCCGGGCCCGAAGAATCCAAAGCAGAAGATTGATGTATTCCTACAATGTTTGATTTTTGTATTGCAAAAATTATGGGAATTCGGTGTGCTAACATATGATGTGTCATGCAAACAGAATTTTATGATGAGAGCAGCTTTGATGTGGACAGTGAGCGATTTCCCTGCATATGCTATGCTATCAGGTTGGAGTACGGCGGGAAAACTAGCTTGTCCTTACTATGGAAATGATTCAGATGCTTTTTATCTTACTAATGGGTGTAAAATATCATGGTTTGATAATCATAGAAAATTTCTTCCTCCAAATCACCCTTTTGGACGAAATAAACACAAACTCATTAAGAATAAAGTTGTCCACGCCCCTCCTCCACCTTATAGATCGGGTGAAGAAATCTTGCAAGAGATTGATGAATTAGGGTTGCTGAAAGTAACAGAACTTGAAGCTGAAGAACTCAATAGTAGCATTTTTAAAAACTTTGGTTGGAGAAAACGTAGTATCTTCTGGGATTTGCCTTATTGAAAATTAAATTTGATACGGCATAATTTGGACGTGATGCATATCGAAAAAAAAATCGACAATATCTACAACACGATAATGAATATTGAAGGGAGGACCAAAGATAATGCAAAATCACATGCTGATTTGAAATTGTATTGCAAAAGAAGTGAATTAGACAGAGATTCTAGAACGGGCAAGTATCCAAAAGCGTGTTACACTTTACACAAAAGACAAAAGGAAGTTTTGTGCAAATGGTTGAGAAGCATAAAGTTTCCAAATGGTTATGTTTCAAATTTAGCAAGGTATGTTGACATGAGGAATTATAAATTATTCAGAATGAAAAGCCATGATTGCCATGTATTCAAGCAAAGGTTGATGCCAGTACTTTTCGCGAGTTGTTGCCTCAGAGAGTTTAGGAAGCTATAACTGAGTTAAGTTTATTTTTCAAAAACTTGACTTCATCTGAGATAAAGATGGCTGACATGGAAAAACTGGGGAATGAAATTACAGTAATACTTTGCAAATTAGAGGGAATTTTTCCTCCGAGCTTCTTTGACATTATGGAGCATTTACAAATACATTTAGCACATGAGGCCAAACTGGCAGGACCCGTTCAATATAGATGGATGTATCCCTTTTAAAGGTAAACCCAAATGTTTGATATATATACGATCGAATAATTTGTTAAGTTATTATTAACTAGAACCACAATTGCCATGTAGGTATTTGTATCACTTGAAAAAAAATATTAAAAATAAAGCACGGGTAGAAGGCTCAATATGCAATGTGTAGACACCGGGTCCTGAGGCGGTCCAAGATCAGGATTACCAGATGATAAAAATGATACTTGTTCACAGGAAAAAATGTCGAAGATGATGTTTCCCTTGTCGAGACCCTCATTTTTCTTAATAAAAAAATAAACAAATAAATATATATAATAAAAATTATAAAAAAAAATTTATTAAATTAAAAAAAAATAGGAAGTGTTATTTTTATAAACATCGAAATCTTTGATATATATATATATATATATATATATATATATATATATATATATATATATATATATATATATATATAAGCAATTAAATTAATAATTAAAAGTAACAAAAAAAAAATTTAAAAGATTTTAAAAAAAATGTTTGATTTTTTTTAAAAAGAAAGCGCATGTGGACAATTTGCCCACATGCAGCCTCCCATGGAAAGGTCCACATGCGGGCTTTCGCTCCAGGCTTTCGTTCCGCGCGCGTTTCCTCCTGCCTTTCGTCCTGTCCTTTTCTCACCTGCAAAATTTGTTTTTGGAACCCTAAAAAATCAATTTTCTTTCACATTTTAGTGTTATTTTGAAAAAATAAAAATTAGAAAATTAGATTTTGCTTTTTGTATTTTGGGAAGACAATGAATTAAAAGGGGAATTGAACTTCATTTTAAAGGGGATTGATTTTTCAAAAGGAAAAAGGAAGTTTGGTTTCCTCTCAAGCAAAGAAAAAAGGGCAGACGGAAAAAGACTTTAAAAATTTTTAGGAATTTAATTTTTATTCTTCTCTCAAAAATCTTTTTGTTCTTGGTTTGATTTGAGTAAGTAAAACTAATTTCCTTGGCTTAATTACTCCATCAAAAACTATTTTTTGAGTTATTTGCATTAAAATTTTTAGTTTTTTTTTTCTCAAATATTTTGGTATTTTGCCACCACAAACTTGCCGAGAGGACGGATTGAGACATCCTATTTCCGATCTATAAATTCTGAGGGTAAAAATTCTTGGATTTATTTTTACCATTTTATTTCATCTTATTTATTTTGCCTTATTTCTTTTTCTTATATTTATGTAGATGTGTTCTTAATAGTTGTTTTCCTACCACGTTTTTTTAATTTTTATCTCACTTTGGGTGTGATTTTAGTGATAGTTTTTTTTTACTTATTTGAACATTGTTTTTGCCTTGTGATTGTTTGTCCCTCATCTACCTTCCTTTACCCTTTTTTGTTTCATTTCCAATAGTCATCTGTTGTTGTTTATATTATTATTGTTGTTATTATTTTATCCATTACTATTACTACTAATGTTATTGTTTTTTTATTGTTATAATTAATATCATCATGGTTACTGTTATGTTGTATTACTATTATTTTATATTATTATTATTATTATTATTATTCATGCTATTATTATCATTATTATTAGCATTCTTATCATCATCGTTATATTTATTATCACTACTACTATTATTGTTATTATTATTATTATTATTGTTATTATTATTATTTTGTGGTATTATTATTATTATTATTAGTATTACTATTTTATGTTTATTTTGTGTTATCATTATTTATTATTGCGATTTTTGTTATTATTATTATTATTATTATTATTATTAATATTTTACTGGTGGTTGTTTCCACCTTTGCTATTGTCAACGTTTTACTACTACTACTACTAGTATTATTATTATTATTATTATTATTATTATTATGCCATGATTGTTTATTGTTATTGTTATCATAATTTTAGTGTAGTCATTGTTTTTGCCATTATCCTTATTTTTGGTATGATTTATTTTTAATTTACCTTGCATGTAAATTGCTTGTATATTAAATTAACATGTCCTACATTTATTTTGTCTTCATTTAACTAATTTTCGAAATTATTACTAATATTTTTAATGTTATTTTCAGTCTGAAATTTAAATGTTATTTGCATCATTTGAGCGTTCCTGTGACCACGCGAAGGGGTCACGACGCGTAGGAAATTAGCATCGCTTGGGTGAGACCTTTCCTATCCCTCTGTATGTTTGTGTTTACTTGTAAAATAAAATATTTTTATTTTGTGCACGTGTAAGATGAAAAGTCACTGAAATATCTTATAACTAAATTGGGATTTTACTAATAAAATTGGGACTAATGTCCCTCATTTTAGCCAAGAAATGTAAAATGTCACGATTAAAACGAAGAGTTAATTTTCTTAAAATTGGGATCACTCATCCCGATCTTCAAACCAACAATCCAATAATTCTTTGATCCCTCTTTAAGTGAGCAGAAAGGAACAAATGTTTCTAAATCAAACTAATGTCCCGATTTATGTATGTTTTTCTTATGTTTGATTTTGTTTATTTGTTTAAATTCATGTTCATACATTTCAGGCCCTTATAATTAATTTTGGGGCAATATTGTTTAGTTTTCATTTGGGATTATATTGCGTCACAATTTACATTTTTAATCTTCTTTTATTTGGGGTTGTATTTCGCCCCAATTTCTCTTGTAATTGTGTGCTTGACGTATTTATTACTTTTGAATGCTTGCAATGCGCTCTTAATTAAATGCATCAAATGTGTGAGATAAGAGGTAGAATTTTAGGAAATTAAAAACTTATTTATAATTAACCAAAATATAAATAAGAGTAAAGTCCCGAACACCAATATCTGGTTTAGACCAATAGAGGTTAGAGACCTTTCCCAATTTCTTGTAAATTGGGTGGCGACTCCAAAATACCTCAAAGGTACCTAAAGGCGCCGTGAGGCTAGATGATCCTTTCCAATGTTCTATTGGGAAGGAGGCATCTAAAATGTCTCATGGCACCTAAGATCAAAAAGACACGAACCAATCTCTCAAGCCCTAAAAGCGAGTCTCGCCTAAGAGGGCCTTTGCTAGGTTCGGCGCGTGTCACAGTGGTGACTCCACTGGAGATACATCATGACTTTGCTCTAAAAGTGTCTTAGTTAAAATTTATAGTTGAGTTTTTAAAACTAAAAATTCTATCTCTTTTCGAAATTGCATCACATCATTTTAGAGCCTTAGAATTACGCTAGTTGGTCCCCTATCTTACCCCTATACATTCCCGAAGCACAATCCTTGTAATGCCCCCGATGCCCCCGTTCTAAGGACGCCGGTGCGCTACCACATGCTCACTCAGAGACACGCATACATAATAGACACATCATAGCGGAAGCGTACAACACAATAATAATAACATAACTCAACATTAAATAAAACATATCTAACTGAACAATAATATTAAATACATCATTCAAAATTACAAAAGGATCCTTAACAAAAATTGCATAAACCACTAGTCAAAAGAATACATATACAAAAAGAATATAGGAGTAGACAAAAATATAAAGACTCTACTCCTAGTGGCCAACCCTGCAGATGCGCGATGAACCGAACACAACCTGCCACCTACACGGGAAAACAGCCCGTGCTAAGCGATAACGCTTAGTGGGGAGGAGCAAGAACAATAGAACACTATACAATAATATCATCCAATAACACATAAATTAAGCATCACACTGAATTCACTAAGTATCAGGGAACAAAGATATATATAAGTCAATAATCACTATATGAAATCAAAATTTCATAACAGAAAGCACTAAACAATTACACTAACTGGAATCACACAATATTCATAACACTTCACTAAACAAATACAAAACACTTCAAACAATAGCCTGAATTTCACTGGTGGAGGATACGGGAAAACTACACAGGAGACCGAAGCCTCAAATACTTTTATAACCGAAGGTAGCACGGGAGACTGGAGTCTCAAAATATTTTCACTAAAACCTTAACGGAGGTCAACCGTAATCACTTGACCCATAATGGGGTCAACACGGGCAGCTGCACTCACTAACCCTTCTTAAGCATGCTTAATTATCCACTACTTTGGCACTTCAGGCTTAAAAGACTTACTCTAAACATTTAACACTAGACAATGTCAAAAGCCAAAGTCCAACACTAACATGTCATTAATTATTAACACAATTCAAAAACATCAATACACTAGTATAAAAATTCAAGACATAACTTACACAATGCTAAAAAGACATGCGAATAGGGAGAAGAAATCATTTAAGCAAAACAAAACGGAACAGGCAGGAAAAAGGGCTCACTGTCGCAATCGCGACTTGTGTCACGCTCGTGATAGTAGCCGAGGAAGAGAGGCGAATCGCGAGTCGCGCATGCCATCGCGACTCGTGACGAAGTTGCCTCGCAGAAAGGAGCGGTCACGAGTCATGATCCTTGCTCACGATTCGTGACTGCCCACAAGGGAAGAGGGCACGAGTCGTGATTCACGCTCACGACTCGTGTCCTTTCCCACAAAAATCTTCACATGTCGTGAGCCATCTTCACGACTCGTGAAGAGGCTTCACGACTTGTGAAGATGCCTGGCGCCACTGCCGAGTCGTGCTGCCTCCTCATGACTCGGACGGATCTTCCCAGTACGCTGCGCACAGAGATGAACTATGGGATTCTGTCGCGATCGCGACAAGCGTCGCGCTCGTGACAACATCGTGTTTTCCAATTCCCAGCAGAAAACGTGAAACTCAGAGCTTAAGAAAATCAAAACCCATTTTACCCAGAATCATTTAACATGAAAAAAACATGTAAATTCTTACCTCCAGTGCCTCCAAAACATGCTTATATCAACAACATCTCAAATTACACAATAATTACCAAAATCAAATCAACATATATTGAGGTTAATAAAACCCAGAAATTCATCTCATGTTCATATATGTTTATTCAAAATGGACATGCAAACACCTATAACTCTATCATCTCAACTCATATACACAAATCCATTACTCATGCATTACCACTACAAAACTTATACACGTTCACCTCAATCACTAACATGCATCACTAACTATCCCATCAACTAACACATACATAAACACATATTCACAGAAAATCCAAGAGAACAGGGCAAACCAAATCCAATTAAACTCATCCAAGAACAGAACTCCCAAACCTGACAATGAAGCTTCAATCCAACAAGCCATGCATTTACTCAACCAAAACCAGAAATAAAGAAGAAGAAGAAGAAGAAGAAGAAGAAGAAGAAGAAGAAGAAGAAGAAGAAGAAGAAGAAGAAGAAGAAGAACCCAAGTAAATCCAAGCACTTACCTTTCAAAAACCCAGCTCAAACTCAAAAATCCAACCTCCAAAACTCAAGGAAACACACAAGGGAAAGTGGAGAGCAGCAAAATGAAGAAAGGAAAGAGAAGAGAGGATGGGAAAGAGTGAAGAAAAGAGGGGAAATAGGCAGCTTCCATGGGAAGCTATCCCATTTCAGCCTTCCCTCTCTCTTCCTTTCACTTCCCTTTCTTTTCCTCATTAATTGCTCACCTACCATGCCATGTGTCACTCTACAAGAGTCCCAGGTGTTCAATTCTTGATTAACACTTAATCAAAGTACCATACACGTTATTCACTTGATCACCTCTTTATCTAATACTTTAATTCCTTGCTACCAACCACCACACACACTAGATAATTCCTTCTCTTAACATCTTAATTATTTTTGCAATTAAATCCTTATTTTCCAAATTTTCTCTTACACAAATTACCGAAATACCCTTAATTTTCTGATTTAGCACGCAAATTTCGACTAGGCCCATTTTGGGTCGTTACAATCACTCCCCCTTATCGAAATTTTGTCCTCAAAATTTTCCCGTTAACAGCAAATCCAAACAACCCAAAAACAAACCGAACATAACAAAAGCTAATAACACAACTTACCGGAAGGTCCTGCTCGATCAGCCACATTCTCTCCAAGGATTGCATACACTCACGGATGCACATACACTTCTTCAGTTGGCGGCTTTTGCACTGTCTTCGATGGCGCCTGTGAAGGTCGTCCACTACCTCTTCCACTTCGATTCCCTCTCGATCTTTGTCCACTCCCTCTACTCTTGGGTTAATCCTGAAGCTCTCTTCGGTCCGAAAAACTTGCCACCATATGATCTTTGCTTCCACATTTGAAGCACGCTCAAGAGATCCTTCTACACTCGCCCCAATGGCGTTTCTGACAGTGCTCGCATTCTGGAATCACACTTCCCCTACTTGAGGGTGGTGCGATACTTCTAACTTCTGAATGTACTGGAACCGATCCCTTTGCTCCTTGGCCACTTGGAATACCTTTTGCATTCTTACCACTCCCTAGTCCGCTATCCGGTGCTTTCCTCTTATGCTCAATCTTCTGCTTGATCAACTCAGATTCCTCAACCGGTTGCATAACCGCCATTGCCGATAAGGGACCTCGAATCACTTCCCTCAACCCATCCTGGAAATGCTGACACTTAAACTCCTCAGTCAAAAGCAATTCCGGTACATATTTGCTCAACTCGCTAAACTCCTTCTCGTACTCACTTACTGTCATACCCCGCTGCTTCAGACTGATAAACTCTTTCCACTTGGCTTCACGGTACATATTTCTGTTCAAACTCTTGCTTAAAGAACTCACATATCAACTCAGTTGGTTGTTGAGGGTTGCGAAGCACAAGCTTCCACCAATCGTACGCTGACCCTTGAAGTAGCAACACTGCACAAGATGCCCTCTGATTTGAGGGACGGTTAATCTCTTGCAAAATCTGATCCACTCTTTCAATCCAAAACTCGGCCACATCCGATTGATCCAATGCAGTTCCATGAAAATCTTCGGCTCCTCTCTTTCTCAATAACTCTATAGGACCCTTTAGAGCAGTCAACTTACCCACTAACTGAAGTAAACCTTGCACTAAGGCCAGATCCTCAAATCCCATACCAGGCATGCCATGACACTCATCATGCTGATGCTGCGAAGTAGACTCCTCAACTCTAACTGCATTCACACTGCCCGTTGTCTAACCCACGTTCTCACTTGGATCAGACTCCATCTAGACACTACATAAGATAAGACACATCTGCATTAGGCCACGACACAAAACCGACTCGCATGTAAAAACTCAACACTTAACAATCAAAGACAACCGGAACCGCCTAAAATGGCGCTCTGATACCAAAACTTGTAATGCCCTCGACGCCTCTGTTGGAAGGACGCCAGTGCGCTACCACATGCTCACTCAGAGACACGCATACATAACAGACACATCATAGCGAAAGCGTACAATACAATAATAATAACATAACTCAACATTAAATAAAACATATCTAACTGAACAATAATATTAAATACATCATTCAAAACTACAAAAGGATCCTTAACAAAAATTACATAACCACTAATCAAAAGAATACACATACAAAAAGAATACAGGAGGAGTACACAAAAATATAAAGACTCTACTCCTAGTGGCCAATCCTACAAATGCGTGACGAACCGAACAAAATCTGCCACCTACACGGGAAAATAGCCCGTGCTAAGCGATAACGCTTAGTGGGGAGCAACGAGAACAACAGACCACTATATAATAATATCATGAATAACACATAAATTAAGCATCACACTGAATTCACTAGGTATTAGGGAACATAGATATATATAAGTCAATAATCACTATAAGAAATCAGAATTTCATAACAGAAAGCACTAAACAATTACACTAACTGGAATCACACAATATTCATAACAATTCACTAAACAAATACCAAACAATTCAAACAATAGCCTGAATTTAACTAGTGGAGGATATGGAAACACTACACGGGAGACCAAAGCCTCAAATACTTTTATACCCGAAGGTAGCACGGGAGACCGGAGCCCCAAAACATTTTTACAAAGACCTTAACGGAGGTCAACCGGAATCACTTGACCCATAGTGGGGTCAACACGAGCAGCTGCACTCACTAACCCTTCTTAAGCATGCTTAATTATCCATTGCCTTGACACTTCAGGCTTAAAACACTTACTCTAAGCATTTCACACTAGACAATGTCAAAAGCCAAAGTCCAACACTAACATGTCATTAATTATTAACACAATTAAAAAACATCAATACAATAGTATAAAAATTCAAGACATAACTTACACAGTGCTAAAAAGCCATACGAATAGGGAGAAGAAATCATTTAAGCAAAACAGAATAAAATAGGCAGGAAAAAGGGCTCACTGTCGCGATCACGACTTGTGTCGCGCTCGCGATAGTAGCTGAGGAAGAGAGGCCAGTCGCGTCGCAACTCGTGACAAAGTCGCCTCGCTAAAAGGAGTGGTCAGGAGTCGTGATCCTTGCTCAAGACTCGTGACTGCCCACAAGGGAAGAGGGCATGAGTCGTGATTCACGCTCACGACTCGTGTCCTTTACCACACAAATCTTCACATGTCATGAGCCATCTTCACGACTCGTGAAGATGCCTGGTGCCACTACCGAGTCGTACTGCCTCCTCACGACTCGAATGGATCTTCCCAGCATACTGCGCACGGAGATGAAGTACGCGATTCTGTCGTGATCGCGACAAGCGTCACGCTCGCGACAGCATCTTGTTTTCCAATTCCCAGCAGAAAATGTGAAACTCAGAGCTTAAGAAAATTAAAACCCATTTTACCCGAAATCATTTAACATGCAAAAACATGTAAATTCTTACCTCAAGTGCCTCAAAAACATGCTTATAACAACAACAACTCAAATTACACAATAATTACCAAATCAAATCAACATATATTGAGGTTACTAAAACCCAGAAATTCATCTCATGTTCATATACATTTATTGAAAATGGACATGCAAACACATATAACTCTATCATCTCAACTCATATACACAAATCCATTACTCATACATTACCACTACAAAACTTATACACATTTACCTCAATCGCTAACATGGATCACTAACTATCCCATGAACTAACACATGCATAAACACATATTCACAGAAAATCCAAGAGAACATAGCACGCGAATTCCGACTAAGCCCATTTTGGGTCGTTACATCCCTACTTTCACTCATTGTAGGGAACTGTTAAGGATAATCACCAGCCCAATCCACGTACCATTAATGGCATATCAAATGGAGACCCGATTGGTTGCTATGCTCGTGATGAGCTAGACCCATTAGTAGGGACCATGCTTGGGTAGACCTAAAGTAACACCACCCTTGACTAAAGCTCATGTAATGGCAAATAGAAATTTCCATCAGGTGACATGCTCTTTAATATGATGCTTGTGATGTGGGCCATTGCGTATTAAACAAAGTCAAGCAAATTAAGTGGTCCCCTGTCAAAGACTTTCATGCCCCGATAGGTTCACCCTAATTTAATTAAAGTGTCCGAATACATAATGGCCAAAACCCATACGCATGTGCTTTAAATTAAGAGTGTTATGCTGCCGGCTTTCTACCATGCACCATACGTGTCCATTGGGTTCGTCGTTAATCCATGGATCAAGCCCACCTAGGAAAGAGACCTCACGACCTCGTGTGTGGGAGTGAAAAGGGCGGAACGATCTATCCGCTTGCATGTGGTTGTGGATGTTGCACTATATGCTCATGCAACGCGTGCCATTCTTGCATGTTTTAAAAAAATATGCATTTCATTTTTGTGTGTGTATATCCTTTTGTCTGCGTATTATTTTTCACATCACCCTATGTACAATTTTTTCCATGCATCGCATCGTATCATTGTAATCTATTAATCTTTCACCCATCGAGGACCATTTGCATAGCACGATCATGCATTACATGTCATCCATGCATCATTCTAACTCCTTAATTTCAGCCACTGAGGACCATTTGCTTGGGTGGTTTAGGGATCCCGATAATTGCCTGAAAAGCAATCAGAGTTTGAATCAGTTTGCAAAGATTACAGGGTCCGTGATGGCAAATTTTCCATAAGAAATCGGTGCCTTGATGATAAGATTGAGGATTTTGAGAGGAAGATGTTAGCTATGATGGGAAGCATCGTCGCCCAGATGGCACCAAGTACCGGGCAACCATCTGTGACTCCTACTGTGGAGCAAGTTGAAACCCCTATTGTAGGGGAAACTCCTACAGTAGCTGCTGCTGTGCAACAATCACCTGCCGAGCCTAGAGCAGCGGCACCTGCTGAGCAGAGGAGAATTCCTAACCTGGAAGATGATTTTATAGTAGAGGAAGAGGATGAGTTAGTAATTCCTCAAGCTGTGAGAAATAAAATTCCCAAAGTAGAGGATGATGTAGTGAGGAAAATGGAAGAAAAGATCGAAGCAATTATGTGTTTGCTGTCAATCGGGAAAGGGATCAGCCCTGAAGATATAGATTTGGGTGATGGAGAGCTGTTGCCCCAGAGGTTTAAGATGCCGGACCTGCCAAAATTTGACAGTACTTTGGACCCTTCTGCACATGTTAAGCAGTACATCCTAATCATGAAGGGTACAAGACTGACGAAGAAACAAAAGGTAGAGTATTTTTGCCTTAGTCTAATGGGTTCAACAGTCGATTGGTGCCATAGGTTGGACAGAAGGTCTAAGGAGGATCGAAATTTGCTAACTGAAGAATTCCTTAAGCAATATGATTATAGCACAAGAATGGAGGTCACTCTAAAAGACCTAGAGCTATTGCAGCAGAAGCCCAGGGAGTCATTCTAGGAGTACCTCACTGGATGGAGAAATCGGATCATGGAAATGAAGAGAAAAGGTTATACCCCTGACCAGATAAGGTTGTTCATCAGGAATGCTAGCCCATACCTAAGCGAGGCACTAAAGATGAAGGGATTTAAAGACTGGGAGTCGCTCAAATATATAGCCATCAAAGCCGAGGCCGAACATCTGGACAAAATGGCTAAGCCTGCAAACCTGGCCTTGGGCAAAAGCAAAGGAAACAGTAGTGGTAACGGGGAAAGGCTAGGGCAGCAGAAGTTTCAGCCACAGGAATGACTCGGCGCCACCTCACTATCTCAGGTAGGCCATTATCTTGGTATTTCACCCGCCTCATCAAGGAAGGAAAGTTACAACCCTTGCCAGCTGGGCCTGCCCTAAGCTAAGGACAGACTGGTATTGTGCATATCACCAGTATACAGGGCATAGAACAGACTATTGTCGTCCTTTGAGAGATCGTATCCAAGAACTAATGCCTGGCCTAGAGGAAAAAAGAAAGAATTAGAGTTGTTACAATGCCATTTTTTTATGATGTAAAGTGTGTTCCTGAACTATGTACTTGTTTCTCTAGTTATTTTAATAGTATGAGCTTTTCTTATGTATGCATTGTCATATCTTATTGCATCATGCATAATAATAATAATAATCAAGGCATTGGTTTAATAAACACTGTTTCATTTTATCTCAAGGAAAAAACATCTTGCTTGCATCCAACCTGACTCCTGAAGCGAGATAAAATTTGAGAGATAAAAAAAAAGTCTTTGCCTAGACCTATGAAGGCATATCGGGAGATGATCATGAAGTCATCGAATATGCTATGCCAACATATCCCAATCATGGACCAATCAAGCAGAAACTCAGGATACTCAGACCAAAATGGGCAGAAAGGTTAAAAGGAAATATCCACAAGCAGAAACGGGGCCATTTTTTATCGAAACGCAACACCCGACTGGGTTGGTCAATCTTGCCCCTAATAGTTAAGAAGTGAAGTGGTGCGTGTATAAACTATCAAGATTTGAACAAAGCTTATCCACAAAAAAAAAACAAAAAATAATAAAAAAATAATAAAAAAACACAAAAAAAGGGAGAAAGCAAGAAGGAAAAAAAGAATTGATACGTGGATATGGCCAAGTTCATTGAGAAGAGTTTGACATGGTTTTTTGTACCACATCGTGTTTTACAATGAGGTGCAATTTATGGCTGAAACTAAGAAATCGCTCTAGAAGTATGGTGTTAAGCTTCACAAATCCTCTCCATATCACCCGCAAGCCAAATGGGGTAGTTGAGGCAGCAAACAAAAATGTCGAGACGATCTCGACCGAAATGGTTCAGAATTATGAGGATGGGGTAGAAAAGTTACCTTTTACACTCTGGGATATAGGACCACTGTAGGAACTTCTACGATGGGAGCGGTACTGTCGGTTAAAGTATAACTCAAGTATTTAAGGGTACTCATGGAAGCACAAATTCCAGAAGCCGACTAGGCATAGCAACCAGTGCAGCAGTTAAACATGTCAGATGAGAATAGGTTGCGAGCTTATTATCACTGTCAGTTCTATTAAAAGATACTTGCCCGATCATTCAGCAAAGAAATCAGAAAGCACCTGCCAAAATAAGGAAATTTAGTCTCCTAGCAGACAAGACCAGGTGTTTTGGACATACGGGGTAAATTCTAGTCAACATGAGAAGGAGGCCATCTTGCAAAAATTAAAGGCTGAGAGAAAATATTCAATCAAGAAAACCCGAGAGGGCTGATTGATAACAGGAGTCGAATGCACCCGAAGTGTTACTCCTTGAGATTGAATAAAACTTGTGCTTTTGCACCACATGTCTATACATGATTATCGTTGTTGCTATACGGTGCATATAAATATGAAGACATGCATAAGCTAGGCATGAACATGCGATTAAATGGTCAAGATAAACCTATGGCATGCATAAGGACATATGCTGAGACAAGCTTCATTCAGGGCCGTGATGATAACACTTCATTTGACAAATGCTTCTCCTCTTATCCTTAAAAAAAAAAGGGCCGTTAGAGGTGAAAACCGTGATTGGCTCTCTAAGTAAAAGTTAGGCCAAAGGGCAGGGTGAAAACCTGGAAACAGGCAGTCTTTCCTACAAAAAATGAAATGAATAAAAGCCATTGGATTAGGTTGGGTCCATTCCAGGCAAAAATAAGGTACAGGGTTATGTGAAAATCCCCAAAAGGGACACATCTCTCATAAAGAAAAACTAGTGTGAAAATCCACAAGGGACGCACTACCTTTAATCAATGACCTCCGATACTTGGAGCGATAAGGCAGCATTACTTAGGATGACCTCCCTTTAGGTAGAAAGTGCATGAGTTAGAATCATGGGGGCAAGATGTTGTACGTCTTATAGCAAAAGGGTGCATGCTCGTTGACCAAGGGGCGAAGATGCACACCGGATGGTTCTCTCTGTAATGTTTATGGGTCATAGTTCCTAAGCCAAGATGATACTCTTCTATATCACTGGAGGCATCAGACAGTATGAACAGTATCCTCAACAAGTCCCTTAACTACCTAGGATGTGGTCTATCCATTTTTGCATCTTATGTGCATTCCACGTTACAATCTTTTCATATCTCTTTGCATAACTTTACACGTACATGGCATTTGACGATGCTCAATGTGCATTCACACATGCATGAACTTTGTATATATCTTGCATATGCAATTCTTTGTGGACATTTCGTGCACATAATCTCTGCATACATGCAACACATAATTCTTTGCACATGTTTAGCATGCATATCACGTGCATTTAATCCTTTACATGTATAGTTGAGTACACAAAATTTTTGTACGTTAATCCTTAGCATGACTTGTGTGTATAGCTTTGCACACACATTTAACACCCATTATCTTTAAGTCCTTTTTCAAAGGCATTCTCAGTTTCTTTGGAGCATTATCTTTAAGTCCTTTTTCGAAGGCATTCTCAGTCTCTTCGGAGCATTATCTTTAAGTCCTTTTTCGAAGGCATTCTCAGTCTCTTCGGAGCATTATCTTTAAGTCCTTTTTTCAAGGCATTCTCAGATTATTCGGAGCATTATCTTTAAGTCCTTTTTCCAAGGCATTCTCAGTCTCTTTGGAACATTATCTTTAAGTCCTTTTTTCAAGGCATTCTCAGTCTCTTCGGAGCATTATCTTTAAGTCCTTTTTCCAAGGCATTCTCAGTCTCTTCTGTAACACCCTTAAGCCTTACGTACCATTAATTAATTGTTCTTTCCAATTCTGTTAACCTCATTAAACTAATCAGGTTATTAAATAACCAGTTAATTAAAACTGGTACAAATTTTTTTTCGGACATTAGTATTACGATTAATTAAATCAAATCAATCAATCACAAGTCACCAGGCCTTTAATCTTACAATCACATTTTAACTTACTATCAATTTCGTCGATTGACCTATAACTGTCTAAGGTCACTATTCATTTGGTCAGTTTTCATTAACATGCATTTACACATTTATCATTCCCAATTTCCTTTGTGCTTACTTTCCTATCACATTATTTGGCATGCCAACATTCATTCACACATGTTCAGTTATAAATAAAAATACATCACACACAAAGTCACAAATATGTTCACCAGTTATACAGACCGATACAAGTAACAATACCCAATACTAAATATAAGACATATACATGCCAAACTCTTACGTACTTATAATCCAAAATAATCCTCGGTACGCTCCCAAAATATATGTGAGGTGCCTTGCTCCGATCCTAAGACGAACCTACACATAGTCAAACAAAACTACTTGCTGAGCATTAAAAATGCCCAGTGGTGATTGCAATTCCAAAAATTTCCACTAGACTAAGGTTCACATGCATAAACATTATTCAAAATATACTTATAAATAAATATCACTAATAAACAATTAATTTTCTTAATTTATTAATTATGCACACCATAATCCACATAATTATCAATAAATCAATTAATTAGGGCCATTTATACAATTACCACATATCAATTACCTTAATTACCATTTTATTCTTAACTTATGGCAACTTTCCGATTTTACCCTTAAACTTTTCAAAAATGACAAAAATGCCCTTAGTTCATTTTATTTTACCAAATTTACACTTATGCCATTAGTTCATTTTAATTCACATATATTTACATTTATGCCATCAATTCATTTTCTTTTCCAACAATTTACGATTTTGCCATCAATTCAATTCCAATTTCATCAATATTACCATATTGCCACTAGTTCATTTATTTTTCACCAAAATTACGATTATACCCTTATTTTACTTTTCTTTACTCATAGTTACAAAAATGCCCTTATTTATATCTCTTTTTACCATTTTTCATTATTTAACATGCAAAATTACTATTTTACGCTCTAATTTCAATTTTCATGCCAAATTACATTTTTACACTTCAAAAGTCAACAATTTTCACATTTAGCCATTTAATGACATTTTTGCCCTTATTTATCATCATTCACATACATAAACATAAAATTACCGTATTACCCTCAAACTTTTTATATCATTTCATTTTTACCCTTTTTACTTATAAACATCAAAGTGATCCTATTTTAACTACTTTAATCACCCTTTTTACACTTAAATACCACTTTTAACCTTATAATTCCACCAAATTACAATTAGGTCCTTATTTTGTCACTTTTTCACAAATTTACATTTTTAACCTCATATTTGATCAAAATTTCTAATTTACCCTTATACTTACACTTTTTACCTAACTTTTTCACTTTTTACCAACGTTTTATAAAATTATCGTTTTGCCCTCAAACATTTTACATAATTTTAATTATGTCCTTTTTACACATAAACATCAAATTAATCACATTTTACCCATTTAAAGCTCATTATTACCCTTTTTGCCCCGGTATAATGCTGGCAGACTCTATATACAGGATAAACGGGACGCGAACCCCTAAAGGCTCACAATAACCTGGAGAGACCTCTGATTGATCACTCCAGTCTTTCTAAACCTGAAGGAACCCTGAAGGATTACTCCGGTCTTTCTAAACAGATACTTTTTAAAATACATAATAGGTCCATCAATGACCTATAAAATTAGTGAGACGCCATGCTCACTCCTGCGGCCTTATGTCCCTATGGCTAGCCAACATATCCTTATACTAGACTCGACTACCAGCTCATCACATAGGGCAACATTATTTTATTTTCCACATTATTAATGTGTCATACATACTTTTCATGGCATATCATTATCTCATCTCATTCTTTTTCATGCCATTTCATCATTATGCATGTGAATACCATCCTTAAACCATCACATGCCATGTAAACACATAAATTCATTATGGTGCACCTGCACATAAACATACATACATTCGGCCCACTTTCTAACTTTTCACCATTAATTCTTTCAATCAACTTTATCATTTATTTAGGCCAATTACATGTTGTATAATATCACTATATCATTTATTTCCATTGAAACCCATCAAAATCATGCCTTTACCCATGTGTACCATTCGGCCTCATGTGTATCACATACATAACACATCCTTTAAATGCTTTAACACAAAATTCATTATTTAACATGCCAAATACTATAAATCCATTATAAACTTGCATTAAACAATACTAAAACACATGAATATCCCATTAATTCCATTCGGCTAAAGAAGTATCTTTTTACACATAATTCTTTTCTTCACTTTAATCATTTATTCATGTTATACACATGTGAAACATCTCTTAAACATCATTTATATGCCATAAATCATCTTAGAATTCAGTTAATTCCTTAATATTCAATTCGGCCACAATCAAATTTTTCATACCACTTTGATTTAATTTCATTTAATCATATTTATATACTATTTCAAGCCTTCTAAACATGAATATCAAATTAGATTCAATTAAACACATCATTATCTTATGCTTACACTTAAACATAACATAAAATCCATACATAAACCATGGAAATAGATGGAATTTGCAATCACTAACCTCAATTCCTTGCTATACACTCCTCAAGGAGTCTTTTTCTTGTCCTTTGGTTGACTATATATTCCTTCACCTATTAGACATAATAGGTTTCATACACAAAAATGAAGATCTAGTCAAAACCATGCTTCCTTTCCACAAATAAACTTCATAAACATGTTATACACATCCTAAAGTACCCTTAGGAATCTTGAAACAAAATTAAAAACAACTAAAGCACATACCTCAATTTCACACCTAAACTTTTAAGTCTAGGTTTCACAAAATTTTCAACCACCAAATGGACTTCCAAGGGTACAAATAGAAACTAGAGGAGCTTAAATTTGATGGGGAGGCTTGATTATGGGGTGAGGTAGAGAAATTTTGTAAGAAAAATGGAGGAAAAGAGGAGAGTTAAGGTTAGGATAGGAAGGAGAAGAGAGGAGGCCGGTTTGGATGGAGAAATCTGGATTTATCCAGCCTTCTCCATCTATTTATATTAGTAAAATTAAACTAAACTGGGTCCAACCGAAGTGGTCGAACCAGTTTGGTCTGATTTTTGGGTCATTTTGCACTATTTTAGGTAATCTGAATGTTCCTAAACTCTTTTTCACTCATAATCAATTCCA